>JAGXJF010005057.1:0-222764 GCA_019208055.1 Stipa capillata | reverse complement strand
TTTAGTTCTGGATACGGATCTGTTCTCACCTTTCTTTTTCTTTTTTCCCCCTCTTCCGTTTTGGGCTCTGTCTTTTTCTTCCCCCCTCTTTTTATTCCTTTCTCTTTCTTTTCCTTTCTCCCTAAAGTGAAAAGAAAGAAAAGCAAAAACAGGAGAGAGAAGCTTGCAGATGAAAAGAAAGCCAGAATGGCTGAAGCTAAGAAGAAGAAGGCAGAGGAGAAAGCTAAGAAAGCTACTGCCAAAGATGCAGCCATCAAAGCTAAGAGGGCACCAGTTGTGGACACCCTCAAGAGAACCAGAGCTGCTGGTGGACCAGCTGACCTATCTTTGAGCAATATTCCTAAGAAGCCTCGATCAGAAGCTGTTATTGAATCCAGCAAGGCTAAGAGTCAGCAAAAACAGGAAGAAGAGGATGCATGGAAAGCTGAAGCTGAGAAAGAGAAAATCTCACAGTGCTCTAGTCAAAGAACTGCATGATTTAATGGGGATGTTGCCGGCTGCTTCAGGAGCCGAAAGAGATGCTCTAAATTCAAAAATTCAAGATCTCAAGAAATTAATCTTTGACTCTTCTGATGCTCCTAAAGATGTCTCAGTTCAAAAGGATATATGGAAGAAAGACAAGGCAATCAATGAAGAGCTTCATGAGCTGCTGAGAAGAGAAGAGAAAGCTGTAGGAGATGAGAAAACAGCTCTGATTCTGCAAATGGAACTCCTTGTACCTCAGCTCTCACTGCAGTATAAACAGTTATGGCGCAAATATCATGATAACAAGCTGCAAAGAAGGATAGATGCCTTCACAATGGAATTGAACTCCTGCTCAGATGAAGCTCGTAAGAAGGTCTTGCAGGATGAGATAGCTGCAGTCAATTCGAGGATTAACAGGATAGATTGTTCAACTGCTCCTATCTCAGCAGTCCCTCTACAACAAGAAAGTGCTCCTGCCCCTCAGCCGAGTGTGCCAGCTGAGTCTCAGGCAGTATCCTCAGCTGGGCTAGAGATTGTTCCCACAGAAGTAGAAATCCAACAGAAAGCTGCTCTTGAATCTATGGAAGATATTCTTGCAGAGCTAGATTCCAGTGGAAAGCAGCTAGAAAAGAATCTAGATGATTCTATGACCCAGCTCAGAACATCCTTTGATGCTAATCCACCTGTGTCCCAAGCCGATCCCTCAGCTGGAATATCAGTAAGCATGGGATCAGTATTTCAGTCCTTATCTGATTTAGTACCTGCTCAAGGAGACCAAGAGCTCACTGATCAAGAGAGAGCAGTGACATCTTCAGCACCAGAGTCTGCACCAAAAGAGCCAACTGAGTCTCAGGCTGAATCAGCTGAGTCTCAGTCAGATGGATCAGATGACTCTTACTCGAGCCCAAGTGACCCTCATCCTCCCTCTCCTCGCAGGAAGAAACAAAAGCCAGATGATTCAGATGAAGAATATGAGGGTGTGGAAGAAGATGTTGAAGAAGAAGATTCTGAAAAAGAAGCTGAAAATGCCACATCTTCCTCTGACTCAGAAGCCAGTTCAGCTGAACCTCAGGAGGCAGACTCAGATGAGTCTCTGGAAGTCAAGTATGCTGCTATCTTTGCTAAAGCTGCAAGGACAAACTCTCAAGAGATGAAATTTCTGTCTGCAGCAACACACAAGAAGCTTCCAAAGGCAGATGCTAGTCTGGCTATCATAAATTTGGACACAAGAAGCACCTCCAACTACACTGCCATGAGAACTACCAATCCATATTTTGACAGCGAAGGCAATATCAAGAAGAGGAGGTGTAATGATCAAAGATTTTGGAATGATCAGCAGCAGTCCAGCTATCATCTTCTGATACCCAAGAAGGGTTTTGTTGATAGCATGCCCATAGATTGGGCCAATCTGGCTAAGAATGGTTTGGGCGATCTAAAAGATATCTTTGCTGCTGTTCAATTAGATCAAATCTGCAGCATAAACCAAGAATATGATTCTGAAGTGATCAAGGAATTCTATGCAACAGTATTCATTGAGCAAGATCACCAAGATTTCATGCTATGGATGACCAGAGGTCAGTTGCTGTGCATCACAGCTACAGAATTTGCTGAATTGTTCAACTTGCCATCAGGGCCCAAGCTATCAAAGATAAGCATCTCCAAAGGATCAGAAGAAGACAAGAGCTTGCAACCAGATTGGGTGCCAAATGAGACAAGACAGAAATTCTTCCCCACTGACTTTGTGATTCCCTCAGTCAAAGGTGTAGTCCCCAAGTATATTCAGAACTTCAAGGGACTCATGAAGACACCAAAACACATTGTGAAGATTCTAAATGTGTCTATCTGTGCAAAGGGTGGAGGAACTGATGCTATCTATAACCCAGTCTGGAGAATTCTTGAGCTGATTGCAATGAAGGAAAAGTTTGATGTTGCTCGATATATCTTCTCTGAGATCAATGAATGCCAGAAGAACAGAACAGACAAGATGAGATATGGCTCATACTTAATGCATATGATCCTTCAGAGAACAGCTTTAGCACCTTCATCTTTTTCCTTTGACAAGAAGTGTTATCTCAGCAAGTTCAGACCTCAAAAGGATGATAATGAAGATGAGAAACCCTTCTACAGCATCCTCGATGTCTCTCAGCCAAGTGCCTCAGTGCCACCTGAGCCAGCTACCAGAGCCTCAGTCAGAGTTCCTCAGCCAGCAGTTGTACCCCAAGCAGACCTACCTGAGCCTCAGGTGTCTCCTGCCCGAGACTCAGCTAGGGAACCATCTCCTCCTGCTGAGCTTCAGGCTTCAGTCTCAGTTGGCCTCTCCTCAGATAGTGTGCCCATGGTTCAACGTCTGGACAACCCTGCTGCAGTTGATGCTTTTATCAAGAAGGTTGTGCCAGTCCAGATTTCTGCTATCAAGAGAAGGCAAGATGAGCTGCAGCAAGAAATGGCAGAGCTGAAGACCGAACTCAAGGCTGATATGGCAGATCTCAAGGCTTCAGTCAGCAGCAAGTTTGATCAGATTCTATCCCTTCTGCAACAGAAGCCAGCTCCCTGAAGATCTTCTTCCTATCTCTTTTTAGTGTTTAGTGGCAAAGGGGGAGAGATTAGATTCAGGGGGAGAGATTAGAGAGTAGTTTATGTAAAAAGGGCTAAGGGCTAGGTGCATGTGTGTGCATGTATGTCAAGATATTCTCTGTTGACATATGAGCTCTGATACATTTTGGATGCTCTGATACATATTGCTTATTCATGATGCTCTGATACATATTGCTTATTCATATGATGATGCTCTGATTCGTACTCAAGCATGCTATTCCTTGTACATCTGTTGCTGAGTACTTATTCAACATAACTGCTATTCTCCGCTGTGCTTAATCTTTCAGTTATGTTCATGGCAATCCTGTTTAGCATTTACTCTCCATGTTTAAACAGAACTGTGCATTTGTATACAAACGCAAATCTCTAATATGCATAGCTTTAGGGGGAGTATATACTAAACTTGGTTGAATGTCATACCCTTTTATACATCTAATGCTATGTTTAAAGGGGTTGCCACTGACCACCAAAAAGGGGGAGATTGAAAGTGCATCCAGTCCCAAGGAGTGTGGGAGGATGATTATCTAGCCCCAAGGTTTGGTTTTGATGGTTAATGGCAACCCTCACCTGTATCTAACGTTTACAATGAGTGTGAACAGGAGTTTAGATGAACAGGTGATCGATCAAGACAACATCTGAGTGATGATGAGGCCTAAAAAGAGCAAGGAACCATGAAGGTCAGAAGGGCTAGCTGAGCTAGTCTCCTGAGGCTCAGTTGCGAGGAAGCCGAGGCTGTGCTCGAGGGCAAGCGAGGTGATGGTGGCTTGATGGAGTTCAAGGACCATGACTGCAAGCTGGATAAGACCTGGAGGAGCTAGAAAGCTGGTGGATCTGCGTCAAGGGTGTTCGCTGTGCGTCTTCAAGGGCTGTCGTCTTCAGATTGTTAGCTTGGAACCAGTGCCAAGATTCTGAGCGAGCTGGTCAGTGGCAGTGGTGAGTCCATTGTCCTCCTGAATCAGTTTTAGGCTTGTAGTGAGCCGGCCAGTGTTGTGCTCAGGTGCTGCCTGAGGCAACCGAGTCCACCTGAGTTTGGCATCTAAGACTCAGGTGGGTAGCTCAGCCGTGGCTAGTAGGTTACCTAGTGTATGTTCGCTGAGTCTCAGATAGGTGTGTCTGGTGGCTCTTTGTCTGACGTGGCATGAGGGTAATGGCTAGCTGCTAGGAACCCTATAAATAGGGAACCTGGGGAGGTTTCGACCTCAACCTTTACCTCTACCATAGAAAGCACCCTGCTGTCGGAAGAAAGAGCTCTTAGTCTCCGAGAGAGTGTTGCCTGCGTGCATCCACAGTGAGAGAGAGTTGCTTTGCATCCTGAGTGTTTCAGAACTAAGAGAGTTTATGGTACTGGTTCCTCCAAGAGTCTGAGAGAGCTCTTGGAGTTTGTCTGCTCCAAGACCGGGAAGTTGGAGCCGTTGGTGAGCAAGCCAAGTCTTGTGTGGTGCCTCCAAGCATTTGTGAAGGCGATTTGGGTCTGCCTGTCTCGCTGCGGTGAGATCAAAAGGATTCCACACAAGATAAGTGAACGAGGAAAGAGCACGGTTCGGTGCCGGCTGTGAAAGCAGATTCCTCAATGGAGACGTACCACTTTGCTAAAGTGGGAACTTCGGTAAAACAAACCCTTGTGTCTTCTTATTGGAGAACGTGCTACGCAAAATAAAAATTTACCGCGCACAATCCACCCCAAGATCACTATTGAGGTGCAGGCAATGAGATCATACCTTCGACGATCACGTCAATGCAGCAGAGAAGTTGACCGATGTCGATGAAGTCCGCAGACTCCCGCAGCTAGGTTATACCTCCCAGCCGCGAGAGCGATCTCCTCGCGAATAGTTCGCTCGATCGAATGCCGAAGTATACGACGTCTCCGAGGTATCCACGCGTACCGGATCAGCGACACAGCGGTAATGTGTGGACCAGCACACAAGAACAGCGGGGATCTACGAGAATGAGTAGCAGCAGCGCGCCGGCAGCTGTACTAGATCCAATCTAGAAGAGAGAGAAAAAGAAGGCTGTGGCCCATCTAGAGATGGCCGGCCTAGGGTTTGGGGCTGCTTCTGGGGCTGCCTCTGGGGCTGCTCGGGATACCCTTTGAGGTGCCCTGCCCCTCTATTTATAGGGGTTGGGGCAGCTCTCCCTAGGCAGGTGGAGTCCTACTCCAGCAGGGACACCCTGTTGGAGTTGGAGTCCAACTCCACCAGAACCTTCTAGAACCTTCTAGAACTTTCAAAACTTTCTAGAATTTCTAGAACTTTCCGGAACACTTCCGGACATCACTGGAACTATCCGGGACCTCCTGGAACACTTTCGAGATCATCCGAAACACTTTCGAAACCCTTCTCTCTCGTTCTCCATAAATTGTAGCATTCCTAAATGTCGCTAAAACGTTAAGCGTGTGACCCTATAGGTTCAAGTCTATGTGGACATGTCCGGAACACCTTCCGGTCAATAATCGTCAGCGGGATCTGGACACCCATAACGATTCCCACATATCATCGAAGATCTTTATCGAGCGAACCTCGTATTACCGCATATCATCCTTTTGCCTCACGATACGTTACACAACCCGAGGCAAGACTTTGACGGTATCCCTATGATCAACTCCTTGATCACCATACCTAGTTATCCTCATTACCGGTTTGTACTCTTTTCTCGTTTCCGTATTCCGGTATCCCCGTGACTAACCTTTTAGTCACAATACCTGGCCAGGCGATGCTGGACACCGTAATACCGAGTGGGCCCAGAGTGTATCGCCGGATGGGCAAATCCCAGTCTTGAGATATCTAGAACCATGATATACTTTCTGGTGTACCTGAAAGTCACCTTTATAATTACCCAGTTACGGAGTAACGTTTGATGACCCCAAAGCAACCATCCGGTATCCGGGTCTACGATATTCTCATGGTCTAAGGACGCAAGTAAACGTTAACACATAATGAGAAGATACTGACAACATATTGACGAAGTGATCTCGCAGTATCTCATAAGGGGGTCTATCCAACACCATTGTTACCCTAACAATGTGTTCCCATTATTGCCGGCATCCTTGTTATATTAACAATGCCCATGATCAGGAAAACAAGATCATCAACAATACATGAGCTAGTCTAGAGGCCTGACTAGGGATCTGAATGGTGTTTATTATTCCACACATGCAATTAGGTTTTCCTCTGAATCTCATATTCAAGAACCAATGCAATTCTAGCATAGAACATAAACTTAATCACGAACATGAAAATAGAATAATAACAACTTTATTATTGCCTCTAGGGCATATTTCCGACAGTCTCCCACTTGTACTAGAGTCAATAATCTAGCCAATGCTTAAGCTCCTAACACCTATGGCATTCCGGTGTTGCTCATACTTTGCTTGTGGTAGAGGCTTCGTCAACGGATCTGACACATTCAGGTCCGTGTGTATTTTGCATATCTTTACGTCTCCACGCTCCACCAATTCACGAATGATGTGGAATCGGCGTTATATATGTTTGGAATTCTGGTGGGACCTTGGCTCCTTGGCCTGAGCTATGGCGCCACTATTGTCACAATAGAGCTCCATAGGATCCAGCGCACTCGGAACCACACCAAGCTCGGTGACGAACTTCTTGATCCAAACGCCCTCCTTTGCCGTGTAATACCCAGATTCGATAATTAGGGTTTGCCTCGCCTTCATGCATACATGTCATCATCTTCATGCATAAACACACACACACACCTTATTTAAACAGGGATAAAGTACGATGAAACTTTATAGAATATGTACATATCTCATCCACGGTGAGAATTGGTACAAACACCAATCAACTTATTCGAAGTATCAAATTTTGAAAATAACATTAGCATGTGGAGTGATCAGTGACCAGGTCGATAAATCACCTCACACGAACCTTCCCTCTCTTCTTCCTGGACTCTTTATCCCGAGCCCTCCTGCATCGTCACTTAAACCTAGGGTTAGAAAGCAATTGTAAGAAGGAGGACTACATCGAAGATTGTCAACTAGGTCGAGTCCCGGTGAATGAAAAGTTGTAAAACAATATTATTTGGCCAGATCATGCAAACCCTAGCCCCACCTAGATATTAGAAAGGCTCGAAGGACCCCAAGACCTAGTTGCAACGCAACCTCCGAATTAGGTCAGGAAAGGGGGAATTGAACTGGAACCTAGGGCAACTACACCCCAAACCACTCCAAACTTCTACAGTAGGGCTCTTATAATGTTTTGAGCATCCCCTCCAAATTTCAGAATTTTTGAGTATGCCTAGGGCTTAGTTGCAGTATAAACTCAAATTGAGCCCCCAAATTGAATTTGAATGCAAACATAGGTCAAATCTTTCCCAAACTGGTTCAAATTCTCCCAGTAGCTCGCAAATAATATTTTAAAATCCCTGTAGAAATTTCAACTTAATTGGAGTTAATTTGGTACATAAAATGATGAAGGGAGTAGTGCTGGTGTTAAAGGAAATCAAAAATGAGAAAACCCTAAGTAACCTGGGCCGAGACCCGCTTCCCGGCCCACTCGGCGGCCCACCTAACCAGCCCGCACCGCAATCCCGCCTCTCCCTTTTCTCATTCCCGCTTTCTCCCCTGGAAAACGCCCCGGGGTCATCCCGCCTCCTCTCCTCTACCGACGCGCGGGGCCCACGCGCCAGGCCCCGCCTCCCACGTCGCTGCCGCTGGATGGCCGGAGATGGGCGGCGCCCCATCCGTCCTGACCGGCCGCCGCCCTTTTTAAGGGACATTCGGACAGCCCCTTTCCCCCTCTTCTCCTCCCCCACTCCCAGAACCCTAGCGCTATAGCTCCGGTGCCCGACCTCTCCCCTCCGCCGCCATCTTCTCCAACGCCGGTCGTGGCTCCGGTGAAAAATTCCCGCCGCTCCCGTGGTTCTCCGACTTCGATTCCTTCTCCCCGAGCTCACCATTTCCCTTCTAACGCCCCCATTTCCTCTTCTTGCAGCCTCGAGCCCGAGGCTCCTCGCCGTCGAGCCACCCGTCGCCACCGCCGTGCGTCCCGGTCGCCAACCCGCCTCCAGCCTCCTCCGGCTCCCCGCGCCACCGCACCCGACTCCGGGTGAGCTCCAGTAGCCCTCGCCATCTTCCCCAGCCCGCCTTGCCCCTACTGCCGCCCGGAGCATCTCCGGTGATGCTCCGGTGAGGGCGCCGGCCATTTCCACACCGAGTGAGAGAGAGAGGCATGAGGGGCACGTGGTAGCCCCCTATTGGCTGCCACTGGGCCCCTTCGGTCAGTGAGAGAGTGGTTAGAATTAGGGGTTCTCAGGTGGATTCTTGGGTGGGTTTAGTGATTCGGTTTTGTAGCAGAGAGAGGGAGAGGGTAGCCTCGGGTACACCTAGCAGTTTGAGATTCGTTGGATTTAGGGTTAGGTTTTCCGATGGAATTCAAACGGCCATATCTTCCAAACCGTAACTCCGATTTCGGTAAAATTTATATATTTGGAAACCTCACGAAATTCCCTACCATCTGGTCAGAACCAAACTCTATTTTGAGCACATGTGTCATAGCTCGTTGAGGAGTTCGTTAATTCGCTTTGTGTCGCAGATCGGCAAAACACTAACTTGACGCTCGTAGCTCTAAATCGAGTGGTTCCAGTTGCGTCAGCCTTGTATCGCAGAACCCTACCTTAACATAGACATTATAGGCCATGACCACCTATTGTGCATAGTAAATCTTTAACCCTAGCGTGCGATCAATCGAAATCGACACACATGCATAGTTAGGGTAGTACTTTAATATCTGCTATTGCCAATTGAGGATTCGTGTTGCCTTAGGGTTCTAATACCTATAAGTCACCCTAGAATTGCATGCTTAGCGTTCCATGCCATCTCCACCAATTTAAGTTCTTTATGCGTCACCTAACCAAATGCTCATGAGTTTCCTAATCTCCAATCGGCACCAAACCCTAATTTGGCCATGGTAACCTCGATTCAATCGATTCAAATTGCGTCGAGCTCCTGTCTCGGCGTACCTCCACAAACGTCGACCTAATTAACACTGTCGCTCTATTCCGTCCCTAGCGGCGTTAACCCTAAACACCTGTTGCACCCTAATTTGACATGCATGCATACTAGCTACCGCACGAGCCTCCGATGAGTTAACCTAGGGTCAAGCACGTACTAATAACTCCTCGGCACCCACTAGTCACCCTAGACACTTGCATCCTTCATCAGACATTCATGCATACATGCTGGTTGTTAAGTGTTCTTTACTGTTATTTTCCGGTATCGCTCGCTTCAGAGCCCGAAGAAGGAGACCACCCGGCTTACACCTCGGAGCAAGATCAGGAAACCGGTGATCAAGGCAAGCAGAGCTTGTTGCATCTTTACCTTCCGTACTCTTGTGTATGCCCTTGTTATATGTGCTATGTGTATGAATGTTTATCTGTGAATCGTTGCAAAGTTGCGTACACTAGCATGTGTAGGATGTGTCTTACGTCGAGAACATCTGATGGCTCTTCAACTAAATGGTTAAGTGAGTTGTGAGAGCCGAGGGCGTGCACAATGGGTACGGTTGGTGTTCATCGTAGTTTGACGGTGACGCAGGTGTAAGTAGAGATTTGTCGCCACATCAACCCTATCTTCAGCGTGTCACCATCCCTTATCACACGGGAACGCTAGCGAGAACCAACACTGAGGATAGCTGGGGTAAGCCTCCATGCACTTTGGAGACTCATGACCTCCAAACTGTTATGCACTCACTATGCCTGCAGTGGTTGTGTTGTCGGTAGCGGTTCGAGAGATTAAAATGAACATGTGTGGATTGGATCAATTTGGATTTGACTTAGGGGCTGCCCTAATTGAATTGGATGACGTTTAATGAATTGATTTGGATTGGACTCATGGGCTGCCCCAATGGATTTGGATTTGCTGATTTGATCTCGTGGTGAATTGGTTGTGATATATTGGTATTCCGAGTTAGATTGTTACTTAGCTTGTCTTTACTTCACCTTGTTAATGTTATGTTCTTAACTGGTATATTGTTACTCTGAGAAGCATTCATATTTAATTGTTGTTGTACTAGGATGAGTAGGACATTTAATCAAGCACGAATAAGTCTTGCGAGTACGTTTGTACTCACCTAGGTTATTCCTAGAGCTTGCAGGTGAGCCGGTGGTCGAAGATTATTTCGATGATGCCTGAACTTGTGTTTCCTCGGTAGTGTTCGACTCATGGGATAGGATGTGGTTTTTGTTCAGCGGTCACTATGCCGCTGTGGGACTCATTTACTGTTCTTCCGCTGTCGTTTAATTACTCCGTACTCGGATATGTTTTCGGATACGTCCGACTGATGTAATATGTTGTCCCATCGTGGACTGTTAGTAGTAATATCGTATTGTAGAGCTTTGTGATGATATCCGAGTTGTTAGATCAGGCTGCCCTTGCACAATGTGTGAATGATATGAAGTGTATGGGTATGCCGTGAAGAGTCGAAGCCGTACCTTTTTCTACTAAGTCGAGCAGGTGTTGGTTGAGTGACCCGCTGGCTGAGATGCTGTGCCGGCCAGGCAGGGTGTGGGCGTGTTCTACCGGGCTTTCGAGCGACCCACTAGCCTCCGAGCTAGGTTAGGGTGTGGGTAGAACTGCCGGGCTCCTCCGACCTTGTTTGTCGTGGTAGGATTCGGGAACGACTCTGAACCTTCACCGGGTCATGGAATCGTATGTGGTTCTAGGAAGATTGGTCGCTTCCGGCCGGCTCGCACGTGGCGGGTGTCGGATCGTTCTGCCTTGGTGCGTACGGCGCAGGTACCGTGCCACCGAGCTGACGAGTCCTTCGGTCCTTGGCGACTTCGCGTTCCCCTAACCATATGCAATTCTGGGTCCGTGACATGCCGCTTCCGAAGCGGCGATATACTCAGCCTCCGTTGTAGAATCCGCCACAGTGTCCTGCTTGGAACTCTTCCAGCTCACTGCACCACCGTTCAGTGTATACACCAAGCCTGATGGAGATCAAAAATCATCCGGATCTGTGACAAAGCTGGCGTCGGTGTAACCCTTTACAACGAGCTCTTCGTCACCACCGTATATGAGAAACATATCCTTAGTCCTCTTCAGGTACTTTAGGATATTCTTCACTGCTGTCCAATGATCATGACCTGGATCACTCTGGTATCTGCTCGTAACACTTAGAGCATAGGACACATCTGGTCGTGTACATATCATGGCGTACATGATTGACCCAATCGCGGATGCGTATGGAATCTTACTCATGCGTTCTCGCTCATCAGTTGTCGAAGGACACTGATTCTTGCTCAAACTTTTCCCATGCGACATCGGCAAGAACCCCTTCTTGGCGTTTTCCATACTGAACCTCTTCAGTACTTTATCTATATATGTACTCTGGCTTAGCCCTATTAGGCGCTTTGATCTATCTCTATAGATCTTTATACCTAATATGTATGCTGCCTCGTCTAAGTCTTTCATTGAAAAACTATTTTTCAACGAAGTCTTAATATTGTCAAGAAAAGATACATCATTCCCAATCAACAATATGTCATCCACATAGAGTATTAGAAATGCTATTGCGCTCTCACTTACTTTTTTGTAAACACAAGCCTCTTCGCAGTTCCTGATGAACCCAAACCCTTTGACCACTTCATCAAAGCAAAGATTCCAACTCCGTGATGCTTGCTTCAGTCCATAGATGGATCTCTGAAGTTTGCATACCTTTCCAGCATCCTTTGGATTGACAAAACCCTCGGGCTGTATCATATACACGTCCTCGGTTAGCTTCCCATTCAGGAACGCTGTTTTGACATCCATTTGCCATATCTCGTAATCGAAATATGCAGCAATCGCTAGAAGAATCCGAACAGACTTAAGCATCGCTACGGGAGAGAATGTCTCGTCGTAGTCAACTCCTTGAACAATTGTCGGAAACCCTTTGCGACAAGTCGAGCTTTATAGATGTATACATTCTCATCCGCGTCTGTTTTCTTTTTATAGATCCATTTACATTCGATAGGCCTCACGCCTTCAGGAGGGTCCACCAAGTTCCAAACTTGGTTCTCGTACATGGATTCTATCTCGGATTTCATGGCGTCTAGCCATTTAACGGAGTCAGGGCCCATCATTACTTCCGTATAGGTCGCAGGCTCATCGTTGTCTAACAACAATACCTCGTCCGAAAACCACTGTGGTTTCGTGCGAATCCTACTAGACCTTCGTGGTTCAGCTGCTGGCTCGACCGAAGTCTCTACATTACATGTAGGGGCTTCCGTATCAGTCATTGTGGGAAACTCCGGAACCACTTCCGGTGTTGCATCACTTTGACCTAATGACGAAGATTCTCCAATCTCGTCGAGTTGCACTATCCTCCCACTCACCCCTTTCGCAAGAAATTCTTTCTCGAGAAACACACCGTTCTTTGCGACAAACACTTTGCCTTCGGTGCGGTGATAGAAGGAATACCCAACAATTCCTTTGGGATAACCAACAAAGAAGCATTTATCTGATTTGGGATCGAGCTTATTTGGTTGTAAACGCTTTACATATGCATCGCATCCCCAAATTTTAAGAAAAGACAAGTTGGGTTTCTTCCCATGCCATATCTCATATGGTGTCGTTTCAACGGATTTAGATGGTGCTCTATTTAGTGTAAAAGCGGCAGTCTCTAAAGCATAACCCCAAAAAGACAATGACAGTTCAGTTAATGACATCATCGATCTTACCATGTCCAACAAGGTTCGATTACATCTCTCGGACACTCCATTCCTCTGTGGCGTTCCGGGAGGCGTAAGCTATGGAACAATTTCGCAACTCTTCAGATGTTCCCTAAACTCGTAACTCAAATACTCCCCTCCGCGATCTGATCGCAGAAACTTGATTTTCTTGTTACGATGATTTTCTACTTCATGCTGAAATTCTTTGAACTTTTCAAAGGTTTCAGACTTATGTCTCATCAAATAGATATACCCATATCTACTCAAATCATCCGTGAAGGTAATGAAGTAGAGGAATCCACCGCGTGCAGCTATACTCATTGGACCACATACATCCGTATGTATGATCTCCAATAAGTCAGTCGCCCGTTCTACGTGGCCTGTGAACGGCGTTTTAGTCATTTTACCCATTAGACAAGGCTGGCAAGTGTCAAATGATTCATAATCAAATGACTCCAAAAGTCCATCACAATGGAGTTTCTTCACGCGCTTCTTTCCAATATGACCCAAATGGCAGTGCCACAAATAAGTGGAATTCAAATCGTTTGTCTTGCGACGTTTAGCGTCAGTGTTATGGATGTGTGTATTACCATCAAGATTCATAATAAATAACCCATTCACAACGGGAGCATGGCCATAAAACATATTATCCATATAAATCGAACAACCATTGTTCTCAGACTTAAACGAATAACCGTCTTGCAACAAACATGATCCAGAAATAATGTTTTTGCTCAAGGCCGGAACATAGTAACAATTACTAAGCTCTAAAATAAATCCTGAAGATAAATGTAGAGGTAGGACACTGACGGCAAGCACAGCAACTTTTACTCCGTTCCCGACGCGCATCGTCACCTCATCCTTTGCCAGTCGCTTAGGCCTCTGTAGTTCCTGCATCGAGTTGCAAATATGAGCAACCGATCCGGTATCCAATACCCAAGACTTACATTGCGGACCAGCAAGGAATACATCAATAACATGTATGACACTCATACCTGAGCTGGACTTTCCAAACTTCTTCTTTTCTGCCAGATATTTCTTGCAGTTCCTCTTCCAGTGTCCCTTCTCTTTACAGAAGAAGCACTCAACATCAGAAGTGGCGCTAGTCTTGGACTTCTTAGGCGTGTCAGTCATACTAGCACCCTTGGATTTGCCCTTTTTCTTAGACTTGCCCTTCTTCTTGAAGTTGGTTGTTTTATTCACCATCATCACATAATTGGCGTCCTTCTGGATTCCACTCTCAGCAGTTTTAAGCATAGTGAACAATTCACCCATACTCTTTTCCATCCCATTCATGTTGTAGTTCATGATGAAGCTACTATAGCTCGGAGGGAGGGAAGCAAGAACAAGATCAGTGCTCAACTCTTGGGAGATTGGAAAACCTAGCGCATCCAACTTTTGCGCGTACCCAGACAATCTGAGTACGTGCTGACTCACTGAGCTGCCCTCAGCTATCTTGCATTCAAACAAGGCTTTGGATATCTCATATCTTTTAGTCCTTGCTTGCTTCTGAAACAAAGCTTTCAGCTCCTGGATTAACTCATAAGCAGCCCAATTCTCAAAACGCTTTTGAAGATCAGGTTCCATGGAGGCAAGCATGACGCACTGTACTGCAATGGAATCATCGCTCTTAGATTGATAGATACGAGTCTCATCATCCGTAGCGTTAGCAGGGAGTTCAGCGAGAGTTTGCGATAGGACATAGTCCTTCTTGGCACTCTTGAGGACAATCCTCAGATTACGGTACCAGTCCGTAAAGTTATTCCCAGATGAATTCAGTTTTTCTTTCTCAAGCAACGCGCATAGTGGAAAGGTGGTTACGGGTGCCATAGATCTACAACTTAAAAACAAATACACTTTAGACATTGTTCATGATTAAAGCAACTCAAATTAACACTTAATTAGAGCAAGCTCCCACTAAAACCAATATCCCTCATAATTGATTATTAGTGATTCAAGATCCACGACTCACTTACTCCACCATTGATGTGACATCACTAATGACGGAATAACGAGACCGGTAGGTCAACATGCCAATCATATCCCATATGACTCTTGTTCATCTTTCAATGGGTGTGTTCCGAGCCCAAGACGATTTTGCAAAGCTCGTCAAGACAACCGAGTGCCCTGCTGCGCGAACGGTTCGCGCCCGCCTCATATATGTCAAACCTATCGTACCCATGTGACATGGCGCACCTCAGAATGGCAAATACTCCAGACGGTGCTACACTTGGAAGAACACTAACTACTTTGATATTTGTGTGAGGGATCACCCTATTTAACAACGTCTACCACGCATCAAACAAGGTGTATAAAAGGGATTAACATCACATGCAATTAAATTATTGTGATATGGTATAGCCCCTTTTGTTGAAGAAGACTTCTTCAACATCTTTTGGCGGAGAACTACTTCTTCGCGTACGGCGTAGCGTCGAGGTCCATCGATGTAAGATTGTCACCACCATGTCCTTGCAATTACAACTATTTGCTATCACATAGCTAATAAAATAAATGCATTACATGGCTTTCTAGTTGACGCGTAGGTCAATACAATAAATAATGACAATCGTATTGGCTCCTGCCGATTGCCGTACTCATGACACGCAGGTCATGACAAAATTAAAATTACAAACACTTTGCATCTCATACAATCACATTACATCACATAGGCTATACCACATCACATGCATACCCTGCAAATACAAGCTAGACGCCTCTAAGGTTTATGCTACAATACGTGGCTTTATGGCTACGTTGCAAACCGTTTCCTACCTACGTTACCATAAGCACGATTGCTCTTGCAGTTATTTAACTGTCGGGGTGTATGGAATTGGAGACTCGGAAATCTCGAACCCCATACTAAACTTCGTCATACGCATGACCCCCCTGTAGATCACATCTACAAGCCCGCTCATTGCAAATTTATCTTTCTCAACTAAAGTGAAACCAAAGTCATCCTTAGCATGTCTCGATCCAAAGATCGTAAGGTTCGCCGGACCTCTAAAAATTTCACGATGCCGCCGAGATCAAAATTTTGCAATGAGAGGGAAACAACAAGAAAATCCGGTGGTAGATCTCATCTAACACCCCGCACATCATATGTGCAATGCCGCATATCACATATGCTCTAGTCGTACCTACAACTACGCATAGTACCGCTCTGATACCACTGTTGGGGAACGTGCTACGCAAAACAAAAATTTACCACGCACAATCCACTCCAAGATCACTATCGAGGTGCAGGCAACGAGATCATACCTTCGACGATCACATCAATGCAGCGGAGAAGTTGACCGATGTCGATGAAGTCCGCAGACTCCCGCAGCTAGGTTATACCTCCCAGCCGCGAGAGCGATCTCCTCGCGAATAGTTCGCCCGATCGAACACCGAAGTATACGACGTCTCCGAGGTATCCACGCGTACCGGATCAGTGACACCGCGGTAATGTGTGGACCAGCACACAAGAACAGCGGGGATCTACGAGAAGGAGAAGCAGCAGCACGCCGGCAGCTGTACTAGATCCAATCTAGAAGAGAGAGAAAAAGCTGTGGCCAATCTAGAGATGGCCGGCCAAGGGTTTAGGGCTGCTTCTGGGGCTGCCTCGGGGACTGCTCGGGATACCCTTTGAGGTGTCCTGCCCCTCTATTTATAGGGATTGGGGCAGCTCTCCCTAGGCAGGTGGAGTCCTACTTCAGCAGGGACACCCTATTGGAGTTGGAGTCCAACTTCACCAGAACCTTCTAGAACCTTCTATAACTTCCGGAACCTTCTAGAATTTCTAAAACCTTCTAGAACTTTTTAGAACACTTCCGGACATCACCGGAACCATCCGTGTAATACCCAATTGTAACAAAGTAGGTATTTGACTTGCATGCATGCATACATGTCATCATCCCCGCACCATCTCGTTTAAACCCGAAAAGGATATAATTATAATTTATAGAATATGTTAATATCTCATCCTCGGTGGATATTTATACAAACACCAATCAACTTATTCGAAGTAGTTGAATTGAAAATGTCATTAATAAGGGTGGTGGAAGTCATCGAATCCATCGAAGAGTCCCCGTCCCTGAACCTAAAACCCTAAAGGAGCTGGAATTAGGGTTTCGACGATAGAACAATTTTTGAGTGGATGCAAACCTCTCAAACTCCACAAATAATTTCAAAAGTGGAAACCCTAGCCCATTGCCAACTTTCATAAATTTTTGGGAAAGTTTAAAGCCTAGTCGCAGTGTAAACCCTAAATTGAGCCCTAATTCAAATTTGAACTGAAGACTAGGTCAAATCTTGCCCAAATTGATTCAAACTCTCCCAGTAGCTCCCAAATAATATATTAGAGCCCCTGTAAAAATTTCATAAACTTTGGAGCAAGAATTGTACATAAAATAACAAGGGGAATGATTCTGGAATATACAAAAAGAAAAATAAAAAGAAAACCCTAACTCCTCCTGGGCCGGAACCGCTCGGCCGGCCCATCTCCCTCAGCCCGCTCGCCCCTCCCGCGTGCGCGCCCGCTTCCTCTCACTGCCAGCCGGGCCCCCTCCGTCAGCCTCTCCTCTCTCTCAACCGCGCGCCCGGGCCCCACTTGTCGGGTCCTCCCCGCCACGTCCCGGCCGCGGGTACGCCGGTGTGGGCGGTGCCCCGCTCCCGAGCGCCGCTGTCCGGGGCCACCGCCCTTTAAATGCCGCCTCCCGACAGCTCCCCTCGCTCCCCTCTCGGTCGGAAAACCCTAGGGCCACCCCTCTCTTCTCCAGCGTCGAGCGTTTCCACCTCGCCGCCTCCTTCCTCAGCTCCGGCACCGACTCCGACCAGCTCCCGAGGCCGCCCCGGGTCTCCCCTTGCTCCATCTTCTTCCCCCCAGTAGTCTCCATCCTCCCCTCTTGACCGTCCTCGCTCCTTTGTTCCAGATCTGCGTACTGGAACGTTGCCCCGCCGTCGTCGTCCTCATCTCCGGCCAGTGCTCCGTCGAGGAATCCCCGTCGACTCCGAGGTCCTCCGGCCCCTAATCCCCCTCCCCGAGTTCCTCTCCCCTCAGGCTAACTCCTTTTCTCTCCCATCTCACAGATCCGCCACTGGAGCAACTCCATCACCGGCGAACGAGCCACCCCGACGACCTTCACCGTCGCCAGCCTCCTCCAGCCTTCCCCGAGATCTCCTCGTGCGCGCATCTGCCTCAGGGTGAGCTCCGGGACCTTTTGCCGCCTTCTTCGAGCTCAGGCCGGTAGCCCAGCACTACTCCGGTGAGCTCGGGCGCCACTCCGGCGACGCACCGCCGCCTGGGCTCGCCGTTGACCTCGGTACAGAAGAGAGAGAAGAGGGAAAGTGAGGGGGTAGGTACGTGGCGTTTTCTGATTGGCTGAGAGTTCCTCACTGGATGACAGGCAGGCCCCACTTGTCGGTAGGGCACGTTTATGAAGGTAGAAAATGGGGTAGGCACTCGGGTGGATTTAGCAGAAGCAAGAGTGCGAGAGAGAGAGGGTGGTCTGTTCTCGGGTGTACATAGCAATTAGGGTTAGGACTGTTTAGGTTAGATTTTGAATAAAATTTCAAACTTGCATAACTTTCAAACCACACATCCAAATTTGACAAATTTTATATATCTGGAAAGCTTATGAAAATCTCTACAATATGGCTGAATCAAAAATTAATTTTGAGCACATGCACAAGGTGATACTTAGGGTAGATGTTTAGCCACCGTCGAGGGTCGGTAAAACCCTAACTTCGTAACGGTAGCTCCGATTTCGACAAGCCGTAGAGTTTTGGAAACCTTGAGGGATTTCCTAGGACATGGCACCATTAGATTTCCAGTAACGACACATGCGCGACAGATCCTTGTAGGGTGTGAGTTGTAGCCCCTTTTATCATCGTCATGGTCAACAAACCCTAGCTTCGCGACCGTAACCCCGAATTGCGCAATTTCAGTTGTACTAAACTTGTATTTCATACTGTAACCTAATAACAGTAATATTGAACCTATTCACTATGCTCCACCGCTAACGGCGTAACCCTAACTCATCGAGACCCCTTAACCTGACATGCATGCATGATTAGTGTTCCCCGTAACTTCGACAAGTTAACCGAACACCATGCACGTAGTAATGACTCCTCGACACCCACTGTACCCCTTAGGCACATGTAGCTCGCATCATATATCATGCATACATGCCGTATCTTACTATTCCTTTTATCGTTTTCTTTTCGGTTCTCCGTATTCTTTATAGAGGAATCCGAAGAAGGTGACCACCCGGCCTACGACCCCACGCAAGACCAGGAACAACCAGATCAAGGCAAGCAGAGCTTGTTGCATCTTTACTTCCCGTACTCTTGTGTATGCCCTTTTTATATGTGCTATGTCTATGAATGTTTATCGGTGAATCGTCACAAGTTGCGTACACTAGCATGTGTAGGATGTGTCTTACGTCGAGAACATCTAATGGCTCTTCAACTAAATTGTTAAGTGAGTTGGGAGAGCCGAGGGCATGCACAATGGGTACGGTTGGTGTTTATTGACGAGTGATGGCGACCCAGGTGTAAGTAGAGTTTTGTCGCCACACCAACCCTATCTTCAGCGTGTCACCATCCCTTATCACACGTGAACGCTAGCGAGAACCAACACTGAGGATAGCTGGGGTAAGCCTCCATGCACTTTGTGAGGCTCGCTACCTCCAAACTGTTATGCACTCACTATGCCTGCAGGGGTTGAGTTGTCGGTAGTGGTTCGAGAGATTAAAATGAACATGTGAGGATTGGATCAATTTGGATTGGATTTAGGGGCTGCCCTAATTGAATTGGATGATGTTTAATGGATTGATTTGGAATGGACTCATGGGCTGCCCCCAATGGATTTGGATTTGATGATTTGATCTCGTGGTACATTGGTTGTGATATGTTTGTGTTCTGAGCTAATCTGTTATTTAGTCTGTCTTTACTTCACCTTATTAATGTTATGTTCTTAACTTGTATATTGTTACTCTGAGAAGCATTCATGTTTAATTGTTGTTGTACTAGTATGAGTAGGACATTTAATCAAGCACGAATAAGTCTTGCGAGTACGTTCGTACTCACCTAGGTTATTCCTAGAGCTTGCAGGTGAGCCGGTGGTCGAAGATTATTTCGATGATGCCTGAACTTGTGTTTCCTCGGTAGTGTTCGACTCATGGGATGGGTTGTAGCTTTTGTTCAGCGGTCATCGTGCCGCTGTGGGACTCATTTACTGTTCTTCCGCTGTCGTTTATTTACTCCGTACTCGGATATGATTTCGGATATGACCGACTGATGTAATATGTTGTCCCATCGTGGACTGTTATTAGTAATATCGTATTGTAGAGCTTTGTGATGATATCCGAGTTGTTATATCAGGCTGCCCCTGCACAATGTGTGAATGATATGAAGTGTACGGGTATGCCGTGAAGAGTCGAAGCCGTACCTTGTTCTACTAAGTCGAGCAGGTGTTGGTTGAGTGACCCGCTGGCTGAGATGCTGTGCCGGCCAGGCAGGGTGTGGGCGTGTTCTACCGGGCTTTCGAGCGACCCACTAGCCTCCGAGCTAGGTTAGGGTGTGGGTAGAACTGCCGGGCTCCTCCGACCTTGTTTGTCGTGGTAGGATTCGGGAACGACTCTGAACCTTCACCGGGTCATGGAATCGTATGTGGTTCTGGGAAGATTGGTCGCTTCCGGCCGGCTCGCACGTGGCGGGTGTCGGATCGTTCCGCTTTGGTGCGTACGGCGCAGGTACCGTGCCACCGGGCTGACGAGTCCTTCGGTCCTTGGTGACTTCGTGTTCCCTTAATCGTATGCAATTCCGGATCCGTGACAATCCGGGACCTCCCAGAACACTTTCGAGATCATCCGAAACACTTTCGAAACCCTTCTCTCTCGTTCTCCATAAATCGTAGCATTCCTAAATGTCGCTAAAACGTTAAGCGTGTGACCCTATAGGTTCAAGTATATGTGGACATGTCCGGAAAACCTTTCGGTCAATAATCGTCAGCGGGATCTGGACACCCATAACGATTCCCACATATCATCGAAGATCTTTGTCAAGTGAACCTCGTATTACCGCATATCATCCTTTTGCCTCACGATACGTTACACAACCCGAGGCAAGACTTTGACGGTATCCTCGTTACCGGTTTGTACTCTTTTCTCGTTTCCATATTCCGGTATCCCCGTGACTAACCTTTTAGTCACAATACCTGGCCAGGCGATGCTGGACACCGTAATACCGAGTGGGCCCAGAGTGTATCTCTCCATCGCCGGATGGGCAAATCCCAGTCTTGAGATATCTAGAACCACGATATACTTTCTGGTGTACCTGAAAGTCACCTTTATAATTACCCAGTTACGGAGTAACGTTTGATGACCCCAAAGCAACCATCTGGTATCCGGGTCTACGATATTCTCATGGTCTAAGGACGCAAGTAAACGTTAACACATAATGAGAAGATACTGACAACATATTGACGAAGTGATCTCGTAGTATCTCATAAGGGGGTCTATCCAACACCATTGTTACCCTAACAATGTGTTCCCATTATTACCGGCATCCTTGTTACATTAACAATCCCCATGATCAGGAAAACAAGATCATCAACAATACATGAGCTAGTCTAGAGGCCTGACTAGGGATCTGAATGGTGTTTATTATTCCACACATGCAATTAGGTTTTCCTCTGAATCTCATATTCAAGAACCAATGCAATTCTAGCATAGAACATAAACTTAATCATGAACATGAAAATAGAATAATAACAACTTTATTATTGCCTCTAGGGCATATTTCCGACACTTCTCGCTTATTTGTTTGGTTTGTGTTTACTTGTGCTGATATACATTGTTCATTCTCTGCTGCACACAACTGAGTTTCCCACCTGAGACTCAGTTGACACTTAGAGCAAGTTATCTCCTTTGCTATTTTGTCTATCTGTTGCACCCAGCTGAGTCATCACCTGAGACTCAGTTGGCACATAGTTGTCTCTGCTCTGCACTGATTGCATTTATCTGAGTTATCTATCTGAGAGTCAGTTGCCTGAGTCAGTTGCTTAGGATTGGCCCATTTATTTTAAGTAAATCCCATTAGGTTTTAATTTTATAGAGCCGACCTATTCACCCCCCTCTAGTCAACTCCTGAGATCCTTTCAGCAGTTGGCTGTCAAATTCGTTAACGGAGAGCCAATGGTGGCGGAGCTTGAGTTGAACTCCTTGTCAACAGCATGTCAGAGATTGCACCAATGGTACATGAAACAGAGCAACATTCTTCGAGGAGACACTACACTACTGCAGAAACAGCTATAGAAGGCATATTAGCAGTGACGAGCACCAAAAAAACACATCACCGGTAAACCGAAAAGTTACCAGTGGCGGGCGTCAATTGTCACGTGTCACTGGTAAATAATTACCAGTGACGAGCACCCATTACTGCTCGTCACTGGTAACGTAGCAATTACTAGTGGCGGGCTCACAGAGCAGATCGTCACTGATATATTACACACCAGTAACGTGCGCACCAACGAGCCCGTCACCGATAATATTTCTCGCCAAACTTGCTCCTGGCCTGCATACCAGTGGCGGGCTCACGTTGTGCTCGTCACTGGTATGTAGGTTACCAGTGGCGGGCCTGTATATGTGCCCGTCACTGGTAACCTGCCCTATAAAAAGCATCAGCGAGCTCGCTGCTGGCCAGTCGTACGTCCACTGGCCAGCAGCGAGCTCGCCGATCGCCTTGACCTCCGCCGCCGCCGTACACGCCCTAGGAGAAATCCTAGCCCTCCAAAATCTTCCCCCACCTCCCCTAGCTCCCTTGCCATCTCTCTCTCCCTTCTAATCTAGCTAGATCATCACCTCTAGCTAGCTTGCTCTCCCCCAAATTAATTCGCTTTACCAGGTGAGTTTCTCTATACGTATTATTTGAATGATCTAGTTACCAAAGGTTGATTATGACTATCAGTGGTTGCTAAGTTGCTGCATATCGAATGCATGTATAACATAGTTGACTAAAAAAAACACCATTAGTATTATTAATCATATAATTACATTATAGTAGTACTATACAGTTTAAAGCATATTTGAATTAATGCTTACATTTAGTCTCCCGACGAGGGCCGTAAGATGAAGTACATGGTTCAGGATCATCAAATTGTTAAATGAAATAATCAGTTATATAGAATAGAAACTTAATTAGAGTACATGAAGGGCCTCTTAATTAATTTGAAGTATCGAGTAGTTAGTATTGAATTTTATACCTTCACATTGTTCTTCAAACTAAATAAACTGCGTATGAATGTCCTTTGAATTATTTGTTTTACCAAGTTTCACTAATAATGTCTTGAAGGCCAAGTTTGATCTATATATGTGTAATTATGTTTCTTATGCACTCAGGCAGAATCATATATATATGTGTAATTATATATGACAAGCAAATGATACTTTGACTCGGTGGATCTGTGGTGATGTGAGATGTGCATGAAATGTATTTCATATATGTGAATGTGAGATATGCTTGTGGTACCGGCCGTCGAGCCGAGGCAACATTCGTTGCTTTGTTTATTTTTTCAGGGAAACTGAGTTCAACGTTTTGGCGAAATGTTGTTTCGTCAACATTTTGTCAACGTTCGATACTCAATTTTGCATAATTTTAGCAAAGGTCATGCCGAAATTTTGAATTTTCAACAATTTATTTCAATAACCTGCCAAATCTTGAAATGTTTTATGTAATATTTCAAAATCTCAATTGCAAAGAAAACTTTTATTATTTTTTTAGCCTGTCATGAAAGGTTGGTACTAATTAATTTTCGTATATCTTAGGGATCGAACGACCGATGGATCAAAGTTGGATGTATGACGGCGATCGGAACACACAAAGTTTCTATACATCTTTGAATGAGTTCTTTGATTTTGCCGAGCGAGATATGGTGCGAAAGGGTGGCACGAAGATATGCTGTCCGTGTCGTGATTGCAAAAACTTGAAGATGTACGAAAGGAAATTTGGTTTTTTGCACATGCACCTGGTGCGATGGGGTTTCATGGCAGGTTATACACGGTGGACAAGTCACGGTGAGGAGGATGAGGTTGTTGCCGACGACGAAGGGTTAGATGAAGAAGTAGGACATGGGGAGCCGGAAGCAGAACGGTTGGATTATAAAGATGTCGGAGGACATGAAGAGGCCGAAGCGGATACGCGAAGCACGGGGGACAATTTGGCTGGAATGGTCCAGGACCGTCATGTGCAAGAGCAGGTTGTGAAAGAGACGAGTAACGAAAGTGCGGCTCGTAGAGAGGCTGCCAAGTTGGAGACACTGCTGAAAGACTCGAAAACTCCCTTGTATCCTGGTTGCAATCCCGAGCACACCCGCCTCTCAGTCACGCTCGAACTTCTAAGACTCAAGGCACTCCACAACAGCACGGACACAAGCCTCGATGAGACATTGGAGTATCTCGCAAAAGTTCTGCCGGAGGGGAACGTGTTGCCTCGCGGTTGCGATGAGACCAAGAAGGTCGTGTGCCCTCTTGAATTGGAGGTGACGAGATACCACGCGTGTCCGAATGACTGCATCATATATCGGAACCAGTACGCGGAGCTAACCAAGTGTCCCGAGTGCAAAGCATCCCAATTCAAGCGGGGAAAGAACTGCCAACCAGATGGTGAGAACGGAGTGAAGAGCGGTGCTCCTGCAAAGGTTGTATGGTACCTTGCACTCATTCCCCGTTTAAAGCGTCTATTCGCAAACAAGAAGGAGGCAAAGCGCATGCGTTGGCACGACAAAAGGCCAAGGAAAGATGACGCCGTGCTGAGACACCCTGCGGATGGTTGCCAGTGAAAAGCAATCGACGACAAATACCCCGAATTCGGAGGAGAGCCGAGGAATATCAGAATTGGAATGAGTACGGACGGACTCAATCCTTTTGGAAAGATGAGCAGCAGGCACAACACTTGGCCCGTGGTCGTATGGATGTACAACCTCCCTCCGTGGCTCTGTTTTAAGCGGAAGTACCTACACCATTCAAGGGCCACAGCAACCAGGGAACGATCTGAACGTGTATCACCAACTACTGAAGGAGGAGCTAGATACACTGTGGGCTGAACCAGGGGTTCGGGTCTGGGACGCTCACGAAGGAGACTACTTCAATATGAGAGCTATGATGATCACAACGGTGCAAGACTATCCCGCTTATGGATATCAATCTGGCCAGGTTTGCCACGGATACCAAGGATGTGTTAAGTGCATGGAAGATACAACAAGTCGTCACCTACCGGGCTCTCATAAAATCGTGTACATGGGCCACCGAAGATGGCTTCAACAGGACGACCCGTGGAGACAAGAAAAAGAAAAGTTCGACAATACGATTGAGACCCGAGGACCACCACGTAAGAGGAGTGGGGAAGAAATATACGAGATGTTGAACTCTTGGGGTGAGTGCCCTAGGGCGGGAAAGAAGCAGAAGAAGGTAAAGCCGCTGGGAGGTGTGTGGAAAACGAAATCTGTATTCTGGGACTTGCCTTACTGGCCTTTTCTCGAGACGCGCCACTGCATAGATGTCATGCATATTGAGAAAAATGTCTGTGAGAGTGTGCTCGGTCTCTTGCTCCACATGGCAGACAAGACAAAGGATGGGCCGAAGGCACGAGCTGACTATGAGGAACTGGGGATAAGACGAGAGCTATGGGCCAAGGAGGAGAAGACCAAGTTGGGCAGGAATGTTACAAAAATCAAGACGGACTGTCCCGCCGCTTGCTACACTCTAAGTACAGACGAGCTGGATAAAATCTTCAAATGCCTCAAAGGTGTCAAAGTAACTTCCGGCTACTCGGCAAACATACAGAGATTTCTAGACACGCAGAACCACAAACTAATCGGTATGAAGTCTCATGACTGTCACGTGATGATCACGCAGATACTTCCGGTTGCAATTAGAGGGCTAATGGAGCCATGGATCCACGAGACACTGCTTGACCTCTGTAACTTTTTCGACATTATCTCTCAGAAGTCCATCACTAAGAAGCATTGCCGGCGACTGCAGGCGGAGATCATTGTCATACTATGCGAGCTCGAGATGTACTTTCCGCCCGCATTCTTCAACGTCATGGTTCATCTCATGATCCATATCATCCCGGAGATCATCGACCTAGGTCCCGTATTCCTACACAACATGTACCCGTTGGAAAGGTTCAATGGGGTCGTCAAGCGATACGTTCGTAACAGGTCTCATCCGGACGGGAGCATCGTCCAGGGCTTTCTCACGGAGGAGAGCATCGAGTTCTGCACGGATTACATGAAAGTCGACAAACCTATAGGCGTGCCTGTTAATCGGCACATTGGCAGGCTCGATGGCGTAGGTCACCGACGCGGAAAGAAGGATTTACATGTGCACAGTGACGTACCGAACCGATCAGACGATTACGTCAGAGCGCACACAGTAGTGTTACAGCACCTCTCAGTGGTCCGTCCATACGTTATTCAGCACATGGCAATGTTAAAAACAAAGCATGGCATAAGAAAGACCGAGGCGGCTCTCATGAAAGAGCACAACGCTACGTTCGCCAGGTGGCTAAAAAACTACTTCGACGAACATAGCTTCTCAAAAGATGATGACGTAGCACGGACGGTGTTCCACGTGGCACAGGGACCCCTGATGAATGTCGGGACATACCAAGCATACGACATCAACGGATACACATTCTATACAGAGGCACAAGACCAGAAGAGTGTGTACCAGAACTCTGGGGTGACGATGGAGGCCCTGACCGGTAAGAAAAAGGACAGATACTACGGTAGGCTGGAAGAGATTTGGGAACTTGACTACACCGTAACCAAGATCCCCATGTTCCGGGTAAGATGGGCGAAGAATATCGAAACAGAAGACTATTTCACTACCATGGTCATACCGAAAGCAATTCCTATTGAGACAGTAAATGTGAAAGCGATCAGTGCCAAAAATGAGCCGTGGGTATTAGCTAAACAAGTGGCCCAATGCTTCTACATAGCTGACCCGACGAGGCCAAGCCGTCATGTCATGAGGAGGGGCAAAAGGAGTATCGTTGGAATCGATGGTGTCGTTGATGAAGATGACTATGACCAATTTGACGACCCGGATACGGAGGAAGATAATGACGATACTAACAATCAGCCACGGCCCAGCAGAAGGAGAAATACTACATGTCCCGCCGTGCGTCCCTTCAAAAGACGAAGTCACTCCGAGGGGCTAACCTATACCAGGAAGAAGACCAAGACTACCGTTGAGAAGACTGTCCAAGAGTGAGAAGATTGTCGAAGAATGTCATAATTTAATTAAGTTAATTAATGATGTATAGCTCACTTTTGTGAAATTTATGTATATAACAATAATGGTATTTATTGTTAATTCTATTTATACGCATGAAGTAATCATTGCGCGCGCAAATAATAAACAAACGGTCTCGTAAATAATTCTTTAAGAAAGTTATATCGATATACAAAAAGATTTTCACCTTAACCGTGCATCGAGTGTGAAAATACTGAAAGGAATGGATAATAAGAAAATTGCAAAAAAGGACAACTAATTAAAAAGATTTGATTTTTCTTTTCCCATCCTCATGGTCATTCTATACTTCTAATCGAACTTGAAATTGGATTCAAAATATATGATGAACAATGAAATGTAGGCAGTAAAAGTCTGGAGCCATATGGATCAATGTTCAAAAAGATTGGACCCTAAGTACAAACCCTAACTAACTAACCCTAAGTACTAACCCTAAGTACAAACCCTAAGTACAAACCCTAACTAACTAACCCTAAGTACAAACCCTAACTAACTAACCCTAAGTACAAACCCTAAGTACTAACCCTAAGTACAAACCCTAACTAACTAACCCTAAGTACAAACCCTAACTAACTAACCCTAAGTACTAACCCTAAGTACAAACCCTAACTAACTAACCCTAAGTACAAACCCTAACTAACTAACCCTAACTACAAACCCTAACTAACTAACCCTAACTAACCCTAAGTACTAACCCTAAGTACTAACCCTAACTAACTAACCCTAAGTACCCAAGACATCTATCGAATATATATACTATAGAGTACTGAGTACCTATGTCTTAGGTCTCATGTACATATATGCATTACCAGTGACGAGCTCTCGGTCTCGCCCGTCACTGGTATATCTATTACCAGTGACGAGCTCTCGGTCCGGCCCGTCACTGGTATATCTATTACCAGTGACGAGCTCTAGGTCCGGCCCGTCACTGGTATATCTATTACCAGTGACGAGCGCACGGGCTGGGCCGTCACTTGTATAACTTATCAGTGACGAGCGCCATGGCTAGCCCGTCACTGGTAACCCATACATATAAACCCCTCCCGCGCGGGACTTGGGGAAATATTCCCCAAATCCCGCGCACGCCCTAATTCCCCAAAATCGCCCGCCCTCGCGCGACCGACGCCGCCAGGCCGCCGCCGCTCCTCGCCGGACGCTGCCCTCGCCGCCTCCCTCGCCGAACGCCGCCCTCGCCGCCTCCCTCACCGGACGCCGCGCGCCCTCGCCGCTCATCTCCCTCCCCCATCGCCATCTGCAGCCGGCCGCCCCCATAGTTTCCCAATCGACGCTGCCGCCTTCTTTACTCGAGTACGTGCTTTTGTGTTAATCGATTCAGTTCAGATCTTCGGATTCTTTGATGCATGCGCAAAGGTAGCTAGCTAGCTAGGAAGCCATATGTTATTGATTCTCTCTTGCTTTGTTGTTGTTTGTTCCGGCGTTTCCAGCTTGAAAAAGATAAGGGAATCTTAGTGCTTTACAATTCGGATGTGCTGGAGTACTAGGAGATGTTTAGTAGCTAGCTAGGACTAAAATTATCTCAGGATTGAGGTGGAGCTAAAGGATTACTAAACTAGTCTTACCTCTTTATTCAAAGGAATTTCAAAAGGAGTTTTGAAAGATTGGAGATCCAGAACTTGATGCAAAAAACAAGTGTCATCTCAACAAATGGTTATTCTATTTACTTAACGAGGATGGAGTTTGGCAACATGTTATCAAAAAAAATATGCGCAATAGTTTGTTCTGCTTCTATCTGTGATTTAAATTGAACGACAGGGAATTGTATCTTCCGTTTCCATGATTTCGTGGTGTAACAAAAGCAACAAATTTGTCTCTTAAAATAAGTAAAGATGTAACTTAAGTACGTGCTTACATATCTTCTTACGTACATTAGCTCTTTTTGTTAAGGAAGAGTTAATAACTGGTTGTTATGCTAAATGTGATGCATCATTTATGGCATTTATACTTCTTAATATTAACTTCGCTTTTATTGACTGTTTGCGTACGAGTTTAGTTCCATTCTTTGCATATTAAAGTTTCGATACTGGATTAGTTTTGGAGCAGCTACAAATTATGTTCCAGCACAAAGAACAAATGTGTAGTCTGTACAAAGTTTGAGTATTGTGGTACCGGCCATCGAGCCGAGGCAACATTAGTTGCTGAATGTTTATTTTTTCAGGGAAACTGAGTTCAACGTTTTGGCGAAATGTTGCTTCGTCAACATTTTGTCAACGTTCGATACTCAATTTTGCATAATTTTAGCAAAGGTCATGCCGAAATTTTGAATTTTCAACAATTTATTTCAATAACCTGCCGAAATTTGTTTCCGTTTAGTCCGAAAATGGCCGGAAGTTCTCCCTCTTCGTCGCGGACACCAACGGATGCCCCGGCGTCGTCCAGAGATATCGAGGGCCGTGCGGAAGCTCCCCGGGACCTGGCCATCGTCGACGACCCTGCTGCCGGGGATAACAACGAGTACGAGTCGTCCCACGAAGAGTCCGGCGGTGCTGAAGACGCGACCGATCGTGACGAAGGGACCGGCCGTGAATACGAGACCGGTATAGAAGAAGAATAGGATGAAGGGGCTCCACCAGCCAAGCGAAAAAGGCGGCTCACGCCTAGGAGACCTAACAAGTTGAGCACGGACACCTTCGTGATCACTCGAGTGGACGATCTGGGTAAACCAGCCAGTCCTGTAAAAGCTGCACAGGGGTACTCAAACGCCGTAGGCTGCATCCTGCGTGAAACCGTGAAGATCACAACCCCCGACATAAGGACGAGAGAAACCGAGCATCTTCGAACTCTCCTCCTGGACAGGCTATTCAGCAGGTACTCCGTCCCGGAGGCCGACAAAAATAGAGTCGCGACGAAAGCCCTGAGCATGATGTCCAAATCCTTGAATACCTGGCGATACCATGCCAATAAAATGAAGGATAAAGATTTTGAGACCGTGATAAAGCTGAAATGGCCTACGATAGATGAGGCGGACTGGACCGAGTTCATTCAAACTCGCTCCGGCGATGAATTCAGGAGGAAGAGTGATTGGGGGAAGGACATGCGGGGGAAGATCGTGGGTGACCACAGACTCGGCAGCCGTGGTTACCAAGGGAAGAGGCCTAAATGGGACAAGGAGGACGCAAGGTTGATTGCGGCCGGGAAAGAACCCCCTTTCTCGGACATCTAGGAAGGGCGCGGAAAGGATTTTGTGAGGGCCCACGCAAAATTTGACCCTGCGACGGGGGAACCGATCTTCACGCACGAGAAAATGAAGGACGTGCATGAAGAACTAGTAACCTTTGACCCCATTTTACTTTATTTGTCCTACGTAGATTAATTTCCTAAAGATTACGTTTCTGAACGGTTCATGTTGCTTGCAGAAAAAGCTGAGCCAGCAACCTCAGAGCTCACAGGACTCTGTCGATAGCGACAGGTGGCAAGACCCTATCAACAAGGCTCTCGGGAAGCCGGAGACTCGTGGCCGCGTGATGGGCGTCGGGTATGAGGCTCGATGGGCTGATTACTGTCCCCAGACCCACGAGGCTGCCCGCGAGAGGAGGAAAGCGAAGCAAGATAAAGAATTCGATGCGCGAGTGGAGGCGGCGGTGAAACGTATATTAGGGCCTATATATGAGCAGCTACAACGTCCACCCATGCATCCTTCTACGCAGCCGCCAACCTATAGTATGGATACGCAGCCGCCGCCCTTCACTGCTGCAAGGAGTAGTAGCCCCTCTGTCTCGGGCGTTGGCCCCGGGTCACCAAATACAATCGACGGCCTAACGGTAAGCGTCGTCGGCTCAACAAATCGTAAGGGTGTCGTACAGATTTCGTTGTTTCGACTCTAACATCGATGACCCGTACGTATGTTCCGCAGGTGATAACTCTGTGCCATCTATAGACCCAAGTACTCGGCTCGATGGTGACGGTCGCGTACGGTCGAGTCCACCCAATAACGCCGGAGAACAGGATGCACTGTGTGGATTTACCACCAAACATGGCGAGGGTGGAGTTGACTAAGGTGGTCGGCACCTTTGAGGACTTGGTTCTGAATGACCCCCCTGAAGAGGGATACGAGAAGCTAGGAGCCTGCAAGGGGTTTTTTCTTAGGTGGCCGAAGGACGCGATAAAGTTGATTGAGACCTCCAATCGTCCAGCACCTTCGCCGAGCTACACCCACAGTCCATCAGCAAGACCATCTCCTTTGGGTATTTCCACACCTCTATCCTACAGGGATCTCGAGATGGAGGATGCCGAGGAGGCCGCGGAGCATGGCGGGGAGCATGGCATGCCTCGTGACGAAGAGGCACGAGAATTTGTAGATACGCCGCCACCCAAGCATGACGAGCAAGCCCATACGAAGTTGACTCCTAAAACACTCGTGGGCGCAGCCAAACAAGCGATGGCCGGTCAGAGGGCCGTATCTCTCGATACGCAGCGTACGAGCAAGAAAGGGGCGAAGAAGACACATGCTAGCACTGGAACTTACGATAGACAGGGCGACGCGAGGTTGAAGAAATCCTTAACCTACGCAGCATCTTCCCAATCAGGACAGCGAGCAACGGGTCGTCAATGGCGGGCCCATCACGTCCCGGGTCACCCCATGGTACCAAATGATGAGTTCGACGTCCTCCTGAACGAAATGAAGATTCTGTGTGAGAACATTCGAGACCTGGATTAGGACCCGATGAAACTAATGTCTCGTATTACACGGCGAAGGTGCCAGAGGGTTTCCATTTCGTCGAGCAGTATCCCGCGGACAAGTTCTATCTGGACTTTGCGGAGATCTTCGGCATGTTCAACCTTTATCGCCTCGAAGCATCCTTTGTCAGGCTATGGGCACTTCACCTAACCAGAGAGATCAGACGCCTGAAGATTCTCGATGTTGCAATAGCAGATCCGTATCACATGCACGAGAACAACGTTCGCTCCCAACAAGGTAGAGAGATTATGAAAGAATATCTGGTGAGTGCGATGATAGCGCATAAGGGAACGGAATACCTACTCGTGCCCTACAATCCATTGTAAGTCCTTCTCTACTTTGTGCTTTCGTAAAGTTCTCTTTCGCTTGTGCACCTAGCCAACTTCGTGAGGTTAATATTGGTTTGCTCACATGTGTGCGCAGCGACCACTGGATCCTCTTGGTGCTAGTGCCGAAGGAAAGCAAGGCTTACTACTATGATTCCATGAAGAGGGTGAAGAAAGACTACACCCTGCTCAAGAAAGTTCTGGATGATGCCCTCTTCGACTACAAACACAGGGGAGGAGGAGGAACTATGGTAAAAAGAAGTGGTGGTCCACGCTTCAAACACGTGACCAATTTCTGTTGCAGACAGCAGCCGGAGGGTAGTGTGACGTGTGGCTACTACGTCTGCTGCCACATGGACGACTTTGTACGGGCGCGGAACACGTTTCGCAAACATGACGACTTACGCAAGTGGAGTAATAACCTCGAGCACTAGCCATATGACTGGAAGCAAGAGTTTGCACGCCTCCAGAATGCGTTTGCGAATATCATCAACAAGGACGTCGTCTCGGATACGGGGCTTTTCTACGCCGGCAATGACACAAGGGAGGAACACGCCGCTCGCTCAGAGCAGCGAGTTTGCCAAATCCTGACCGAAGACGCATTCGCGCGCACACGTGCAGCTAGGCCCTAGAGGAGGGAAAAAAGCGTGAAGATAGGCCCTTCGAAACGGAAAAACATTGCATATATATTGTGTTTGTGGTCGTCTATTCCCGAACTGGTCTACTTTGTACGTTTCTGGACATATTTACGTATTGGCACTTGTTACTTTCGTAGTCGGTTTGACATATCTACTATCGTGTGCGACATCCGAGAGCGCGAGCGAGGTGGCCTTGGAAGCACCGGGCACGTAGGATGCCGACGCAACGAGGCAACGCCGCAAGCGCTATTAGGCCACAGCGGCACGCCCTAGGAGAACGGCGACCGAAGGCCCACAGCGCGCGGGAGTTACACCAGCAAACGGCACCATCGTCCGTGCAAAATCTCCTGTGCGGGAGTACAAAGGGGCTGGAGAGCGCCACAGTTGACACGATCCTGCCGCAGCAGCGAAAATGGCTGTTTTTACTGCCGCGGCAGCGAAAATGGCTGCCGCGGCAGCCAAAAGGCTTGTTTTTGCTGCCGCGGCAGCCAAAATGGCTGCCGCGGCAGCACCGTGGTTGGGCCTCTCATAACAGCAGTGACGTGCGGACTGGAGAGCTCGTCACTGCTGTATATCTTACCAGTGACGGGCAGAAAATATAGCACGTCACTGGTAATTATATTACCAGTGACGGGCTCTCATGTGCGCCCGTCACTGATAACTAGATTACCAGTGACGAGCGGATAGCCCGTCACTGATAACCACTTACCAGTGGCGGATCACCAGTGACGGGCCGGCCCGCTCGTCACTACTGGGATTTTTTGGCCCGTCATTGGTGATATATTCTGCAGTAGTGCTAGAAGCAGGCCAGTCGGCATCAAGGTCAAGTTTGGAGAGGAGCACTTGTGGCACCAAGACCTCGATGGGCTATTCTATGTGTTCTTCGAGGACTTGTTTGATCTGTTAAGACTCGACGCCCTCGAGCAATCCCTCTTGAGATGCTAGACATTGTAAGTCTGCTCACTCGGATCATAATCGTAATATCTACATATGTTATGCTAGTTATAATATCGTCCTACAATTTCTGTAGATACATGTATAACGAGGCCAAGACGCTCAAGGAATCGGTTGGTTTCCTTGACCCATGCAAGGTCACGGACCAAGCCATTGCGGACAAGGAAGAATTCGTGCTGCAATATGTTACAAAGGCGTTGTTGGCTCAAAAGGATAAGGAATACTTCATGTTTCCATACAAACCTGGGTATCTGTTTCGCTATTTGGTTATTTTTAAACCAGATCAACATTTTGTAGTACCCATGACAACACATCTATATATGCAGCTTCCATTGGGTTTTGATAGTCCTCGTTCCAAGAAGAAACAAGGTGATATACCTTGATTCTTCGAAAAATCCTACTCGCAACTTCAAGCCCATTAGGCAAATACTTGACAAGGCATTCTTGGAATTCCATGCTCGGGGAGGGAAGGGCAAAGGATCCAAGTTATCGCACAAATTTAACTTTCTGGTAATATATATGTTATCATATCACACCTCCGCTAAGTACCGTTCCAATGTATCTAACAATACATTCCTTTCTAATTGCAATGCAGACAACAGGTTAAAGGAACTAACACTTGTGGATTCTACGTTTGCCACCACATGGAGAAGGTTATGAGTTTCATCACAAGGAAACAAGATATCAAGGTTTGTTATTTTAAATATATATTCATATATGTATTTGCATGTCCGATAATTTGTCCTCTCCGTCGTTTGCGAAAGATTTGGAAGGTAGAAGATGAGGGAGGCCTAGAAGATGATCAAGCATTGCTAGCACGGATTAGAGGGATTTTTGCGTTCTTCATGAACACACAAGTCCTAAACCCCCAAGGCGATTTCTATGGTGGAGGTGTAGCAGACTAGCTTTGTCTCAAAACTTGTGATTATTTCAGAACTTGTGATTATTTCAGAACTTGTGATTGTTGGTTGTGAACTGTGATGTGTGTATTTGCTTTATTGTGATGTGATTATTGGCTGTCAGTTGCTTTATTATATGAATCTGCCATTATATATGTGCATCTATCAATTTTCAGAGGGCATGGCTAGCAAAACCTGAGGCTAGCCCAAAATGTAGGCTAGTCATGCCCTCTGGACGCAGACATCAGAGGCGGGTGAAACAAGAAGCGGTTCAAGGAAAGATCCGACTCTGATGACTCAGTCGAAGGCCTGGCATGACTCGGTCATCAGAAGCGGTCCATGGAAAAGTCCGACTCGGATGACAAAGCCATCAGAAGCGGTTCGGTCATCCAGCCCGCCTCTGATGACATATACATCTGAAGCGGTTCGGACATATGGCCCGCCTCTGATGACATATACATCAGAAGCGGTTGGGGAATGTGGCCCGCCTCTGATGAATGAGTCATCACAGTCGGGTTTTTAGCAACTGACTGTGAACTTAGGGGTCATCAGAGACCATCTCTCACAGTCGGTTGGGCGAACCGCCTCCAATGATCATTTTCAAACCGCCTCTAAAGGCATGTTTCGTAGTAGTGGCCACAACAAGCAGCATGACACCATGTTAACAAGCAGCAGGATCACCATGTTAATCTAGCACAGCTAGCTAGCTAGAGGAGGAGGATCTAGGGAGAGGGCGAGGGCAAGGGCGGCTTACCTCCGCAGCGAGGGAGATCGAGTAGGAGGAGGAGAGGAGGCCAGTGACGTACCACTCGGTGGAAGAGGAGAGGCCGGCAGCGACGGTGGAGGCGTAGATCAGAGGCTAGTGATGATGATCGATGGTGGAGGAGGAGAGGAGGCCGGTGACGATGGTGGAGGAGTAGAGGAGTCCAGCAACGGCGGTGGAGGAGGAGAGGAGGCCGACGATGATGGTGTGGAGGGAAGAGAGGAGTGGCCAGTGTGCGTGGTTACTATATAGGGCTCGGGGGTGACGAGGGCGAAGAAGGCAAGGGAGCAAAGAAAACGAGGGGGCGAAGATGGGGGAGATGAAATGAAGAGGAGATGAAATGGAGCGGCTATATTCAAGTCTCAGGGGTCTTATCACAAGCTGTTTAAAAATAAAACTGCCTGTGATAAGCCTCTCATTGCAGGCGGTTCTTATTAAGACCGGCTTGCGATATGTTACCCCCATATCATAGGCGGTTTTCGATTCTTAGTAGAAACCGCCTATGATGTTTGGTCATCATAGGCGGTTCGCATCTCTGGGAATTAACCCAACCGGTCTTTATTGCGAAACGCCTGTAATCTTATACATTAGTGGTGGTTTTTTAAGAAGCGTCTGTGACGTGCGGTCTTCGATGAGGCATTCTATAGTAGTGCTAATTGTATCAACAATTGTGTGCTTGTCATCATCATCTTCATCCTTGGTAATCATGCTCCAACACTTGCCTTCCATGACCATTCTCGGTTTTTGGTTCTTTATTAACAAGAGAACATCTGATCTAGAGAACATCATATTCAACTGCAAATTATGTGAAGTACCGAGAAATGAAAGTATCTGAAAATTAAGATGTCTTGTATGAGCTCTAGTCATCGGTCCTCGTAACTCTAATATGTGAGCATACAGACTGTGAATATAACTATAGTAGAGATGTCCTCATCATCTTTTCAGTTTGATGTCCTGCAAAATAGCACCATACGCACATGAATTGTTCCGGATTACTGCAATGCAATCAGACACAACCTGGGTATCTGCCTAGTGTCGGTCGGCTGCCAGACATAGAGCTTCATTGCTTGGCACCGCTTCCAAGCACGCAGGGTCACTAAGACCGTCAATAACCATCGTCGAAGCTCCAACTAATATACCCGTCTGGTCCCGGTAGATTACTCCGACTGCACCATGATCTCCTGACCTGGACACGCCTACAACCATGTTAAATTTATGTAGTCCTTCCTCCAGTGCAAGCCAACATTTCCGAACAGGGCTGCGAGCTGCCCCTTGATGTTTGGTCTATTTCTTGGCACTCACTACCAGAATCTGTTATTTTACCGAGTGTCACGGACACTCGGCAAAGAGCACAAAACACTCGGGATATATTTTCCCGAAGGTGAACACTCGGGGTAAAACACTCGGCAAAAAAACGTCGGGAAAAATAGTGGTTTCCCGAGTGCTTGATAATAAACCTTCGGGAAATTTACTTTCCCGAGTGTGATAATAGACACTCGGTGCATATCTGGCACACGGGACATAAATACAACAACGGTTGGCTGAAACGGAAACGGAAAGTTTCCCGAGTGTTCAGACACTCGGGAAATATTGTGTGACACTCGGGAAAGATAGTTGGCTGGCCAAAAAAAAAGCAGCCGTGACACAATATATTATAACAGCAGCACATATACAGAAGCACATTCAGTGAATATATGTTCAGAACCACATCCAATGGCAGCACAATCCAAAGGTTCACAAATACAGAAGCAAAATACATAAAAATCTCCTAAATAGCATTCCATTCAATCCTAGAGTTGGTCGAGGTACCACAATTCAAGAGTTACACATACAAAAGTTAACCCATATGTTTGACAATCCAATAGTTCGCAGCCATAGACAGTACTTAAACAACCGATACATCGATTAACCTTTTGATCATCTACACCTGATGCTGAGCTGCAAAGAATAGAGATAACTTGTATTAATTCAATGAGTTAACATAAAGAGTAGATAGCACAAAGCTTGCAAAGCAAAAATAAGTCTACCTCAGATCACTGTATCAATTACCAGACCCTTTCTCGAATCAAATTTATCATAGAATGAGGTAAGACAACTAGTGTAAGAATCTGTTCTTACCAGAGAATAAATTGAGATATGTATATACATGTAGGAAATGGAAGAAAACTAAGACCAAATATGTATAGCATCTGTACCCTCAACTTGAATGAGCTAATGTACATAAAGAGTAGTAACCAATAGCTGCATAAATCAATGCAATCAAGTAGTAGTATCCATTCTTATTAATCTTCTTTAAAATGCTAAACATCATGATAGCATAGCAAAGAATCAGGATATGAACAACAACCATAATCAGGTGTAGCAGCTGTTCTTCAGTCTAATAACCAATATTTATATACACATGCTTAGGTGCAGAAGTAAAACACCTGCTCTTTCATTCAAATAACTGACATACTTATAATAGAAATCAGAGAGGAGCTAAGACCTGCTCTTTCTAGCTTATTCTGATCGAAGAATGGCATGACAGTAGCACAAGTGAAATAAAACTTGGGAGGGAGATAAGAGGAGTTTGTGTTCATTATGTTCTCAATTACCTCTTTTATAGAAGCCAGAACTAGAGAATCACACACAGGCTACTTGAGAGCTTTTACCAGTACAATCTTAGCTACTACTGTCTCCTCTCGCTCCTTGTCTGCATACAGTAATAAAACAAAGGAGGTTTCAGCTTGTCTAGTTTTGTCTAATTGATCTACTACTTCTCTGTTGGTTCTTTGGATGAGCAACAACATTTTTTCACACGACTCTAATACACTTCTGCAGAAAGGGACAGCAGTGACGGACCTAAAAAGCCCAGTAGTGACGAGCGGCCCAGCCCGTCACTGGTGACCCGCCACTGGTAGCTGGTTATCAGTGGCGGGCTATCAGCTCGTCACTGGTAATCTAGTTACCAGTGACGGGCGAGCATGCGAGCCCATCACTGGTAATATAATTACCAGTGACGTGCTGTGTTTTCTGCCCGTCACTGGTAATATATACAGCAGTGACGAGCCCTCCAGTCGGCACGTCACTGCTGTTATGAGAGGCGCAAGCACGTTGCTGCCGCGGCAGCAAAAACAGCCCTTTTGGCTGCCGCGGCAGACAAAATGGCTGCCGCGGCAGCAACGTGCTTGGGTGCCGTGGCAGCCATTTTGGCTGCCACGGCAGCAAAAACAGCCCTTTTGGCTGCCGCGGCAGCCATTTTCACTGCCACGGCAGGATCGCGTGAATTGTGGCGCTCTCCAGCCCCTGTGTACTGCAGGGGTCCTGGAGGGGGGTGTATCCCTTCGGTCGCCGTTCTCGTAGGGCGTGCCGCTGTGGCCTAATACCGCTTGCGGCGATGCCTCGTTGCGTCGGCATCCTACGTGCCCGGTATGCTTCGAAGGCCACCTCGCTCGCGCTCTCGGATGTCGCACACGATAAGTACATATGTCAAACCGACTACGAAAGTAACAAGTGGCAATACGTAAATATGTCCAGAAATGTACAAATTAGACCAGTTCGGGAATACACGACCACAAACACAATACATATGCAATGTTTTTCCGTTTCGAAGGGCCTATCTTGACGCTTTTTTCCCTCGTCTAGGGCCTAGCTGCATGTTGGTGCGCGAATGGGTCTTCCGTCGGGATTTGGCGAACTCGTTGCTCTGTGCGAGCGGCGTGTTCCTCCCTTGGGTCAGTGCCGGCGTAGAAAAGCCCCGTATCGGAGACGACGTCCTTGTTGATGATATTCGCAAACGCATTCTGGAGGCGTGCAAACTCTTGCTTCCAGTCATATGGCTTGTGTTCGAGGTTATTACTCCACTTGCGTAAGTCGTCATGTTTGCGAAACGTGTTCCGCGCCCGTACAAAGTCGTCCATGTGGCAACAGACGTAGTAGCCACACGTCACACTACCCTCCGGCTGCTGTCTGCACCACCATTCGGTCACGTGTTTAAAGCGTGGAGGGCCACTTCTTTTTACCATAGTTGCTCCTCCTCCCTTCTGTGCAAAGTCGAAGAGAGCATCATCCAGAACTTTCTTCAGCAGGGTGTAGTCTTTCTTCACCCTCTTCATGGAATCAAAGTAAACAACCTTGCTTTCCTTCGGCATTAGCACTAAGAGGATCCAGTGGTCGCTGCGCAGACATGTGAACAAACCAATATTAACCCGACGAAGTTGGCTAGGTGCACAAGCAAAAGAGAAATTTATGAAAGCACAAAGTAGAGAATGACTTACAAGGGATTGTAGGGCACGAGTAGGTAGTCCTTGCCCTTATGCGCTATCATCGCACTCACGAGGTATTCTTTCATAATCTCCCTACCTTCTTGGGAGCGAACGTTGTTCTCGTGCATGTGAAACGGATCGGCTATTGCAACATCGAGAATCTTCAGGCGTCTGATCTCTCTGCTTAGGTGAAGCGCCCATAGCCTGACGAAGGATGCTTCGAGCCGATAAAGGTTGAACATGCCGAAGATCTCCGCAAAGTCCAGATAGAACTTGTCCGCGGGATACTGCTCGACGAAATGGAAACCCTCTGGCACCTTCGCCGTGTAATACGAGACATTAGTTTCATCGGGTCTTAATTCAATGTCTCGAACGTTCTCATGCAGAATCTTCATTTCGTTCGGGAGGACGTCGAACTCATCCTTTGGTACCATCGAGTGACCCGGGATGTGATAGGGCCACCATTGACGACCCGTTGCTCGCTGTCCTGATTGGGAAGATGCGTCGTACGTTAAGGGTTTCTTCAACCTTGCCCCACCCTGTCTATCGTAAGTACCGGTGCTAGCATGTGCCTTCTTCGCCCCTTTTTTGCTCGTGCGCTGCGTATCCAGGGATACGGCCCTCTGACCGGCCATCGCTTCTTTGGCTGCGCCCACGAGTGTTTTAGGAGTCAACTTCGTGTGGGCTTGCTCGTCATGCTTGGGTGGCGGCGTATCTACAAATTCTCGTGCCTCTTCGTCACGAGGCATGCCATGCTCCCCGCCATGCTCCGCGGCCTCCTCGGCATCCTCCATCTCAAGATCCCTGTACGATAGAGGTGCGGAAATACCCAAAGGAGATGGTTTTGCTGATGGACTGTGGGTGTGGCTCGGCGAAGGTGCTGGACGATTGGAGGTCTCAATCAACTTAATCGCGTCCTTCGGCCACCTAAGGAAAAACCCCTTGCAGGCTCCTAGCTTCTCGTATCCCTCTTCAGGGGGGTCAGTCAGAACCAAGTCCTCAAAGGTGCCGACCACCTTAGTCAACTCCACCCTCGCCATGTTTGGTGGTAAATCCACACAGTGCATCCTGTTGTCCGGCGTTACTGGGTGGACTCGACCGTACGCGACCGTCACCATCGAGCCGAGCACTTGGGTCTGCAGATGGCACGGAGTTATCACCTGCGGAACATACGTACGGGTCATCGATGTTAGAGTCCAAACAACGAAATCTGTACGACACCCTTACGATTTGTTGAGCCGACGACGCTTACCGTTAGGCCGTCGAGCGTATTTGGCGACCCGGGGCCAACGCCCGAGACAGAGGGGCTACTACTCCTTGCAGCAGTGAAGGGGGGCGGCTGCGTATCCAGGTTATAGGGCGGCGGCTGCGTATCAGGATGCATGGGTGGGCGTCGTAGTTGATCGTATAGAGGCCCTAACAGACGTTTCACAGCCGCCTCCACTCGCGCATCGAATTCTTCATCTTGCTTGGCTTTCCTCCTCTCGCGGGCAGCCTCGCGGGTTTGGGGACCGTAATCAGCCCATCGAGCCCCATACCCGACGCCCATGACGCGGCCACGAGTCTCCGGCTTCCCGAGAGCCTTGTTGATAGGGTCTTGCCACCTCTCAGTACCGACAGAGTCCTGGGAGCTCTCAGGTTGCTGGCTCAGCTTTCTCTGCAAGCAACATGAACCGTTCAGAAACGTAATCTTTAGGAAATTAATCTACGTAGGACAAATAAAGTAAAATGGGTTCAGAGGTTACCAGTTCTTCGTGCACGTCCTTCATTTTCTCGTGCGTGAAGATCGGTTCCCCCGTCGCCGGGTCAAATTTTGCGCGGGCCCTCACAAAATCCTTTCCGCGCCCTTCCTGGATGTCCGAGAAAGGGGGTTCTTTCCCGGCCGCAATCAACCTTGCGTCCTCCTTGTCCCATTTAGGCCTCTTCCCTTGGTAACCACGGCTGCCGAGTCTGTGGTCACCCACGATCTTGCCCCGCATGTCCTCCCCCAATCACTCTTCCTCCTGAATTCATCGCCGGAGCGAGTTTGAATGAACTCGGTCCAGTCCGCCTCATCTATCGTAGGCCATTTCTTCTTTATCACGGTCTCAAAATCTTGATGCTTCATCTTATTGGCATGGTATCGCCAGGTATTCAAGGATTTGGTCATCATGCTCAGGGCTTTCGTCGCGACTCTGTTTTTGTCGGCCTCGGGGACGGAGTACCTGCTGAATAGCCTGTCCAGGAGGAGAGTTCGAAGATGCTCGGTTTCTCTCGTCCTTATGTCGGGGGTTGTGATCTTCACGGTTTCACGCAGGATGCAGCCTACGGCGTTTGAGTACCCCTGTGCAGCTTTTACAGGACTGGCCGGTTTACCCAGATCGTCCACTCGAGTGACCACGAAGGTGTCCGTGCTCAACTTGTTAGGTCTCCTAGGCGCGAGCCGCCTTTTTCGCTTGCCTGGTGGAGCCCCGTCCGCCTGTTCTTCTTCAATAGCGGTCTCGTATTCACGGCCGGTCCCTTCGTCACGATCAGTCGCGTCTTCAGCACCGCCGGACTCTTCGTGGGACGACTCGTACTCGTTGTTATCCCCGGCAGCCCCCTGAGATGTTTGTTCGACGATGGCGGCCCCCTGAGATGTTTGTTCGAGGGCCAGGTCCCGGGGAGCTTCCGCACGCCCCTCGATATCTCGGGACAATGCCGGGACATCCGTTGGTGTCCGCGATGAAGAGGGGGTACTTCCAGACATTTTCGAACGTACTGGAAACTTATTGAAGACAAAAAATGGAAACTAGACTTATGAAAGCTTTCATGAGAGTAAAAACATTCATTATAGTATTTCTAATATCCATTTTATTATAGTATTTCTAATATCCATTCATTATAGTATTTCTAATATCCATTCATTATAGTGGCAGGTTATTGAAATAAATTAATAAAAATTCAAAATTTCGGCATGACCTTTGCTAAAATTAAACAAAATAGAGTATCGAACGTTGACAAAACGTTGACGAAGCAACATTTTGCCAAAACGTTGAACTCAGTTTCCCTGAAAAGATAAACAGAGCAACGAACGTTGCCTCGGCTCGACGGCCGGTACCACAAGCATACATTCTATACATTTCACATGTCACATTCATCCAATCTTTTAACATTCTTTATAGTATTTCATCTCACAAATATAAATTTTGGCTCATTATTTTGAAATAGAAGAACTAATTATAAAGTCAGTCATGCTAACATCATTGAACATCTTGAAGGCCCTTAGGGCATGAAATAAAGAAGGCCTTGAAGGTTGGGAGAATGCACCACGAAAAGTGCACACCTAAGCAACATACCAAATCGCCATCACCCGCCTCTTTAACCCCACTGTCTTTGCTTTCTTTAAGAGCTTATTTAAGAACTAAACAACACTAAGCAGCTTTTCAGACTAAGACAGCAACTTAACAAATAAAGCACATTGACATTTTAACAGTTTTATTAGTGAATAAGTACGTGACACTATTACATCAAAGATCACCCGATATTATAGAAACATATTGTTCAGAAAATGTTATTGAAGTGAACGTGGAAACAATGTTACCAACTGGTATAAGTAAAACCCTATATCACAAATATAGGGTAATTAGGTGTTGTATAAATAGATCGCAGTAAATGACACGAAGCAGCTTTACACGGGGAGTTTACCTGGAGACGGAGGAGGAGACGGTGGGCAGAGGAAGAGCGGCAGCGGCGATGGCGAGGAAGAAGAATGCGGCGGGTGGACGGAGCTTCGACGGCGGCGGCCACTGGACGGACCTTCGACGGCGGCGGCCACTGGACCGAGCGGCGAGGGCGGCGTCCGGTGAGGGAGGCGGCGTCCGGCGAGGAGCGGCGGCGGCCTGGCGGCGTCGGTCGCGCGAGGGCAGTTGGGTCGCTTTCGGGAATTAGGGCAGGCGCGGGATTTGGGGAATATTTCCCCAAGTCCCGCGCGCGAGGAGTTTATATGTACAATTTACCAGTGACGTGCGGTCTTCCGTGCTCGTCACTGGTATATTTACCAGTGACGCGCTACCCTATCCGCTCGTCACTGATAAGTACTATACCAGTGACGCGCTACCCTGTCCGCTCGTCACTGATAAGTACTATACCAGTGACGCGCTACCATATCCGCTCGTCACTGATAAGTACTATACCAGTGACGCGCTACCCTAGCCGCTCGTCACAGATAACTTATGTAGGGGTAGTTAGGGTTAGTTAGGGTTAGTTAGTTACGGTTTGTTAGTTAGGGTTAGTTAGGGTTAGTAATTAGGGTTATTTAGGGTTTGTAGTGAGGGTTAGTTAGGGTTAGTTAGTTACGGTTTGTTAGTTAGGGTTAGTTAGGGTTAGTAATTAGGGTTATTTAGGGTTTGTAGTGAGGGTTAGTTAGGGTTAGTTTGTTACGGTTTGTTAGTTAGGGTTAGTTAGAGTTAGTACTTAGGGTTAGTTAGGGTTAGTAATTAGGGTTATTTAGGGTTTGTAGTTAGGGTTATTTAGGGTTAGTTAGGGTTAGTTAGTTAGGGTTTGTAGTTAGGGTTAGTTAGGGTTAGTTAGTTAGGGTTCGTACTTAGGGTTAGTATATCGATATAACTTTCTTCAAGAATTATTTACGAGACCGTTTGTTTATTATTTGCGCGCGCAATGATTACTTTGTGCGTATAAATAGAATTAACATAAATACCATTATTGTTATATACATAAATTTCACAAAAGTGAGCTTTACATCATTAATTAACTTAATTAAATTACGACATTCTTCGACAATCTTCTCACTCTTCGACAGTCTTCTCAACGGTAGTCTTGGTCTTCTTCCTGGTATAGGTTAACCCCTCGGAGTGACTTCGTCTTTTGAAGGGACGCACGGCGGGACATGTAGTATTTCTCCGCCTGCTGGGCCGTGGCTGATTGTCTTCCTCCGTATCCGGGTCGTCAAATTGGTCATAGTCGTCTTCGTCAACGACACCATCGATTCCAACGATACTCCTTTTGCCCCTCCTCATGACATGACGGCTTGGCCTCGTCGGGTCGGCTATGTAGAAGCATTGGGCCACTTGTTTAGCTAATACCCACGGCTCATTTTTGGCACTGATCGCTTTCACATTTACTGTCTCAATAGGAACTGCTTTCGGTATGACCATGGTAGTGAAATAGTCTTCCGTTTCGACATTCTTCGCCCATCTTACCCGGAACATGGGGATCTTGGTTACGGTGTAGTCAAGTTCCCAAATCTCTTCCAGCCTACCGTAGTATCTGTCCTTTTTCTTACCGGTTAGGGCCTCCATCGTCACCCCAGAGTTCTGGTACACACTCTTCTGGTCTTGTGCCTCTGTATAGAATGTGTATCCGTTGATGTCGTATGCTTGGTATGTCCCGACATTCATCAGGGGTCCCTGTGCCACGTGGAACACCGTCCGTGCTACGTCATCATCTTTTGAGAAGCTATGTTCGTCGAAGTAGTTTTTTAGCCACCTGGCGAACGTAGCGTTGTGCTCTTTCATGAGAGCCGCCTCGGTCTTTCTTGTGCCGTGCTTTGTTTTTAACATTGCCATGTGCTGAATAACATAAGGCCGGACCACTGACAGGTGCTGTAACACTACCGTGTGCGCTCTGACATAATCGTCTGATCGGTTTGGTACGTCACTGTGCACATGTAAATCCTTCTTCCCGCGTCGGTGACCTACGCCATCGAGCCTGCCAATGTGCCGATTAACAGGCACGCCTATAGGTTTGTCGACTTTCATGTAATCCGTGCAGAACTCGACGCTCTCCTCCGTGAGAAAGCCCTGGACGATGCTCCCGTCCGGATGAGACCTGTTCCGAACGTATCGCTTGACGACCCCATTGAACCTTTCCAACGGGTACATGTTGTGTAGGAATACGGGCCCTAGGTCGATGATCTCCGGGACGATATGGATCATGAGATGAACCATGACGTCGAAGAATGCGGGCGGAAAGTACATCTCGAGCTCGCATAGTATGACAATGATCTCCGCCTGCAGTCGCCGGCAACGCTTCTTAGTGATGGACTTCTGAGAGATAACGTCGAAAAAGTTACAGAGGTCAAGCAGTGTCTCGCGGATCCATGGCTCCATTAGCCCTCTAATTGCAACCGGAAGTATCTGCGTGATCATCACGTGACAGTCATGAGACTTCATACCGATTAGTTTGTGGTTCTGCGTGTCTAGAAATCTCTGTATGTTTGCCGAGTAGCCGGAAGTTACTTTGACACCTTTGAGGCATTTGAAGATTTTATCCAGCTCGTCTGTACTTAGAGTGTAGCAAGCGGCGGGACAGTCCGTCTTGATTTTTGTAACATTCCTGCCCAACTTGGTCTTCTCCTCCTTGGCCCAAAGCTCTCGTCTTATCCCCAGTTCCTCGTAGTCAGCTCGTGCCTTCGGCCCATCCTTTGTCTTGTCTGCCATGTGGAGCAAGAGACCAAGCACACTCTCGCAGACATTTTTCTCAATATGCATGACATCTATGCAGTGGCGGGTCTCGAGAAAAGGCCAGTAAGGCAAGTCCCAGAATACAGATTTCGTTTTCCACACGCCTCCCAGCGGCTTTACCTTCTTCTGCTTCTTTCCCGCCCTAGGGCACTCGCCCCAAGAGTTCAACATCTCGTATATTTCTTCCCCACTCCTCTTACGTGGTGGTCCTCGGGTCTCAGTCGTATTGTCGAACTTTTCTTTTTCTTGTCTCCACGGGTCGTCCTGTTGAAGCCATCTTCGGTGGCCCATGTACACGATTTTGTGAGAGCCCGGTAGGTGACGACTTGATGTATCTTCCATGCACTTAACACATCCTTGGTATCCGTGGCAAACCTGGCCGGATTGATATCCATAAGCGGGATAGTCTTGCACCGTTGTGATCATCATAGCTCTCATATTGAAGTAGTCTCCTTCGTGAGCGTCCCAGACCCGGACCCCTGGTTCAGCCCACAGTGTATCTAGCTCCTCCTTCAGTAGTTGGTGATACACGTTCAGATCGTTCCCTGGTTGCTGTGGCCCTTGAATTAGCATAGACAGGTGCAGGTACTTCCGCTTAAAACAGAGCCACGGAGGGAGGTTGTACATCCATAGGACCACGGGCCAAGTGCTGTGCCTGCTGCTCATCTTTCCAAAAGGATTGAGTCCGTCCGTACTCATTCCAATTCTGATATTCCTCGGCTCTCCTCCGAATTCGGGGTATTGGTCGTCGATTGCTTTCCACTGGCAACCGTCCGCGGGGTGTCTCAGCACGGCGTCATCTTTCCTTGGCCTCTCGTCGTGCCAGCGCATGAGCTTTGCCTCCTTCTTGTTTGCGAATAGACGCTTCAAACGGGGAATGAGTGCAAGGTACCATACAACCTTTGCAGGAGCACCGCTCTTCACTCCGTTCTCACCATCTGGTTGGCAGTTCTTTCCCCGCTTGAACCGGGATGCTTTGCACTCGGGACACTTGGTTAGCTCCGCGTACTCGTTGCGATAAATGATGCAGTCATTCGGACACGCGTGGTATCTCGTCACCTCTAATTCAAGAGGGCACACAACCTTCTTGGCCTCATCGCAGCCGCGAGGTAGCACGTTCCCCTCCGGCAGAACTTTTGCGAGATACTCCAATGTCTCATCGAGGCTTGTGTCCGTGCTGTTGTGGAGTGCCTTGAGTCTTAGAAGTTCGAGCGTGACTGAGAGGCGCGTGTGCTCGGGATTGCAACCGGGATACAAGGGAGTCTCGGAGTCTTTCACCAGTGTCTCCAACTTGGCAGCCTCTCTACGAGCCGCACTATCGTTATTCGTCTCTTTCACAACCTGCTCTTGCACGTGACGGTCCTGGACCATTCCGGCCAAATTGTCCCCCGTGCTTCGCGTATCCGCTTCGGCCTCTTCATGTCCTCCGGCATCTTTATAATCCAACCGTTCTGCTTCCGGCTCCCCATGTCCTGCTTCTTCATCTAACCCTTCGTCGTCGGCAACAACCTCATCCTCCTCACCGTGACTTGTCCACCGTGTGTAACCTGCCATGAAACCCCATCGCACCAGGTGCATGTGCAAAAAACCAGATTTCCTCTCGTACATCTTCAGGTTTTTGCAATCACGACACGGACAGCATATCTTTGTGCCACCCTTTCGCACCATATCTCGCTCGGCGAAATCAAAGAACTCATTCAAAGACGTATAGAAACTCTGTGTGTTCCGATCGCCGTCATACATCCAACTTCGATCCATCGGTCGTTCGATCCCTAAGATAAACGAAAATAAATTAGTACCAACCTTTCATGAGTGGCTACAAAAAATAATAAAAGTTTTCTTTGCAATTGAGATTTTGAAATATTACATAAAACATTCCAAAATTTGGCAGGTTATTGAAATAAATTGTTGAAAATTCAAAATTTCAGCATGACATTTGCTAAAATTATGCAAAATTGAGTATCGAACGTTGACAAAACGTTGACGAAGCAACATTTCGGCAAAACGTTGAACTCAGTTTCCCTGAAAAAATAAACAAAGCAACGAATGTTGCCTCGGCTCGACGGCCGGTACCACAAGCATATCTCACATTCACATATATGACGAAATACATTTCATGCACATCTAAGAAGTTATAATACATCACATTTCTTACGTACATTGAGAGTCTCACTTACTCGAGTCCTATGCTACAAGCACTTGGGTGTGCGCAACATATGTTTTATTGCATCGATATATAGTACTACATATACACGAAATACATAATCAGAGGTTCTAAAATTTGTGAGAGAGCAATACACAAATCATGCATGCATTTAAAAAAGAAATAGAGGTAGCACCCCGGTCTTTGCGTCGACTCATGCATACACATCCATTAATGGTATTGATCAAAGTTGTTACACAAAGTTCATCCACGGTGGAGAATAATTAAGAAGTAATACACTAAAATGATACAAAATGGATCAATTATTTGAATTGGGGGAGAGCATAATCAACCTTTGGTAACTAGATCATTCAAATAATACAAGAGCAAGCTAGCTAGCTAGGAGAGGTGGTAACTAGATCATTGATCAAACTCACCTGGTAAAGCAAATTAAATTGAATTGGGGGAGATAGAGCAAGCTAGCTAGAGGTGATGATCTAGCTAGATTTGAAGGGAGAAAGAGATGGCAAGGGAGCTAGGAGAGGTGGGGGAAGATTTTGGAGAGCTAGGAATTCTCCTAGGGCGTGTACGGCGGCGGCGGACGTCGAGGCGATCGCAAGCTCGCTGCTGGCCAGTGGAGGTATGACTGGCCAGCAGGGAGCTCGCTGATGCTTTTATAGGGCAGGTTACCAGTGACGGGCACATGTACAGGCCCGCCACTGGTAAACAACATAGCAGTGACGAGCCGAACGTGAGCCCGCCACTAGTATGCAGGCCAGGAGCAAGTTTGGCGGGAAATATTATCGGTGACGGGCACGTTGGAGAGCACGTCACTGGTGTGTAATATATCAGTGACGAGCTGCTCTGTGAGCCCGCCACTAGTAATTGCTACGTTACCAGTGACGGGCGTTAATGAGTGCTCGTCACTGGTAATTATTTACCAGTGACACGTGACAATTGACGCCCGCCACTGGTAACTTTTCGGTTTACCAGTGACGTGTTTTTTCTGTGCTCGTCACTGCTAATATGCCTTCTATAGCTGTTTCTGCAGTAGTGATATCTGCAACAAGTATGTTCCAATTTTCCTGAACTACAGAGAGCTAGATATGTCGCATATTATTCAAGTTGACAATCGAGCATATAAAATAAACCACAGTAGATGAACCATGGATATAGAGTCATGATATATTGCATGATACTAATAATCAAGAAGCTAGGTGGGGACTTGAGCTGTTCTAAAGAGAGCTATACAAACATGTAACATTAGTTAGGCATTAGAAAGTACCTGATGAGTGGATTGCACATTTATTGTTGGCCGCTGGGCTTCGATGACCATTGCGTCCAGAGAGGCTTCCATGCAACAAAGGCATACAATTGAACTACGGGTGTTCCATCCAAGTATTCTTCCAATGCCAGGAAAATCAACACCTATATTTCTCCATTTTTTGCTAGATTCAACACCTAATTCAGTAAATTCAACACCTATATTTCTCCATATTTCTGCTAGAATATGATAGTGCTAGCTAGTACCTTCTTATAGTGTTGCATATGGCTAAACCAAGCAAGAGATTTGCACAGACAAAATCATATATAAAATTTGCATAGATCTAGAAAATGGAGAAGATAAGAGACCTTACCTAGGTATGAACAAGATTGATGCAGCGCTGGGGGAGGATGGGGAGGAGGCGGTCGCGCCGCGCGCTGGTGAGGACGGGGAGGAGCTGGTCGGGCAGCCTCGAGGCTCCTCCGGTACGAAGCAGTAGGTTGAGGAGAGGAGGGAGAGGCGGGGTCACTGGGCGGGCCGTGAGCCGGCTTGGGGGAGGGCCGGTGGCGCAGGGTGAAGGGATGGCGAGGCGGAGTTGGGGACGACGGCTTGGGGGGAGAGCGGCGCAGGGGAGTGGTCGATGGTGAGGCGGAGTGTGGGACGGCGACGGTGTGGGAGGAGGCAACATCCGGCGGGACGGGGGCGACGTCCGTCGGGGTGGGGGCGGCGGATGAAGTCGACCTCCGTCTGCAGACAGCGAGGCGGCGTCCAGGGAGGACGGCGAGGCGGCAGCGGAGAGACTTAGGTTTAGGGGATTTGGGGAAGCAGGTTGGGGACAGAGAGACTTAGGTGGCGGCGGACTTAGGGGATTCCCGCGCGGCGCCAGGCCATATATTTCCCTCGCGCGCGGCTTTTTTGGCCCAAAATATTGAGCGGCGAATGGAAATTTTCCCGAGTGTATAACGTTTCCCGAGTGCCACAGACAAAAACACTCGGTAAACTGTCAAACTCCGTTTACGGCTCTGCTTAAATCGGTCCGTGGTCGCAATCTACCGAGTGTTACAGTGTCTACCGAGTGTCGTGAGAAAAACACTCGGGAAAGTAGTAATATCTACCGAGTGTTGTCGTCTTTGCCGAGTGCTAAGCTCTAACACTCGGAAAATATCAAAGTTTCCCCAGTGCCCGACCTAAAACACTCGGGAAACTCTCCGGCACTCGGTACATTGCAGATTCTGGTAGTGTCACTTCCAGGTCTGCCAGGAAGTTATTGATAAAAGAGCTTGTTGATGGGGGCTTTGGTACTCTTTTTAATGAATCACCTTCCTTCTCGCCCACCAGATCGCCCAGAGAGTGACCACGACGACTTTCGTGAAAGGTAGCGTGATCCAGTGTCTCCATGAGCATAGATAGCCATTGTTTCGCATCAGCTATCTCATTCATCACCAGGTGCTCGGTCACTTCTTCATTAATCAGCAACCACACATACTGAACCATCGTACAGTCGAGGAGAGAGTGTCGTCAAGAATTATCTGCCGCCTAGCGCACACACCACAGACGTTCACCTGAGCCATATTTCACCTATGAAGAACATCATCAATAGGTAGCAAGGATTGTGCCGCCAGACGCCATACAAATACCCACGGCTTTGACGGCATCTTCAGACTCCGCAGATTAGTCCACTGTTTGTGTGATGCTGAGACATCAGAGGAACTAGCTCGACCATCCAACCAGGCCTCCCGCCTTTGCTTAGTCTCCACAAGCATGCGATAAGCATGCACAACGCACCGTGCATATGCCTTTCTTCTCGTAGTGCCATGCCCAAGAGTCGTACTGCACCGTGGTGCTAATCGGGACATTCAACACCGCTTCAACATCCATATCAAACAAGTGCTCCTTCACAATGCCCCCGAGTTTGAAGTCCCTTGTGATCCAATTGTAGACGCCCAGGTAGTCTCTTCCTCTCTCTGTTATGGCCACTAGTACAGAAAAGTTTATCTGAGACGGTTGAAATAGATCATCCAAGACGGTTATCGTCTCCGCCTCCAAATAGTGGTCACGGATATGGAACACATATCGGAGACGATTATGTAACCGCCTCGGATAAGTGATATCCGAGTCGGTTGCAATTATACAACCGCCTCGGATAAGTGATATCCAAGGCGATTGCAATCATTCAATTGCCTCGGATAACTGATATCCGAGATGGTTGGAATTTTACAACCGCCTCGGATAACGGATATCCGAGGTGGTTGCCATAAGATAACCGTCTCGGATAAGATACCAGCCGTTAAAAAAAACTATAAAATGACTGTAACTTTTGCATACAGTGTCCATTTTAGCTCCATGACCACTTAAAATGAAACTATCAACAAGGCATAGCTGATAAACCTTCAGGTTTGTACACTTTTTGATCTATAAATTCGCACTCTAAGATAGACTTTTGTCCCTCCGAATAAAAAACCGCATCTTCTGACCCTCCTTTGAACTTCTTCCCGATGCCCAAATGCAATAATTTTTGTGGATTCCGAACTGTGAAGGAGTAGAGCTGCTAGAAAAAAATATGAGAAATTTTTTTAAAATAAAAAAGTTAGGACTTTCGAAAATGAGCCAAAAAAGAAAACTTGAATCGGGAGGGCCTTCCTTACCTTGAATCTGAGCAAATATCTCGTGTAGCCTCTGCCATGTTCCTACGAGGATGGTGATGTGAATAGGAGATGCTCCTTGCGGTGGATTTTGATAGGAAGGATGCGAGGAGAAGGGTGGAAAGGAGGGAGGAGAGGAGAGTGGAAAGGGGGAAGGAAGAAGAAGAAATTCTGGATATAGATTTGAGTGGAGAGATGCACTGAGGTGATGATTATATACCTCGCGGGATTCCAAAATTTCAGATTTCAAAATTTCGGAGTTGGCGGGATTATGAAATTTTGAGTTTTGAACGCATCTGAGGTGGTTGTAAATACACAACCGCCTCGGATATGCACCTCTGATATATATTCGAGGTGGTTGCGACATAACAACCGTTTCGGATGTCTTTACTATCGGAACCGGTTGCTCCCCAAGTCCTTATCAAAGGCGATTGAACTGTGGTAACCGCCTAAGATATCAATTATTAGAGACGTTTTAGTCTAATCGCCTCGAATAAGGCGTCTCAGATGAACGATTTTGTACTAGTGGGCTCTCCCACCAAAACTTCCTAAGCAGTTGATTAATGTGTTGACACAAACCCCTCAGCGGTAAGAAGAACGACATAGAATAAGTTGGCGCAACTTGGATGACCGATTTAATGAATACATCCTTAAGGTACTTTAAGGCACCATTTTTTCATCTAACCTTAAACTCTCTTCCAAACTCTATCCTTAAGATACTTATTAAAGACACCACTTTTACATTTTTCCACGTCTGAAGGCAACCCTAGATATCATCTATCAATGACTCATTCAGAACATTCAAAAACCTTCCTTCAAGAGACATCACACAACCTTGGCTACAACAAGACATAACTATGGAGAAATTGGGTCTCCTTGCCGAACCCACTACTAAGTCTGAATTCTTCTGTTTTGCTTCCACTAAATAAAATAGAGAACGAGATAATGCGTACACACATCATCAGTCGAGCAATCCTTCTTGGAATGAATCCCAGTTTATGCATAATACATAGCTTCCAAATATCCCAATTCAACTTTATCATATGCCTTCATCATATTTAATCTTAAAGCATAATCAGAACTATTCTTTCTCCTCTTCGATTTCATAAACGCAAGCATTCTACATCGTGATAAAATTATCAGTAATAAGTCTATTAGGGACAAAAGCGGACTACTCCTCAGAAATTATCTCAGAGAGAATGACTTTCAAGATATTAATAAATACCTTGGAAATGATCTTGATAATCACGTTGCACAAACGGATTGGTCAAAGCTGACCTAGCGAAGTTGGATTCGGCACCTTCGGAATGAGAATGATAAACGTATTGTTCAAATCTTCCGGAGATTCGTCTCCAGAATGCGCAACTCTATTATGCCCTCAAATGACCGAGATATCCTCTCAAAAAAAAGAAAAAGGAATGACATAAGCTCCTGTTGATTCTAGGAAAAAACAGAACTCCGAGAGGCAGTCCAATCTGACCCGATGCGGCGGCTCTAAAACCTCGACCACCGCCGTGCCCTAGATCCGCTGCCATTGCCGCTCCCGTTTCTCCTGGACGTTACTTTTTGAGGTATGTGTGAGCATTCGGTCATCCAGTAATTGATTACTTAAACCCAAACGAATCAACCTTGACGAATTTTTGGGTGCGCACCATCTAGATCCACTGTTAGTTGTTGTACAGGATGAGCCTTGCTGCTCACTCCCCTCTGTTCTGACTAGGGATCGTAAATATTGGAGTTTTGATCCATTGATAACCTCTTCCTAGGAGAAACAAATTTGGGACCTGCCTGGTTCTTGGGGGAGGGAGATCATGGCTGTGATAAAAATCCCGGTGAGCAAGCTCCGGAAGGCAAGGAGAGGCCAGGACAGCAAGCAAAAGAGGGCCAGGGGCGAGGCACCATCTAACGAGGTACCCAAAACTCTTTCGATGGATGCCTCTGTTGTTTGTTGGTATCTTAATTTGGTTACCTTGCTGGTTCATGTGGATCTAAACAAAAGAGCAGCTGATCTGTTGTTGGGAGTTGAGAAGTTCTTAAAGCTCAGCGTTTGTTTTAGGCGTACATAGGACTTCCTAAGCAATGGTTTCAGAAAGTCTAGCTATCTCTGCTGTTATGGTTTAACATTGATTGAAAGAATACAAATGCTGCATGAGTAATTGCCACAGTAGATTGATATTTGACTTCTGGAAACTATGGTGTCGTTAATCCTTTTGCTATGGCGCACAAGAAGAGCAGCTGTGATTGTGCATGCGGGTGTTTAGATTATGAATTGCTTGTGTCCCCCAAAAGGCTAAGCACATTCACAATTTTTTTAAAAAAGAAAACTGTAGTGGAGGCCCCAACAGTGTAACATATAGGAATCCAAATTCGAGTCCATGAGGACCTGAGCCGGGGTGGCTGAATTGTACACCCACGCCTCCACCCAAGTGAGCTAGGCTCACTTCCTCTAAGCACATTCACATGTTTAAGATGGAGCATATATTGTCGCTGCACTTCTCACTTTTTACAGATTAGAATTATGTTTTGTAAGAAGCTGTAAATCCTTAATTTTTTTTTACAAAAGTAGATAAAGGATAAGCAAATGTGCCAACATGTTTGTTACTGTGAGGCAATCATTTATTGTTTGTTAAATTATTGGTTCACGGAGGGAAACCAAAAGAGTTATAAACCTTATGGTATACATATTTTAGACTTCAGAGCACCAATTTACTGTTCCATTACGAAGTGTATTTTTTTCACCCATATGCCAAGCTTTCTGTGTTCTTGTTTTTCAGAATCTACGCATATGCCCTTAACTAGGGATTATGCTCCTAAAACTAAGAAACATGTGACCCTTTCCTGGAGGCAATTACATTCACCTGTTTCTAAGTTGACTTGAATTTATCTAGAATAGTAGCACATTACCATATATGTGCCTTTTAAAAACTAGATTCCAGAATTACTTTTCCCACTTCAAATCATTAACCAATTTTTAAGGTCATTCTCTGCTGGTAATCCAATTTTACAAAGTTAAGATATCTGCTTTTTGTGCAGTGGGACAGTGTGTGTGTATTTTGCGACGATGGTGGTGATTTACTCTGGTAGGTGTATTTATAATCACACGTTTCAGTGGCTTCATCTCCTTTATACATGTGCAGTTACAGTAACTAATTTACTATCTTTCGCTCAGAATTATTCTCCATTGAAAATTTGACCAACTCTATCGAGCAATTTCTTTTCTTGAAATATGCACAGATAGTGATTTGTCTAATGTTGTAGTTAGATAGTATTCTTCTTTTAGCAAAAAGAGTTCATCTTTTGTCAACAAACTAATGTTACAAGAAGATTATGCTGCATTGATGATTCATCTATTATGATAGCTGATCTTCACATCATAGTTGTTTCCAAATAGCACATTGACGATGTCCATAGGTTGTTATAGGCATCATCTATGAAATCAAAGAAATGGATCTTCTTTAAGCTTGTCATCAAATGTGTTTTTACCTCATCCAAGCTGCGGAGTTATGTGCCAGTGTTGCAGATCCGGCATTTATTGCCTCCTAAGTTCCTAGTGTATTGCGGGCACTTTGTTGAATTACCTGTTGCCAAGAATAAACCATATTTCATGCTTAACATCAATTTTCCTGCTTACCTTGTTTTTATAGCTGTGATGGTGGATGTCTGAGGTCTTTTCACCCAACCAAAAGTCATGGTGAACCTTCAATGTGCAGAACTCTTGGGCTAACAGAGGAACAGTGGCAAGCCCTTAAGCCTAAAGAACAAGAAGAGGTATATCTTGACTGAGTTGTGTAGTTCTTATTTGTTTCACTTTCACACTTGCTTTTTTATGTCTAGGATTGACATTTTGCTTCATGTTTTTCAATGGTAATTCAGAACAAGATCAAATTTATATGCAAGAACTGCAAGTATAAGCAGCATCAGTGTTTTGCTTGTGGGTTGCTGGGGTCTTCAGACTTATCATCAGGGCCTGAGGTACGCATAGAATAGATACTTGGTTAGCTTTCATCAAGATTTTCCACCTTGGTTTATTTCAGGAGACAAAGAAATGACATTTAGTAATTAGTACTACTAAAAAAGTTAAAAGAAAGAGGAAAACTCAATATTTTGGAGATGGAGAATGCAGAACTATCTTAAGCTGTCTTTTTCCACTGGCTATTATCCAAATATTTAAGGAATTTTGATATCTGAAAAGACTTAATTCTCTGCCAACTTCTGCATGGCTTTTCAGGTATTCCAATGTAAGGACCAAAAGTGTGGGCACTTTTACCACCCTAAGTGTGTTGCTGAACTACTCTACCCTAATAGTGAAACTCGGGTCTTACACTTTGAGCAACATGTTGCTCATGGACTGGGATTCCGTTGTCCTATGCATAAATGTAGTTTGTGTAAGAAAGCAGAGAACAAGGATGATAATAAAATGCAATTTGCAGTATGCAGGCGCTGTCCAACTGCATACCATCGGAAGTGCTTGCCAAGGTTTGCCTTTACATTGGAGATGCCTCTGCCATCCTCCTTCTGTCTCTTGATATGCTCTATTGGTGAAAACAAGATTTTCTTGTCCTCACAGTTTGTACTTGTTTGTAGTGATATTTCCTTCAAAGAGGATAAAGATGAAGGTACTCCTCAACGGGCGTGGGATGAAGTTCTTCCGGATCAAATTTTAATCTACTGCATGTGTGTTAATTCTCCTACTTTTTTCAATCACATACTTACTCCTCTTTGCTCATTGTGTCAATTTCCTATCCAGATGATTACTGTAAATCTTGCAGGAAGCATAGGATTCAAGAGAAGCTTGGGACTCCCAAGAGGGACCATATTGTCTTTCCCGATGTAAGAAATCTCTCTTCAGTGAAAAGGCCCAAATGTGCACCTAAGGAGCAAAATATACTACGTGAACACGAGCTACTCGACCACCCCTCTTCCAAACCATCTCATTCCCCTCAACCAGCAGAAACTAGCCATGATCGGCGCTTCTGCGCCGAACCCATCGATTCATTTGCGCCGAAGCATTTATTTCTGCGTCCGCAACCAGGCTCCTGCGGTTGGCTTGATGACTGACCATCCAGCCTCTCTCTTTTGTAGATAGAACGAGCAGTAATAGGTTCTTGTAATGCCTGCAAGACTACATTACATGTAGCCTCTTACGCCTTGCAATAATATGGTGGTGGGTATTGCATACGGGAGTGGTGAATATTGGGACATAATGTTTGGTTCCACCCGAAAGCTGCCGCGCTCATACAAGATGCAGATGAACCTGAGATGAAAGATGAAACTGAACATTATCACCCCATTGTATTATAACTGCCAACATGCCTTATCTGTGATAACAGTGAATCATGGGACTGTTGCTTGTATACACAGAGTATACCTCAAATAAGTAAAGGAAGTCTTGTGTTTTATTCCTCCAAAATGTTTAGGATTGGTAACTTTCCTACTAAATTTCCTTTTGAGTCAATCCATCAATTCAAATACCCTTTGTATAGGAAATATTTCTCTGGAGTGAAACCCTCAAAATTCTCCCACTTTTCCTTTATTTCGGACACCCCTCATATTTTGTCATGACCCCATTTCTCGGAGCCGCGACGTATTGTCCGCAACTGCCTAGGAGTTTCTCAGTTGCAAGAATGGAGCAGATACATCACCAGCATAGCGATGAAACATTCAAATTATATTACAGAACAACAAAATAAGCTTAACAACGGTTTAATTTACACAGCGGACTGGGGCATCTGAGCCCAAAGTTTACATTACACAAAATGGATCTATCTCACAGGCGCCTCGAGCGCGGATAAGACCTAAAACTCGTACTCATCTCCGCCGAAGCATTCTTTCTCGTATGGTCCATCATCGTGGTCCTGCTCATCTGAGAGGGTTGGTGCAGTAATGAGTACACGGCGTACTCAGCAAGCCACAGTTGGGAAAGTATTCTATTTAACTACATGCTCTGGCTTTCAAAGGAGGGGTGTAGGGTTTAGTATTTGGTGGATTGCAACTCAAATCCTCTTTGTTAACACATTTTTATGACAAATCGTTGAGTTTAAGTAACCCTGCCGGGTTAGTGACAAGTTCAAATGACCATCATCAAATTCTACTTGTGCCTCGTCCCGAGAATCACCTCTAAACACAGCTCCATTGACCGGAAACACGGTGTATTCGAATACCATTTGACTTGACTTTTGCAGAGTTGCTCAGCTTTACCCACATGATATCCATACCTCCTAGAGTCGCTGCACACATACACACGCCCATCGGTTTGTCGACAGAGGTAGGTTATCAAGGCTTTTTATCTGCTCTCTCTTTGAAGTTTCTACCTAGGAACTTTCATCACTCGCCCTCCAGAGAGCCGACGAGCCAATGTCAACTACGCAATTCGGGAGTCGGGTGAGTTCTAGTTATGATTTCCTACCGAATAGCCTATCACCTTTTTCGCTTCTGCGGGCCTCCCAGAGAAGTGGGACGGCAAGCTAGTATGTAGTCGTTCAGCGGGTAGAGCAGACTCACTAGGCCAGGTTCGACAAGTCAAACATGTGGTTGAGCGGTTCTTATGTTCATCACTAAGCACAAGGGTTGTATTCTTAACTGCCCTGAGTAAGGTAATCCACCCGATTATCCTTACTCTACGGCTAGGGGTATTGCGGCATGATCAACACGTGAAGGGCCCCACCTTCTCTGTCTCCTACCATCGGCAATTTCTCTTTAAGAAACCACATCCTCCGAGTTTAGCTAGGGTTAACAATATCCCTGATCTCTATCTAGTCTAACCTCTAACGCCGGTGTAGGATACTAATATAATTTATATTTCATCCTAAGGTTTTCGAGGTGAATATGGCCTACAAAGATTGACTGGGCTGTGGGGTGGTAGGCATAACTACATCGTCATGCCATTCAAAAATATACGTAAGAAATTAACATGCGAAAAATAATAGCTAAACTAGTAATACAGTAAATAACATGGCATGTGGGATCGACATGGACAAGAAATGTGACTTGCCTACTGCACCGAAGTCATTCGGGTCGATGTCTTCGTGAAGTCCTTCACCGTCGGGATCCTGCCCTAGCGTCGGTTCGTTGCTATCGTTCCCTAGTTTGCAAAAAGATCCAAACAAACACACACATATAAGTTCGGGCTCGACGAATGCGAGCTGGGAGCAAAATATAATATAATTTAAGATAATATTGAAAATAGGGTATGGGGGTGTGCGGGATCGGAACCGGGACGTCGAGAAGTTGAAGAAAGTGGTAGGGTTGGAGTTAGGGTTTCCGGATGGGGAGTCGGAATATGAGGGGTATAAGGTTTTTGTGGGTTTTGGGTATCGAAAAGTAAGAATTTGGATGAAGGGATAGCAAAAATAGAACCGCGTCGTCGAGACGATCGAAACAGTATATAATAGTGTTTTTAGGGTTTCAGGCCCGACGGGTCGGACCCTGGGCCCGTAAAAGTATTGGACCCATTAGGGCCCTCGGGTTGGGCTGGATATGGGCTGGGTAGGGCTGGATATGGATTTTGGGCTCAGTAAGAAAAAAAGATAAAGGAAAAAGAAAAGAAAATCAAATTCTAATGGGCTCAATCGGATCTGGTTAATGGGCTGATGTCGGATCACTAATGGGCTTCGGCCTGTTAAGGATCTGGAAATAAAAGAAAAAGAAAAGAAAAATAAAAGAGGAAACAGGCCGCCCGATTTCGGCCTGGGTGCTCGGGGATAGCCCGAGGAAATATATGCCGGCCTGCCACGGGTGAAGGTGGCGGCCCAGAGAGGAAGAGGGCCACAGCCTGTTGGGAGGGAGGCCGGGGCGTCAGCGGTTGAAGGGGAAATAGAGGAGGGGTGGTGGCCGCCGGCGACGAGGTTGCAGTTTGTCGCCGGAGAGCTCGCCGTGGAGAAATTGAAGGCTCGGGAAGCATCCAACAGTGGTCGTGTCTCCATTTTTGAAGAAAATGGGAGTAGTTCCCATGGAAGAAAGGCTCGGCGACGACGAGGGGAATTAGGAGGGAATCGGCCATCGGTGACTGAGGAGTAATAGCTCGTCGGTGGTGCTCGTCGGACAAAAATGACGAGTCGGGAAGAAGCTACAGAAGGTGGGGACTCCATTTTTGGAGAAAATGTGAGGTGGTGCTGAGGGAAAGAGGTTTGGCGACGAGGGGATGGCTTGGTATACCTTACCGGAGATGAGGTGGACGGTGGTGGGGTTGCTTGGGCTCAAGGGCGGAGAAGAGGAGCTCGGGAAGAAGCCTGGGGAAGTGGAGTTGCTTGGAAGGGCTCGTGCGCTTGAATGCGTGAGGGAGAGAAGGGAAATGAGAGAGAGGAGTGAGCTTGGGAGCGCTCTGGAAGAGAGGGAACTCGGGAATGGGGAAAAAGGGGAGGAGGCGGAGCTCGGCAATGCCAGCTTTTATAGCCGAGCGGTGAAGAGGAAGGGGAGACGCTGGTTGGGTGCGGAGCTCGAGGGGGCTGGACTCGTGGCAAAGGCGAGGACGGCGTGGCGAACGGAGGAGCTCAGCGCGGCATGCACGGGCGAGGTGGCGAGCGGGGCAGCGGGCAGCGTGGCGGAGTCGCAGAGAGGGGAGGGAGCTCAGCGACGCGTGGTCTGGACGTCGGGCACGGCGTCGGGACGGAGGGGGTCCCACCCGGCACCAGCGTCGAGGACAAACGGCGCGACGACGTCGTTGATTCCTCGAGCGGTGCGATGAACGGCGGGGGCGACGGGAACGGGGAAGAACGGGGGAGGAACGGGGTGGAGGAGATGCTGGGCCGCATGGGCCACGAAAGAGAAACGGGTTGAGAAGAAAGATGGGCTGAGGGAAGGAGATTCGGCTAGAGAAGGTTTCGGATTTTTGAGATTTTGGAGTTTTTGCAAATTTGGAATTTTGGGGATTGTTACATATTCACTCGTACATACACATTTCTGCGCGTTTGGAATTCCTGTTTGGAATGTCCCTTGTCAACATGTGGCAGCAATCGGATCATGTTTATCAACAATCATATGTAAGCCTGCTTATCACCCAACATATCGTGAAAACTTTCACTACTACAGAATCGATTTGTCCAGATGGTTCGGAAACACCGGGCGGGACGGTTTTTCGAACCGTCTGGACGAAACAGTCAGTACAAATCAGTTTTGTACAGACGGTTATTGAACCGTCTGTACAAATAATTAGTACAGACGGATCCATACACGAACCGTCTGTGATATTCTCTGGTACAGTACATCCAAAGTATTTGTACAGACGGTTCCATCCACAAAACCGTCTGCCCAAATGCATTGAACAGTACCACAAAAGCATTTGTACAGACGGTTCCATACCCAGAACCATCTGTACAAAGCATTTGTACAGACGGTTCTACCCCTGGAACCGTCTGTACTACTGCTGTGGCAGGAAAACAATGCTACCGCGGCAGTGGAAACAACTGTTTCTGCTGCCGCGGTAGCAGTGCGGTTGTACAGATGGTGCTGCCGCCTGCTGCCACGGCAGCAGAAACAGACGTTTCGGCTGCCGCGGCAGCCGTGCGGCAAGGCGGGGTTGCTGCCACCTGCTGCCGCGGCAGCGGAAATGGCTGATTCCGCTGCCGCGGCAGCAGTGCGGCAGGGCGATGGTGCTACCGCCTGTTGCCACGGCAACGGAAACAGAGGTTTCTGCTGCCGCGGCAGCAGTGCGGCAGGGCGACGGTGTTGCAGCCTGCTGCCACGGCAGCCGTGCGGCAAGGCGACGTTGCTGCAGCGGCAGCGGAAACTACCGTTTCTGCTGTCGCAGCGGCCGTGCGGCAGGGTAACAATGCCCGGTGCAGCCGCGGTCTGGGCGCGGCAGTGAAAACGCTAGAAACAAAGTGATCAATCACAGGCATAGCATGGACAGGCACACAATGTACTCATTGATCTTAGACATAGCATTCAGAAACAAACATTAAACGTCATTCAACCACAAAGTCATTCACATGCATTGTTAGGGAAAAAACTCTCAAGTCATTGAGGAGGAATATTTTGAGGACAATGGAATTCTCCAGTTTCCTTCAACACCTCTCTAAGTATGAAAGCTATTAACTGTTTTTGAACAAACCGGACGCCCTTAGTGTCGAGCTCATCTGTAGGGAACTTAAAACTCTGCAGAAGGAAATTAAATAGCTAGGTTAGGCACGACGTCCGAACGATGAAAAATGGAACTACATAGTGTAATGACACTAACCTCCACATCTACCGGACTAGAGCGAACGATCTGCATCATATATGTCGCGACATAGTATCCACAGAGATTGTTGCCCGGCGGCTGCTTGTGGCACTGTAGAAATCATGGTTACGTGCAGGGTAATTTAGTTTTACCGAATACATATTAGAACGTGCAAGGTGATTATTTTTGGGCGAGGGAGGAATTATTATCGGGAAATGAAATCGGTGGGTCGGTTCGGTTTGTGTTGTTTTCACAGCCCCCCTTGGCAACATACTTGTTGAACGCCCTATAGAGCACTGTCATCAAATTTGCGTACTTCTCTGGTGGGTAGTCCCTGGAGTCGAAGTACGTGGCATGTAGATATTGTGGCTCGAGGCAGACGAGCATCCAGTGGAAATCATAGTTGTACGGTAGAAGAATGACGCGCTTAGTAGAGAGAAGGAGCATGACGTCCGAAATGTATTCCTCGACCTCGTTCGGCTGGAATTGGACCATTGTGCATATGACCACTTGTGGATCGAGGAATCTGATATTAGGATTTTCTGCCCTAGCCTCTTGAATCATATGTCTACACATAAAAGTAATGTCATTGAAAGAGTGTATCAATAAGTTAGGCAATTCATTTAGCTTAAACAGTGATTGAGAACATTTACAGTGTCCAGCATCTTAATAGGCTGACATTGAGGGTGTCATGACGGTAGAGGTCGGCTAAATCTGAGAAATCGATGGTAAAGGTTCCACCTGGATGGAGGAAATGTTGCTGCTTGTACATGGCGCTGATATTTTGAGGAAGCGCTGTCTCCTCGTTGGACCTCTTCATGTAAAATTCGTGCACAATCTGAGCTGCCCAACCAAGTCGTTCTAACGCCGCCCGTGTCACTAGCGGCTGCCTTTCTGTATAGACTCTTATCTTGGGTTCTTCATCTACCTCTTTGCCCTTGGCCGACTTTGTGCTATTTCTGGTGGCCCTACGCTCAACTTGAGGAGTCGTTTTGGCAGTCTGCTGGCTAGATCTGCTAGATTGCTTAGATTGTGCTGAAGCGGATTTCACCTTCGGTGGAGGAGCACGGATTGAGAAATCTGGACTGTAACGTACCGGAGACAGGGGCCGTGCAGGAGGTGGAGGGGCAACCAAGGAAATGTACTTCTTCGGCCACTGGATGAACGTGTTGACGGCCTGCCCCAGTGTCCTGACGTCGTCCTCCGGTGGTACAGGAAGTGTGAAGGAGGAGCAATTCGCATGCACCATGTCCACTACCACCTTAGCGTTACCCGCCGCTATCGGAACTCCGTGCACCCTTGTGTCTACAACATATGGAAATGCTAACCCCGTGCCAGCCTCAAGCATGTCAGTGGGGCCAAAACAGCTAGACACGAGGAGCTTGCAGCTAGTTACCACCACTATGTCGTCGACAGGGAATCTTTCGCTGACGTCTTCAAGAGGAATCGGCTCGACATGTAAGTCGTCGGCGCGGTCGTCATCCCGAACGTGGTCATGAGCGGATTGTTCGTGGACGTCTTCCACGGATGCGCAGCTACTCCTGCGCTGAGCATGTGGGGATGAGCCTGCGGGGCTGCGTTCGGCCGCGGCGGCTGCATCCTCCTGCCTTATCTGCCGTACCCGTTCTTCGACCCTTGCATCGATCCTCTGTTCTAGGCCTGCATATATTTCTTCCATCAGCTCTTTTTTATCCGTTCATGCTCGGCTGCCTCGCGCTCTGCTTTCGTTCTCCTCCGACTCCTGTACGAACCCGCATCGTCGGAGAATCCCATCTTCCATGGAACCGTCACCCCCACGCCACGCGTTCAATCCGGGTGCTCTTTGTTTCCCAGAGCCGAGGTTAGTATATCCTTTTCCCTGGCTGCTTGGAAAGTTCCTGGAGCGGATTGTTCTGACAGTCGCAGGATGTTTTCAGCCACCTGGACGGTTTCGGGCTTGTTGAAGGCGACGGTGCCATCAGCTAAGATGTTGGCCCTCGCGCGATACCAGTTCGGGGCCCGCCTCTCTGGGATCTGGGAGAACGGTGTGTCGCGACTCTCCTGAGACGCCCGCTCGTCCTTTGTTTTCCATTCCAACTCTTTGCGTGCATACCCACCGCTTCCGAGCCTGTGGGGCTGAACGTTGCATGCCTAGCGCGCCCTGTTTGCCTAACTCCACTGCACAAATTCCTCTGACGTGCACCTCTCCACAAATTCCGTCCATTGATCCTCCAAGTACCCGTAAGTCTTCGGGTCCTGCCTGTAGGGCATAAGATCGTTCTTCACGTACGTGTTGTAGAGCTCGCTCTTGAAGGTCTTCCACACCTTGCCCATCTTAGCTTTTGCCTGTCTTTCCACGGCCTGCTCGGTACCTTCGGGGAAGTCGAATTGTGCTTTGATTGTGCTCCACAGGAACTCTTTCTCGTTATCCGGCACTGACGGCCAGTTGGCGTACGTTATCCGGACCTTCGTCCTCGCCAGTGAAGCGCACGCACTACAGAATGCCGCCTGAGCCTGCTGAGGCAATATGGGCACACTCTCATCACTGACATGAGTTATCGTGTAGTGACCCGTGGGCATTTTATTTTTGCCTCGGCCACCTCGCTTTCGCTTCTGCCCACCCGATTCTTCGGTTTGCTCATGAGACGAGGCTTCTGCATGTTGGGAGGGCAACGGTTGAGCCGGTTGAGGAGACAAGTGCGGCTCATCTTGTCGAGGAGAAGAGGCCACCGGCAGTTCACGTTCATCTCCTCCGGACGCCATCTTCAAAAGACGAAAAATTTAGATATGCAGTACACGACAAGATTCCAGACATTTTCATATAGACACATGATCCTCCACATACATCGCAAGATTCTTGCAACCCTAACCGAGCTCAATTTGATCGGAGGACATTCGTTTAATAGCCGAATGTGCAAATATATAACCCTTGTCGAAAGTACAACAACTTCGTAAATAGTGCTAATGTTTGTAATCTCATCATAAATATCTTCCTGAACTCTTTTATACAATTCCCAAAAATTTTGAAATCATATTTACCAAAATATGTTAAAGAGGCCATTCGAAGATCAAACCCTAAATCCTCGGATTAACGATCGTAAGTTGGACTTTCGTGACTAGCCTAGTCAGTTGATAGGACTGGTATCGTGACTAGCTACTTGTTTACATTGTAAGCTTCATTTGGACATGGAACATTGAGTTATACATGAGTTATACATGAGAAGAACAATTTGCTTCCGACGCCTGCAATATTAGTCTTGTTGGTAGGAACAACTGCCGTGAGCGATTGCAAGTATTAAGGAAGTTACCATTAGCACAATCCATGAGCTTAAGCACACAGCATACATCCAGCATGACGAGTATCAAAAGTAACAATTCTAAATAATCATAATATTAACCAAACCCCAGCACAGCCATATCTAAGGGTAGTAATACATAAGATTTTAGTTATTGTACTGGACAGGATAGAAATATCTTCCGCAAAGCCAACTCTTGTTAATAGCACCAAGGAAAAAATTGTGCAACATATATCATTATCAGACTTAGAGAATATTTGACCAAAGTATAAGTTAGACCAGCATACTCATGTCACCAACTTAAGTTAAGAGCTGCTCTTCCAATTGAGGAAAAGTGAGAACATATGTATACATGTAAACACATTGAAAATGAAGAGAACTTAAGATCAGCGAGCATAAGCCGTAAGTATATACTATATATCAGTGCATCGAGTTAACAAGCTCCTGTAGGCATGTAGATGGTAGGTATAGGTAATCTTTAGTATTCCAGAATGTCAGGAAAGATCAAGTAGTAAATTGTTCTTGTCAAATCTAAAATGGCCATATAGCAGGTGCATTGGATCAATTAGTTAAAAATAAGGAATTATATATGCAACGCAAGAAATTTCAATCCGACATCAACTTTAGTTAATTACAAAAATACAGGAACCAGTAACTTTATCAACTACTAATACATGCACATCAATTCAAGTCCCAAATTTCCAATAGCCAATTCCAGTACACAGACTAAAGAATAGCAGAGCATATATGGGACAATCCACTGGAAGAATCCATCCTCAAGCATGATGTTAATGTTCAGGAATTACACAAATATAGTAATCATACCCACAGGTAAATTAGCACTTGATCATTCAACAAGTTCATTACATGTACTGGTATGGCAAGAAGATTAAACAGGTCACGGAGCACGGCATAAGCATATGCACAAGAGGTCACGATGCTTAACTGCGGTGGTTTGCTTCGTCGGAAGAGGGGTTGAGCTCGAGGGCGATTTGTCGCGGAGGAACCCGGGGGTGGCACGGCGTTGTGGGTGGCGGAGCTCCAAGGCAGGGGAGGCTCCGGCGAGGGCAGCGGCTCGGCTTGAGTCGGTGGCGACGTCTTTGGGCGGAGAGGAGCTCGAGGACGACCTACCAAGCGGTGGTGCAGCGGTGGGGTCGACGGCGGCGTCGTTCCGGTGACCTGCGCTCGGGGCTGCCGCTGGAGGTGTTGTCGCCGGTGAGGAGCGGGACGGCTTGGGGGCAGCGGCGGCGGCGGCTGAAAACCTAGGGCGAGAGATGAGGGCGCGGCGCGGGTTTTGGAAAGACACAACCCGCGCCGAGGGGTACTTATCGAAAAGGCTAATCCAGACGGTTCGGCACGTAGAACCATCTAGATTAATAGTACAGACGACTCATAATAAAGAGTGCGTGTGTACTAATACTGCAGGTGGGACGCCTGCAATATTAGTACAGACGGCCCGTAATAAAGAACGTCTGTACTATTAATAGTACAGATGGTTCTCAATAAGGAGCCGTCTGGATTAATAGTACAGACGGCTCGTAATAGAGTGCGTCTGTACTAATACTGCAGGTGGGACGCCTGCAATATTAGTACAGACGGCTCGTAATAAAGAACGTCTGTACTATTAATAGTACATACGGTTCTCAATACGGGGCCGTCTGGATTAGCATTAGTGCAGACGATTCTCAACGTGGAGCCATCTGTACTAATATTGCAGGCGGGACGCTGCTACATTAGTACAGACGGTTTTGTACTACGAGCCGTCTGTACAAAGATTTTGCCCGAGTTGACCTACGGTCCCACTTGTCATGACTTTCATGTTATTGATTTATTATTAGAAATGACTTAAACTTCTGAAAATCATAGAAAATTCATATGAATTCCAATTGAGTTTAACTTTTTTTGTAAATTCATATTTTAATATTGAAAATTTTATGGTATAACTGTTATTCATGTTACTGTTATGGAAAAGTTTGAAAATGCCCTTAAACCCATAAACTTGTAAAATTCGTAACTAATGCAAACAAACTCCACATGACAGAAAACCCTGGTGGCGATATATAACAATCGGGTTACATCATAGAAAATAACCTAATCTCCTTTAACAACCAGCCCTTCTTGATGATTGACGCGCAGATAGCAGGTGGCCCCGATCGGTAGTTGTTCTTCGTTGAGCGCGGTGCCGTCTCCAAAAGGGAACTCATCAAATTGATTGTACTCTTCTACGTGAAGTTTCTGATTTGCCGGGTCTTGGACATAAAAGACCTGAACAGCTTGCTTAGCGAGTACAAATGGTTCATCTTTGTATGCGGCACGTTCGAGATCCACTGTAGTCATACCGTACTTGTCGACCTTAACACTTGAGAGTACGATCCAACGGCACCGGAAGAGGGGAATCTTGAAACGTATATAGTCGAGTTCCTAGATCTCCTCAATGTGCCCGTAGTACGCACACACCCCACGTTTGTCCTGGAAGGCATCTATGCGGACACCGCTGTTTTGTACCGTGCTCTTCATATCCTGTGCTCTGGTATAAAAGGTGTACCCATTTATGTCGTATGCTTCAAATTTCAGGATTGTGTGACTTGGCCATCTAGCCAACCAGCCAATATTCTCCTCTGTTGTACTATTAGCACTTCGAACCTGCAACCAGTTGTTGAAGCTGCGGTTGTGCTGTCTGGTAAGCCAAGCCTCCGTACAGCCTGGATTCTCTCTGCGTAGCTCGTCCTTATGCATGTTGATATACGGGGCTACTTCAGTCATGTGTTGCAAGACTGCGAAATGGGCTTGAGATAACGACGCGTAGTCAGGAATGAGTGTTTTCCTTCCTATGGTCCCTTTGCCGTCCAGTCTCCCCTCGTGGCGAGACGTAGGCACACCTATTGGTTTGAGTTGTTCCATGTAATCGATACAGAACTCGATCTCCTCTTCGGTTGTGTAACCTTCGACGATGCTGCCCTCTGGACGAGATCTATTTCGTACGTACTGCTTGAGAAGTCCCATGTACCGCTCAAACAGGTACATCTGACGTAGAAATACCGGACCACAGATCTTTATCTCTCTCATGAGGTGGACGGTAACATGGACCATGATATCAAAAAATGACGGAGGAAAGTACATCTCAAGATGACATAATGTCTTCACCACATCGGCCTGCAACACATCTAGTGCTTCGGGATCGATGACCTTCTGAGAGATTGTGTTGAAGAAGTAACACAGCCTAATGATTGTGTCTCGGAGATAGGTCGGCTGGATATTTCGAATTGCAACAGGAAGCATATGTGTCATCAACACATGGCAATCATGGGACTTCATACCAACTAATTTTAGATCTTCCATCGAAACAAGTTTCGAGATGTTGGCGGAGTAACCGGACGGAACTTTCACACCTTGCAAGCACCGGCATAGTTCGGTCCTCTCGGCCTTTTTCAAGTTATAGCAGGCCGGAGGAAGCCTTGTTCTGCCTTGTTGGGAGGGCTCAGGTGCCAACTCGGGCCTGATATTCATGTCTACTAAGTCGAGACGTGCGTTGAGGCCGTCCTTCGTCTTCCCTGGAATATTAAGTAAGAGACCAATCAGGCTGTCACACATGTTCTTCTCTACGTGCATAACGTCGATGCAGTGGCGAATTTTAAGGTGCCGCCAGTAGGATAACTCCCAAAATATTGATTTCTTCTTCCACATGCCGCTGGCCTTCACTTTTTTACCACTCTTTCCAAGGACAACATCGATATCCTTAACCATATTGTACACCTCTTGCCCGCTGTAATGCCTTGGACATAAAGCTCTCTCCCTCGTCCCGTCAAATTGTTCCTTCATATTGCGGTACGGGTGATTCCTCTTAAGGAACCTACGGTGGCGCATGAACACCATCTTACGGGAGTGGGCCAGCCACCTACTCGCGGTACCATCCAAGCACTGAGGGCAAGCCTTGTCTGGTTCTTTACTCTGGCCCGAAAGGTTACGTAGGGCAGGCAAATCATTGACTGTGCAGAACAACATGGCGTGTAGGGTGAAGTTCTCTTGTTTGTACGCATCCCATACCTGTACCCCTTTATTCCACAGTGTTTTCAGATCTTCCACCAAAGGTCTTAGGTAGACATCAATATCATTCTCAGGTTGCTTCGGCCCTTGGATAAGCAGTGACATCATGATGTACTTCCGCTTCATACATAGCCAAGGTGGTAGGTTGTACATACTAAGAGCAACTGGCCAAGTGCTATGCCGGCTACTCATGTTGCTGAAAGGATTCATTCCGTCCGTGCTCAACGCGAACCTTATATTCCTCGGCTCCGCACCGAAGTGTTCGAAGATCATGTCGATGTTTCTCCACTACGCAGAATCGGCAGGGTGTCTTAGCTTTCCATCTTTCTTACGGTCCTCCGAGTGCCAGCACAACAATTTGGCCTCTTTGGGGTTCGCGAACAAACGCTTCAGACGCGGAATTACGGGCAGATACCACACCACCTTAGCGGGAATTCCTTTCTTCAGCTCGATGAAAGACTCGCCGTCATCTGGTTGACTCTTACGCTTGTAACGAGATGCTTTGCACACTGGACATGAACACAAGTTCGATAATTCATTACGGTACAAGATAAAGTCGTTCGGACATGCATGTATCCTTTCTACCTCCATCCCCAGTGGAAAAACCACCTGCTTTGCTCGGTATGTGTTTTTGGGCAGCTCGTTACCATCCGGAAGCATCTCCGAGAGGAGACCTAGGAGCGCCGTGAAACTCTTGTCTGACCAACCATAGCTTGCTTTCAATTTAAGCAGCTCGAGCACGGATGACAGCTTTGTGTATTTCGGCTTGCAACCCGGAAACAAAGGTTTTTCTGAGTCCTCAATCAAGTACATGAACTTGTTTAAGTCTCTCTCGGTATTAAAGTTCACGTCAGCATCGCGTAGCATCTGATCCAACCTATCATCGTCCTCTGCGCCACCACAATCATCGTCTGCACCTACTTCCTCATGGTGGCCACAATCATCGTCTGCACCTACTTCGTCGTCATCTTCTCTCCTTTCGTTGACTTCGGGTTCTTCGACGATGCCAACGTCTTCGTGTAACATGTTCTGCTCTTCACCATGTTTGGTCCAACACGTGTAGTCCGGTTTGAAGCCCCTAATAATCAAGTGCGCTTGGATCTGTAGGGCTGAGTTGTGTCCGAGAAATGATCTCTCATTTCTATAATCGCAACAAGGACAATATGTAAATTCAACACCCTTCTTCAACCTATCCTCCTCGGCAACTCTAAGAAAATTCGTCACACCATCAAGGTACGCTTGGTTCATACGAGGACCGTACATCCACACCCGATCCATCTGGCTACACGCGCTGCACAACAAGGAAATTAGTGTTAAATTGACCTAATAAAAGAAAGCCACCTAGCTTCTCATCGAAAAAAAGGAGCTTATGTAGAAATCGTACTGCAATTTAAGGGTTTAAGGGTATAAACATAAATATCAAAATGTGGAACATCGGCATGAGATGAAATGCATGTCATGGAATAGAGGACATAAAATAAAGACTAATGCAAACGTAATCAATTTAATCGGAGTCCGGACGCTCAAAATATCGCGATCTGAATTTCTCCGGCGGTTCCGGAAACCCTAATTTGAGTTTTTAGTCAATTTTATTTTTTCTACAATGCAAACACGAATGAAAATAACATAATTGCATAGATCTTATTTTTTGAACATTTTGATATATTATTTGCATTTTTCTGACTAGTAATGAATTTTCTATGATTTTTATAAGATTTAAATATTTAAATACTCTTTTTGATCTTTTCCTCAGTAAAAATAATAAATAAATAAATTAAAAAATAATAGATCCTGACAGGTGGGTCCCACGGGTCATATTTTCATTTCTTTTTTTTTGGCTTAATTAGCCTGAGGCCGGCGGTTGGCCGGGACGCTGGCCGAGCTCGATCGAGCACCGTGGGCGGCGGCAAGCGGCGGTGGCGCGGGACCGCGGCGGCGGACGGAGGAGGGAGCTGGGAGCGCGGCGGCTTACCGGGAGGCGGCGGGGCGAGGCAGGCGGCGGCGAGGTGGAGGCCACCGGCGGCGGGGAAGCGTCGGGGGCTGGCCTGGCGGCGGCGGCGGCGGTGGGAGAGCGTCGGCGGGTGGCGGCGGCGGCTTGGGGAGGTCGCCGGCGGGCGGCACGAGCTCCGGTCGGCGGCGGCGCTTGCGGGCGGCTCGAGATGCCGGAGGTCACGAAGCTCGGCTGGGAGTGGGAGCGAGGGAGTGAGCTTTAGTACAGACGGCTCCAAGTAGGGAACCGTCTGTACAAATAACACAGACAGTTCCGGTAGGGAGCCGTCTGTACTGTATGGGTTAGTGCAGACGGCTCCCAACTGGGACTGTCTGTGGCATTAGTACAGACGGTACCGGTTGAGAGCCGTCTGTACTGTATGGGTTAGTGCAGACGGCTACCAACTGGGACCGTCTGTGGCATTAGTGCAGACGGTCCTTGTTGAGAGCCGTCTGTACTGTGGTACCCAGTGTAGACGGCTGCAGTTGGAAACCGTCTGTATTATTTGTACAGACGGTTCCGCGTGCGAACCGTCTGTATTGTGCCGTCTCGCTTGTTCGCCATCCTTGGTCGTGATTTGTACAGACGGTTGGTGTTGGGAACCGTCTGTGATAAGAATTGTACAGACGTCTCCCGGTTGCCATCTGTACAAGGGGCGTCCCGTTAAATGCTATCTGTAGTAGTGTTTGCAAATGTTCGTGCAGTACAAAAGCATTCCCTCTGTAATATAAATGCAAGTTTTAGCTACGTATTCTTTTTCTGAGAAATAAATAAATATGCTGATAACTAGTAAGCATTCACGATGCTCTTATACGTAAGCCAGGGCGTAGAGTTCAAGACTGCCTTGAGCGCTTGATGACCGTGGAATCAGTTCCAAATAATGTTAACACACTATGAATTCCACTGGATGCTCGTCTGCCTCCAGCCACAACATCTACATGCCACGTACTTCGACTCCAGGGAAATCATGCCAGGCAAATTTGACGACGGTGCTCAACGGGGCGTTCAAGAAGTATGTTGCCAAGCTGTGAAAACAACACGCACCGAACTGACCCACCGATTTCATTTCGCGGTAATAATTCCTCCCTCGCCCAAGAATAATCACCTCGCACGTTCTAATATGTATTCGGTAAAACTAAATTACCCTGCATGAAACCATGATTTCTACAGTGCCACAAGCAGCCGCCGGGCAACAATCTCTGTGGATACTATGTCGCGACATATATGACGCAGATCGTTCGCTCTAGTCCGGTAGATGTGGCGGTTAGTGTCATTACACTATGTAGTTCCATTTTTCATCATTCGGACGTCGTGCCTAACCTAGCTATTTAATTTCCTTCTGCAGAGTTTTAAGTTCCCTACAGATGAGCTCGACACTGAGGGCGTCCGGTTTGCTCAAAAATAGTTAATAGCTTTCATACTTAGAGAGGTGTTGAAGAAAACCGGAGAATTCCATTGTCCTCAAAATGTTCCTCCTCAATGACTTGAGAGTTTTTTCCCTAACAATGCATGTGAATGACTTTGTGGTTGAGAATAACGTTTAATGTTTGTTTCTGAATGCTATGTCTAAGATCAATGCGTACATTGTGTGTCTGTGCATGCTATGCCTTCCATTATGTCACTTTGTTTCTAGCGTTTTCACTGCCGCGCCAGGACCGCGGCCGCACCGGGCATCGTTACCCTGCCGCACGGCTGCCGCGACAGCAGAAACGGTAGTTTCCGCTGCCGTGGCAGCAACGTCGCCTTGCCGCACGGCTGCCGTGGCAGCAGGCGGCAACACCGTCGCCCTGCCGCACTGCTGCCGCGGCAGCAGGTGGCAGCAACGCCGCCTTGCCGCACGGCTGCCGCGGCTGCCGAAACCTCTGTTTCCGCTACCGTGGCAGCAGGCGGTAGCACCGTTGCCCTGCCGCACTGCTGCCGCGGCAGCGGAATCAGCCATTTCCGCTGCCGCGGCAGCAGGTGGCAGCAACGCCACCTTGCCGCACGGCTGCCGCGGCAGCCGAAACGTATGTTTCTGCTGCCGTGGCAGCAGGTGGCAGCACCGTCTGTACAACCGCACTGTTACCGCGGCAGCAGAAATGGTTGTTTCCGCTGCTGCGGCAGCATTGTTTTCCTGCCACAGCAGTAGTACAGACGGTTCCAGGGGTAGAACCGTCTGTACAAATTCTTTGTACAGACGGTTCTGGGTACGGAACCGTCTGTACAAATGATTTTGAGGTACTGTTCAGTGCATTTGAGCAGACGGTTTTGTGGATGGAACCGTCTGTACAAATGCTTTTGAGGTACTGTTCAGTGCATTTGGGCAGACGGTTCGTGTGTGGATCCGTCTGTACTAATTATTTGTACAGACGGTTCAATAACCATCTGCACAAAAATGATTTGTCCTGACTGTTTCGTCCAGACGGTTCGAAAAACCGTCCCGCCCGGTGTTTCCGAACCGTCTGGAAAAATCGATTCTGTAGTAGTGACACGGCCTCGATCTAGAGCTCATGGAAACAAGAACTCACACGGGTTTTTTTAATCAAAACCTCTGGAATCTTAACACGGATAATCTGGAAGTCTACTTGGAATCCCAATGTGCAAATCTTAAAGAGCAGCTCAAGTCAATTTGCAGGGCATGAATTGAATAATGCATAAGAATGCCAAGCTAGCTGTGGCATAGGAAATGCAGTAAAATTTTCTCAAGCTGCAGCATAAACAAGAACAGTTAAAAGTTTCTTTGGGGAGAGGGAGACCTGGTTTGATTTGTTTTTGGGTCTAACAAAAAGCACTGATTTTTTGCGGGGCTACATTTCGTGTAATCGAAGCACACAATAGGCAGTGTGTTCTAAGTAAAGAAGTATTCCTGAAGGAATGGTTGTCTTTAGATTAGCTGTTCCTTGCAGTTCGAAGAGGTAATGGAGTGAAATTCACAAGAAAAAGGATTTTATTTTGTGCACATTTCGAAGAAATAATATAATTTTGTTTTGTGCAGATCATGTCTAAAGTACTTGAGTCTGTAAGTACCATCCGTACTTGCATCTGTGCAATATTTTATAGAGAGCCAAAGGTATATGTTTGATCAGCAACACATCAATTTATCAAATGATTATGTAAAATTTTTAGTGGAATATTAATTACTGCCATAACTCCAAGTTTGCAAATTAAACAGCCTAGCTATTTAAGTGTTTTTAGAGGGATCTCACACTTCATATATATCACTATACACCATGCATACTAGTCAAGTAATCTGCACGCGAAGTTACCAACCATGACATGCTTCGCACGAATGGTCTCAGATTATCACACGCAAGAGTAATCCACCACATAAACTAATTCCCCCAAATAAAATGCAAAACAAGAACAATATTAACACTAAGCCAAGGGGGCAGAATCAGAGTTGGACACATCCATGCCAGCTAGTACCTCCTAAGGAAACACCAAGTGACACAATACAATATAATATACAACAACACAACACATACAATAACACATATGTGTGCTAGCAGCTGGTTCAATAAGCGATCTAGCTAGCTAGTAAGAGTACGTCCATGGTCAAAGGTCACATAAAATACTATCTACCGTGCAAACCCAAACAGTACGCTACATGCAAATTAATTACTGCAGGATTCAACTCTTAATTCTTAATTACCACTTGGTAGATATATGCTTGATTCCCTAGTTGTCCAGCCCTCTACTAAGGGGTTGTTTGGTTGGGCTTTTCAGTAGCTTTTCACTGGAAAAAGCTACAGCCCAACCAAACGGCCAGCTTTTCAGTAGATTTTACCAATGGTAGCTATGGGCTTTACAGTGCAAATTCAGCTGTTTAGAAAAGCTGTCTTCTGCCAGCTTTTTGCAATATGCTAAAGTTTTAGTGCTCATTTTCCAAAATGTTGTAGATTGTTTAGGTTAACCAAAAGCTATATGTTCACTTTCCCACAGCCACAGCAACTTTTCTAGACAGCCAGCCAACAACAGCTTTGTCAACAGCCACGCTCAACCAAACAGACCCTAAGGGGGTGTTTGGTTGGGCTTCTGGCCAGCTTTTCATTGGGAAAAGCCATAGCCCAACCAAATACCCAGCTTCTGGCCAGCTTTTCCCAATGGCTGCTTGAGCTTATGCGTGTTAAATGGGCCACAGCCAAAAGCCGATGTAATCCAGCTTCCCGCACTGCCCACTTAACGTACCGACAACTTGCCCTTCGATTTGAAAACATTCGAATTGCCATTCATCCTCTCGACCCTATCTTCTCACACAGATGCCCTCACCGATCCCCTTCTACCTGTCCTCGCCGTCTCCGCCGTCTCGGGCCTCCCCGGCGTCCCCACCCTCCACGGATCCACGCTTGCGCCGGCGTCGGTGTGCTTTGTCCTCGCCCTCCCCGACGTCCCCGCCGAGCCCTCCCTGCCGTCCTCCGCCGTGCCCTCCTCGCCGTCCCCGCCGCGCCCTGCCTGCTGTCCAGAGGAAGTTGCCAGTGGCTTGGGAAGAAGACTGGCGCGTGACCGCTCCGTGGGCTTCGATTGCGGTGTCGCCTGAGGCGGGGCTCGAATCGGCGGCCGTGGTGTTGGTGCCGTGGAGAAGAACTGGGTGGCGGCAGCTCGGTGCTAGGACAGATGCTGGCTTGGCGTGCTGCGCTTGATGGAGATGGCGCGGCCGCCGGCCCGGATCTCGGTGTTGAAGAAGACGATGCTTGGGGAGGAGCTCCACGGCAGCGAGGAGTCCAGCCCCGGTGGCGATGGCAGTGGGGACTTAGGTCCGGAGGGGCGACGAGCTTGGGTTGCTTCACGGTGCGGATCCTCGGCGGCAGGGCAAGCAGGAACTCCATACGGGCGATGCTCGGGCTTGGTGGTCGCTGGCGGTGCAGCCTCGCCGAGTTGCGGTGCGGTAGGGGCTCGGGAGCGGCGCACGGAGCAGTGAAGCAAGCGGCACCCGTGGCCGGCTCAAGCGGGAGGCAGCACGGGCGAGGCCTACTGGGCCACGGGCATGGAGAAGCAGGGGGAGAAGACGAGACGGCCGTGGCGGGTTGGGGAAGACCGGCTGGGGAGCTCCGGGTAGAGAAGAATGGGAGCTTTGGAGAAATCGATTGGGGAAGGAGGGGTTCGAGGCCCCAGGAGAGGGTGCCGGGGTCGGAGAAAAAAATATGAGCCGAGATGGAATGAAAAGAAGAGAAAATAAATAATGTAATTTGAATTTTAATTATGTTAAAAACAGTAGGGGCATTTCAGATATTTTCTCATACAATAGTCAACAGCCACAGCCCAACCAAACACGTACAATCACAGACTCATGTGCCAACAGCCACAGCCGCTTTTCCAGACAGCCAGTCAAAAACCACTTTTCCAACAGCTACAGACCAACCAAACACGCTATAAACCCCTCCATTAGCTACCTTGCCCAGATGCTCTCCGGCCTCTAGCTGCTGCTGCTAAGCTGTAGCTAGGCTAGCCTGCCATGGAAGCTCACTACCCCAGGTACCTCCTCTACGGCCTACCCATCCTCGGCTCATGCCTCCTCCAATTTTAGTTCTTCCACCACGCGCTCTTCTCCTCTCACCGCGGTGGCGGCGGGGCGGTGCGGCGCTCGTCGTCCTGCCGGTCCCCATCTCGCTCGACATCGCCGCCATCTTTCAGCTCCCCGCCCCTGCCGTCCCCGACGATGGAGTGTTGCAGCCGCTGTCGTCGGAGTCGCCGGCGGCGCCGTTGTGCGAAGGGAGGTACGTGTACATGCTGGACGTGCCATCGCGATTTGATGTCCTCAGGGGCTGCGTGCCTGCGTCGAGGGGTCGCCGGCATTTGAGGACGAGTATAGCGTGTGCTCCCTCATGTCCAATGCCGGCCTCGGCCCGGTCCTCCCTCCCGCCGCCGGCAACAGCAGCGACGGCGACACTGGCGTCATCCCCAACACCGGGTGCTAAGCACCTAGAAAGATGTTTACATACACGTGCAGGTGTAGTCAAGCCGCCATGGATGGTGCTTATACGAGCTTGCTGCGTCTATGGATGACGGAGTGCAGGTACAACGCAGACCACTACGTCCTAGAGGTGATCGTCCACAACCGGATGCGGCGGTACGAGTGCCTCACCGACGACCCGGCGGCGGCGACGGCGGTGTACGTGCCCTACTACCCGGGGCTGGAGCTGCACCAGCAGCTCTGCGGGTACAACGCTACGGTGTGCAACGGGCCGTCGGCCGAGTTCCTCCGATGGCTGTCATCGCGGCCGCAGTGGGCGGCGCTCGGTGGGCGCGACCACTTCATGGTCGCCGCCAAGACGACGTGGATGTTCCGCCGCGTGGAGGGCGCCCGCGGCGAGAAGGGCTGCGGCAACAACTTCCTCGACCACCCGGAGGCCGGCAACATGACGGTGCTCACCTATGAGTCCAGACTTCGCCGTGCCATACCCGAGCTACTTCCACCCGACATCCGCTGGCGATGTGGCTGACTGGAAGGACCGCGCACGAGCGACCCGTCGGCCGTGGCTCTTCGCGTTCGCCGGCGCGCGGCGCGCCCCGGGGACGCTGGCCATCCGGGACCGCATCATTGACTACAGCCACGGCTTCCAGGGCAGCATCACCTGCCGGTCGCCGCGGCGTCTCGTCTCCCTCTTCGCCTCCTCCCGCTTCTGCCTCGAGCCCTGCGGCGCGCCCCGGGGACGCTGGCCATCCAGGACCGCATCATCGACTGCAGCCACGGCTTCCAAGGCAGCATCACCTGCCGGTCGCCGCAGCGTCTCGTCTCCCTCTTCGCCTCCTCCCGCTTCTGCCTCGAGCCCCGCGGCGACTCCTTCATGCGCGGGTCCTCCGTCGACGCCATCATCGCCGGCTGCATCCCCGTCTTCTTCCACGAGGCGTCCACCTTCAAGAAGCAGTACTGGTGGCACGAGCTAGAGATCAACGGTGGCGACGGCGACATCGACGACCGCCGCTACTTGGTGCTCATCGACCCCAATGACATCCTCGAAGGGAAGGTGGACATCGAGGAGGTGCTGAGCAGGTACACTGACGAGGAGGTGGCCGCCATGAGAGAGGAGGTGATCAAGATGATCCCGAGGTTCCTGTACAAGGACCCCAGGCTAAGGTTCGAGGGGGAAATGAGGGACGGATTCGACATCGCCATTGACGGGGTGATGGCCAGGATGAGAAGGATCAAGAAGGGGGAGGATGTGGATGGAATGACGATGCCGATGATGTGCTGGTCGCCAAAGATTCATGACACTAAAATTAGGTGGAAATTTTGCGTTGGTGTTTGTACTGTTTTGTCCTTAATTTCTATGTTGTTGTTACTGTGTATGCTAATTATATTATATATGTGCGTACGTATATTGGTGGTATGATAAAATAAAAGTAAACTAAATAAAATTAGCCAGGTACTAGTTTTCATCGATGGTGTATATATATGTTGGTCATATTGCTGTTTTTAGAAAGTGCAGTGTCGACTACACTATCTAGTGCAGATCCTAGAACTATGTTATTGAAACCTACTATGAGTTGGCTAGCGAGATATGAGAAATTTAATTTTAGAGAGAGCATGGAAACATTAGTCTAGAAGAATCCCAGAAGGAGAGTGGATTTTGTACCCTGGGCTGCACGTGCATATACAGGCTGGACCACTTCAGATTGGTGCACCTTGAAAAGTCTAAGACATAGAATAATTATGTATATACATATTGTCCCGTTTGAAACACAGGAAACAAAAAAATGTAGAACCGCACAAATTAGATGTTGCGTTGTGTCTAATGAATTACCAGAGTTGCAATGCAGGAAATACACAACTGTTTGTTTGTTCTACCAGAAATTTCAATGAAAATATTTTTGATTAGACAGAGAAGAGGTGAGAAAAAGCTTGGATTTCTAAAAAACATAAATTTTGAAATCATGTTTAGAATCCTTGGAAATATTTTGGAAAGGAAATTTGAATTCGCTGGGTCATGATTTCTGCATCACAATAGAAAAAATTCTTATAAAATTTCAATCCTGCAAAGTTTCTATAGGATTCCAATACCAAATTCCCTTGCTCTAAATAGCACGGTCACAAATTATATAGAATCAGAGGAAGAGAATCAAGGGATTACAACAAGATTGCACCGAATACTAGCTTTACATTAGACCGTACGTGATTATCTCTATAGGTAACCTATCATCTCATACTTTAACACCTTCTCTCCTATTCTTGTCAAATACTCAAATATGATTCTGCTTCACGGTATCCACACTCCTCTTTGCAGACTTCACCGGCACCTCTTCCTCGCTCAGCATCCATGAAGCCTCGTCGTGGATTCGCTGTAATCCACACCTAACAGCTTCATGCGATGTTATTACAGAACATGCCATTACAGCCGGTTTAAAAATATCATCTCAGTCGATTGTGACCATCAACTGTAGCAAAGGGGAGCTAATATTAAATATTATCTCAATTTTGGTTCCGTAGCTAGCTAGAATAATGTTACCTCACATTACTACAAAAATGAGAATTTTGGATCCCGCATCCCAGACTGTTAATGGAAAATCAACATGAAGAACATATCCACCTCAGCCGGTTTAGCTAGGATAATCAGCTGCAAAATATTAACCGGCTGAGATAATATATCATCTCAGTCGGTTTACAGAACAAACCGATTGTATGAATAATTCAGCCGGTTCATTATTGAGAGTTCATCTAGCCCCTAAGTGTGGTTTTGATAATTGATGACAATACCTATAGACTAACATGTTTCATGATATTGGATATGGAGTTATCTCTACAGGTGATGCATGAAGAACATTGGATGGATTCGGGAAGAATGCCGTTAATCAAAGATATGCATCAAGATGCCAAAGCTCAAAGGGATAATTGATGATATGCCCCAAAGTTGGGGGGCGTTTGATCATTTGCCCCCCTGTAATACCCAAAGTCGATAAATAGGTTTTTGATTTGCATCCATGCATACATGTCATCATCATCACCCCCACCTCAATTAAACTTAGATGTAATATGAATATACTTTATAGAATATGTTAATATCTCATCCTCGGTGGATAATTGTTGCAAACACCAATCAATTTATTTGAAGTAACTCAAATAACAATATCGTCGATAAGGGTGGTAGAAGTCATCAAACCCTTCAGAGAATCTCCGTCCCTAACCTTAAAACCCTAACGGTGCCAGAATTAGGGTTTTGCCGACAGAGTAGTTTCCCAGTAATACAAACATTTCAAACTTCATAAATAGTTTCAAAAGAGATAATCCTAGTCCCTGGCCAATATTTAGAATTTTTGGGCATGTCTAGGACTTAATTATAGCTCAAACCCGCATTCGAACCCTAATTCAAATTTGAATGGGAACACAGGTCAACCCAGCTCCAAATTAAGTCAAACACCTACAGTAGCTCAAGAATAATGTCATGAAGCTCCTGTAAAAATTTCAGGTTAATTGGAGTTGATTTGGTACATAAAATAACAAAGGGAAGGATGCTGGTATTAAGAAATTAAAAAGAAAAAGGATCAGGAAACCCTAACCTCCCTGGGCCGAAACCCCTCCCCTCGGCCGGCCCAGCTACCTCAGCCCGCTCGGCCCTCCCGCGCGCGCGCCCTCCTCCCACTGCCACTGGGCCCCCCTTCGTCAGCCTCTTCCCCCTCTCTGTGCCGCTCCCGGGGCCCACCTGTCGGGGCGCGTCGGCCACGTCCCCGACGCCCGTTCGCCGGCGTGGGCGGTGCTCCACCCCCGGCGCCCTCGGTCCGAAGCCGCCGCCCTTTTTAAAGCCGCTCCCGACAGCTCCTCCTCCCCTTCCTCGTTTTCCCCTCCTTCAAAACCCTAAGCCACCGGTTCTGGAGCTCCTGAAGCCCGGTTCTTCCCCGACGCCGACCTAACTCCGGTGAGGAATTGGCGCCGCTCCGGTCTTCCCCCTCCCTCCAATCCTCGGCTCCTTAGCTCCCCATCGCCTTCTCTAACTCCCCGACCATTTGCTTGTCTCAGATCTGCACCGAGGAGCTTCCGACGCACCCTTCTTCCCCACGGCCGGCCAACTACTCCGACGAGCTTCCATTTTTGTTCCAGTAGCCCCCGAGTTCGTTTCTTCCATCCCCGAGTAGCTCTTCCTCCTCCCTCACCCCTCTGAGGCTTCTTTTTCACAGATCCTTCACCGGAGCAACCCCGGCGCCATCAACCCGAAGCTACCGCCGCCGGTCGCCGTTGCTAGCCTCCTCCCGAGCCTCCCCGTCGTCCCCGAGCAACGCGCCAGCACCGGGGTGAGCTCCCCGTCCTTTTGCCGTGTTTCCCGAGCCTCCCCACGCCCCGGAGCCAACTCCGGCGAATGCTCCGGTGGAGCTCCGCCGCCCGGGCTGCCCTTCCGGCCGGTTCAGAGAGAGAAGGAAGCGGGGGTGTGAGAGAGAGAGAGAGAGAGGCGGGAGCAACGTGGCACATGCTGATTGGATCTGGAGCTTGTGACCGAATGACATGTGGGTCCCGAAGGAGCTGAGTCGGATTATGAGTAGGGTTAGAGTGTACGATTTGTGGGTGGAGTTAGCAGGAAGGTCCAGTAGCGCAGAGAAAGAGAGAAGGGAGATCTGGGTACGCATAGCATTTAGGGTTAGGTTAGATTAGGGCAGATTTAGTTCAAATATTCAAATGCTCGTATCTTTTAAACCGTAAATTCAAATTGAACAAATTTTATATGGTTGGAAAGCTGGTGAAATTCTCTACAATTTGGATGCATCAAAAGTTCATTTTGGTTACATGCACAGTAGGTTATCTAGGGTTTAATCTTTTGTTCCGTCGAGTTTCAATATGTGATAACTTGTAATCCAATACTCGGATTTTAGCAAACCTTATACCCTTGGGAAACTTATGAAGTCTTCTACAACTTGACTGAAACCAAGATTAATTTTGGGTACATGCACAGCACCATATTTACAATTGTTGCTTTGACCTGTCGCAACCCAGTAAAACCCTAGCTTCGCAAGTTAGCTCCTCTTCGCACGATTTCCACGTACCTTAGCATCCTATTACATAACTTAACTTCATATTGACTTAATACACCCCTTTGCCATGTTTCACCACAGTAGACGCAACCCTAACTCCTCGGAGCATTTTAAATCGTCATGCATGCGTTCTAGATATCACATGGCTCCGATAACTTAATATGAACCCATGTAGATCATCACGGCTCTTCGACACCCATTGCACTTCTAGTCAAGCAAATTGCATCATCCATACATGCATACATGCTGGTCTCATTACCTTTTATCGTTTCTTTTCCGGTGTGCGTGTCAATTACAACAGAGCCCGAAGACGAAGGTGACCACCCGGCTTACGACCCCTCGCAAGAACAGGATCAACCCGAATCAGGCAAGCAGAGCTTGTTGCATTTTACTTACCGTACTCTTGTGTATGCCCTCTTTTATGTGTGCTTAGGTATCGATGTGTAGCCTGAATGTCGTATGAGTATGTTTTCGGATTAGATGTCATATGATATTGATTAAGCACACTAATAGCAGTAGGATGGGTCTCACGTCGAGAACATCTGCTGGCTCTTCAAACCCAAATCGTTAAGCGAGTTGTGAGAGTCGAGGGCGTGCACAATGGGTACGGTTGGTGCTAATTGCAGCATGAAGGTGACCCAGGAGCTCGAAGTTTTGTCACCGTACCAACCTTATCTTCAGCGTGTCACAATCCCTTATCACACGGGATCGTTATCGAGGACCAACACTGTTGCGTAATGGGATAGGCCTCCACGCCCCTTGGAGGTTCGCTACCCCCTTGCGGTTATGCACTCATTATGTCGTCCAGGGTTGGGTTTGTCGGTAGCGGTCCGAGAGATTAAATCATAATGAGATTGGTGGATCAATTCGGATTTGATATCGTGTCTTTAATGGATTACTTTGGATTTTGATAATGTGTCGTTGTTGGATCAATTCGGAATTGGATACAGGGCTGCCCCCTTGGATTGAATCGTTAAATGGATCAGATTGGATTGGATGTATGGGCTGCCCCTTTGGATTTGAACTTGAGGAATCGGATTTGTGATGATTTGTTCATGTCCTGTTATTGTCTAATTTAGCTGGTTGATTTACTTGTCTCTATTTACCCTGACGATGCTATGTTGTTACTTTACATATTGTTACTCTGAGAAGCATCATGTTTACTTGTTGCTAAACTAGCATGTGTAGGACATCTAATCAAGCACGATTAAGTCTTGCGAGTACTTTGTACTCACCTAGGTTAATCCTAGAGCTTGCAGGTGAGCCGGTGGTCGAAGATTACTTTGACGATGCTTGAATTTGGGTTTCCTCGGTAGTGTTCGAACAATGGGATAGTTGGTGTTTTGTTCAGCGATCTCTATGCCGCTGTGGGTCTCACTTATTTTGCTTCCGCTGTTGTTAAGTTTCTCCGTACTCGGATATGTTTCCGGTGATAACCGACTGATGTAATATGTTGTCCCATCGTGGACTGTTATTAGTACTATCGTAATGTAGAGCTTTGTGATGATATCCGAGTTGTTAAATTCAGGCTGCCCCTGCACAATGCGTGAATGATATGAAGTGTATGGGTATGCCGTGAAGGATCGAGGCCGTACCATTTTCTACTAAGTCGAGCAGGTGTTGGTTGAGTGACCCGCTGGCTGAGATGCTGTGCCGGCCAGGCAGGGTGTGGGCGTTCTACCGGGCTTTCGAGCGACCCACTAGCTTCCGAGCTAGGTTAGGGTGTGGGTAGAATTGCCGGGCTCCTCCGACCTTGCTTGCCGTGGTAGGATTCGGGAACGACTCTGACTCTTCACCGGATTACGGAATCGTATGTGGTTTTGGGAAGATTGGTCGCTTCCGGCCGGCTCGCACGTGGCGGGTGTCGGATCGCTCTACCTTGGTGCGTACGGCGCAGGTACCGTGCCACCGGGCGGACGAGTCCTTCGGTCCTTGGCGACTTCGCGTTCCCCTAATCATATGCAATTCCGGGTCCGTGACAGCTTGGTATCAGAGCCGAGCTGACCGTAGGAAGCCAATTGCAGGTGGTCGTTAGATAGGGCTTCCGCTGCGCCTCGCTGATAGGCCAGCAAAACTATTTAAAATTAAACCCTATGTTTAAAATTAATAAGTAGATTGCTCTTTATTCCTTAACCTCATCGCTCTTAGTTCTGAAATTATCCTCCATTGCATTTGTTTTCATTGTGTGGCTAACTATGTCCTCTCCAACCCTAACATTGTATAGGATGGTGTATAACATTGTGACCGACCCACATCAGCTAGGAGGTTGGGCTACCCTACTGTGGAGAATGTTGGAGTACCTTGGAGTGCCTCAGGAAGACCTCCCTGCTTTCCACGCCAAGACTTATAAGGTTCACGGGAAGACTCATTTTTGGATGGGATGGGATCACAGTGAGAGTTTCGGATCTGGATCAGACCTTTACAGCACCCAGACCAAGTGATGCGGATGCCCGACTGGAAGCCTCAAGAAAAGCATTTCTCCACCTACGACATCACTTCGATGAGATCTTCCTATTCTCCCCCTTCCGTCTTATTCCCCAGGTTACTGATGGAGGTGCCAGCATTTTGGTACCAGCACCAAGTGACGACGAAGAAGAAGATGAGACTGAGATGGAGACGGCCAATCACATTGTCTCTGCGGAAGTAATGCATGATAGGTTGTATCGGGACTATGGAAAGGCCACTCAAGAGGTGGAACGGCTTACAAGAGTGAACCATAAGCTTCGCTCCGAATTGCGTCGAAGGTATCATGTGGCAAATGAAGATGAGTCTTGCGGCGAGAGCCCCTATCACTACTGCAGAATGACCCTTTGCTGAACCCCCTCCACTGACGGGCGCACTCTTGCCCGTCGTTGGAGGGTCTCACCACTGACGGGCACCTAGAGGCCCGTCAGCAGAGGAGTCTGACTGGCCGCAGCGGAAGACCTCCACTGACAGGCCCTTAAGTCGCCCGTCAGTGGAGACGCAAACCCGGTGCCATAAATGACGCATCATCTCCACTGACGGGCGGTACTTAGGTGCCCGTCAGCGGAGAGGAAGTCTCCACTGACGGGCAGCTACGTGGACCGTCAGTGGAGATGAACAAAAAGGTGCCAAGATGACGTTAGTTTTGAAGCGATCTCCACTGACGGGCTCTATTTAAGTGCCCGTTAGTGGCGAAGCGATCTCCACTGACGGGCGTATCTAAGGGCCCGTCACTAGTATTTTCAGCCCAAAAGCACTGCATCACCAAACGTCAATAACTTTTAATCTATAAGTCCAAATAAAGTGATTCTTTTTGCAAAATTTGTAAAATAAATAGATCTAGACAGCAGATCAAGTTTCATAATTTTTTGAGTTTTCTGGAATTTCTAGTATTTATTTTATTTTTTATTTCTTTTCTTGGGAGATGCTTGAGTTATAAAGCAATGTATAGTCTAACTTTTGTGAAACTGTCTAATATTTTAAACACAGCCTCATGAGGTCATCTCATGACCCCATGCCAATTTTCATATTTTTTAGACCATATTTAGAGTTTATATAAAATGAAAAATCATTAAGATGCAAGTAAAGGTTTGAATTTTCCCAAGAAAATATTTGTATTTTTTATATATATTGTGGATAGGAGCTAAAAAGATACATAGGTACTTATATATGAATTTTTCTTCCATTTAGAGGCCTTCTTTAAGATACTTGTAGTTCAAATTTGAAATATATCCAGTAAATAGCTACATATTCATTTAATGCCTAAAAAATAGCAAATGATTTCAGAAAAATGCCTAATTTTGACATTACCAATATAATGTAGTATGTTCCATGTATAAAATTTTTGGACCATTTTAGATAAATATTTCGGGAAGGTACTACACATAGTACCTCAAATTGGTATTTCAAAAAATAGAAAATACAAATTATTACATAACAAGATGAAACATGAACAAATATTAGCTTATAATAGTGTAATATCAAGTTGTAGTCCAAATCTCAAGTTCAAATGATGAAGAATTTACGATGTGTACTTCAATCTTCATATTTCCCCTTTAAATGCTATGAAGCTTTCTCAGAGATGGTTAAGTTACAAAGCAATGTATAGTCCAACTTTTGTGAATTTGTCTGAAATTTTAAACACAGCCTCATGAGGTCATATAATGACCCCATGTTAATTTTCATATTTTTTAGACCATATTTAGATTTTATAAAAAATAAAAAACCAATATGATGCAACTAGTGACGGGCCCTTAGAAAATGCCCGTCAGTGGTGAGGGGTAACTAGTGACGGGCACTCACCAGGGGCCCGTCAGTGGTGAGGGGTAACCAGTGACGGGCGCTCACCACGGGCCCGTCAGTGAAAACACCCCTCCACTGACGGGCGGAAACTAGACGCCCGTCAGTGGTAACCCACAGCACATATAAAGCACGCGCGGGACTTGGTGAAAAATTCACCAAGTCCCGCGCGTTCATTCGAAAACAACTCCTCCCCGAGCGCCGTCCTCCCCGACCGCCGCCCTCCCCCGAGCGGCCGAGTGGCTCCTCCCCGACCGCCGCCCTCCCCGAGCGGCTCCTCCCCGAGCGCAGACAGCGCCTCCTCCCCAAGCGGCAGCATCTCCTCCTCACCGACCACCGGCCCCACCTCATCCCCGACCACCACCACCCCCGCGGCCGCCGTCTCACCGGTAACACACTTCTCCCCTTCCTTCTTCCCCTTGTGCTCTGCGTGCCGGCCATAGCGTCGGTGGTCGTTGCCGTCTCCACCACACCGCGCGACGCCGCCTCCTCCAGCACCACGCGCGGCGCCGCCTCCTCCACCCAGCGCCGTGTCAGTGGTCGCCGCCGTCTCCACCACCCCGCGCCGCGCCGCCTCCTCCACCACCCTGTCCACGCGGTGACTCATCCTCGGCGCCGCCTCGTCGACGACCCCGGCGCCGCCATCCGCCGGCGTTCCCTCCTGTCCTATGTGCCGGCACGGGCTCCCCGACCCGAGCAGGCGAGCGAGCGGGGCGGCGACCTCCCGGGTAGGCGAGCGAGCGGGGAGGCGGCCTGTCGAGTAGGTGGGCTAGCGGCGCGGCGCGGCGGTCTCCGGAGCAGGCAGGCGAGCGGTGCGGGGTGGTGGAGGCTGCGTGGATGAAATGTTATTTTCTGAATTTTATTTTTTTTATCCCTGAAAATATACTACCGACGGGCTCCTAAAGAAAGCCCGTCAGTGGTGAGGGGGAACCAGTGACGGGCGCTCACTAGGAGCCCGTCAGTGGTGATACATTTCCTCTGACGGGCAAATTGAGCCCGTCACTAGTCACAGCCACTACTGACGGGCGGCCCGCCCGTCAGTGGAGGTCACCCCTCCACTGACATTTCCAGGCTGACGGGCTCCCAGCCCGTCAGTAGAGGGGGTTTTTTGCCCGTCAGTAGAGGGGGTTTCTGCAGTAGTGTATGTTCCAGTGCAGGAGCCGACCCCAACTCCACCCCGTGAGACCAATCCATTCCAGAGTACTGGAATGAAGCCACGCAAAAGGATGACGGCCCGACAGTACCTTCGGCTCTTCACTCCAAGGCCCTCACAAGAAGATTCCTTGACACCAGCCGCTTCAGTTCCCACCAATGAAGCTGCTGCAAGAGAAGAAGAGGAAGAGGACCCTGAGGAGCGTGTGTGGTACACCACCAGCAACCCACCAACCGACGAAGATTAGGATGAGGGGTTGGAAGATAGGTTTTGGAGTACCCAGCCATAAGAGTTAGTCGTCGTAGTGCCAATTGGATTCTAGTGGCAAGTTGTTGAAGGTCTTATTATGGATTGTAAACTGAACCAAATCCTAAGTCTAAGTTATCTTTTGGAGGCATGTAATTGGGTGCTTGTGGCTGCAATTTTGGTATTTTGTATATGTTTATTTCACCATAAGGGTGATCTAAACCGCAGCCCACCTATAAACCATGTTAAATGTGTAATGCAATTGAGGATTATGGTCAACCGGTTCCGCCTTGTTGTGTGCCATGTTCATGACATATCTCGCTGTACTATAGCCCAATTGTTTTGCCTTCCTGACTTCTTGAGTTGCCGTCTCACTTCGTGTCCTTTGGTTGCAATAGAATGGCGTCAGGAACACGCGGAGCTGCCCGTGGACGCCGGGAACGTGAGGAGGAAGAAGTGCCACCCCCTCCTCAGCAGCCAAGCATTGCGGACCTGCTGGTGACCCAGAACAGGATCCTCGAGCAGCTGGCGCGTAATCAAGGCGCCGGTGGTGGACAGGCTCGAGGTGGCCTAGCTGAGTTTCAGCGAACCCAACCGCCAACCTTCGACCAAGCCGATGACCCGCTGGAGGCAGATAGCTGGATCCAGCAAATTGAAAGGAAACTTGAGCTAGCAGAGTGCGCTGAAGCTAACAAGGTCAGGTTCGCTTCCCACTTCCTAGCAGGCACTGCCGCAGAATGGTGGGAAAACTTCTTGGCCGCGCAAGTTGCTGGCCATGTGGTCACATGGAACGAGTTCAAGACCGGGTTCCGCAATTTCCATATCCCCGACGGAATCATGAACTTGAAGAGGGAGGAGTTCCGAGATCTCCGTCAAGGCAAGAAACCCACCATGGAGTTCCTTCGCGAATTCAACCACTTGTCGCGATATGCCCCTCAGGAAGTTTCCACCGACAGAGAGAAGGTTCGGCACTTTATGGACAAATTGAACGATGAGATGCGGGCAAGGCTAGCCACGGTTGACGTGCGCGACTTTCAGTACTTGGTGGATAAAGTCATTAACATAGAAGCAAGAGAGTCCGTTCTCCAACAGAACCGCAAGCGTGAGCGAGAGGCGCAGAGGTCTGCTGCAAGCAGCTCACAGAAGCCGCGGGTGTGGCAGCCCCAACCACCTCATCCTGCGAGGCCATATCCGCCAAGACCTCAAGTCTACGCTCCCCGTCCCCAGCAGCAGAGCTCTCAGCCCCGTCCTCAGGGAGTGCAACAGCGACCTCTACCAGACATGAACAAGGTCCAGTGCTACAACTGCGGAGCCATGGGGCACTACGCCAACCATTGTGCTCACCCACGCACGGGGCACACCTTTGCCCCCAGACCACAGCAAGGACAGACAAGAGGTGGAGTTCAAGTCAGAGGACCAGCCCCCGCCAAGCAGCAAGTTCCCGGCCGTGGTCGAGTAAACCACGTCACGGCAGAAGAAGCACAGGAGGCGCCAGAGGTGGTGCTGGGTACGCTCTCAGTAAACTCAACTCCTGCTACAGTTCTTTTTGATTCCGGAGCATCCCATTCATTCATCTCCAGCAAGTTTGTGCATAACAACCATGTTCCATCCTCAGCATTGCATCATCCTCTTATTATTGCAACACCCGGCTCGGAGATGAAAGCCGATCTGATTTGTGAGGGTGTTAAAGTAGAAATTGGCGGAGAAACGTTTCTTGCAAACATGGTAGTTCTTGGGTCAACAGGACTAGATGTTATACTGGGTATGAATTGGTTGATCCAGCATAAAGCCCGGATAGATTGTGCCAAAAGATCAGTGTCCCTTACCTCGGACTCCGGCAGAGAAGTGGCATTTGTGTCCTCGTCCCCATCAGGGTGCCTCTTTGCTCTGAATAGTACCCAGGACCAAGGAATCGAGCTCGTCCCAGTGGTGTGTGAATACCCGAACGTCTTTCCCGAAGAGTTGCCGGGCATGCCCCCTGACCGTGCCGTGGAGTTCGTTATCGAACTTCCACCGGGAACCGCTCCTGTGTCAAGGCGACCCTACCGGATATCTCCGAAGGAGTTATTAGAAATGAAGAAGCAGCTCCAGGAGCTTGAAGAAAAGGGCTTCATCCGACCTAGCTCATCACCATGGGGATGCCCCGCCATGTTCGTGAAGAAGAAAGATTCAAGCTTAAGGATGGTCGTAGACTATCGTCCACTGAATGAGCTTACGGTGAAGAACAAATGTCCCCTTCCTAGGATTGATGACCTCTTCGATCAGCTAACCGGAGCCCGCGTCTTCTCCAAAATCGATCTCAGATTGGGCTATCACCAGATAAAGATCAGATCCGAAGACATCCCGAAGACAGCCTTCACTACTCGTTACGGGTCGTACGAGAATACAGTTATGTCCTTTGGTTTAACCAATGCCCCTTCCACCTTCACACAACTCATGAACGCAGTCTTCATGGAGTATCTGGATCAATTTGTTGTCGTCTTCATCGACGACATCCTCATCTACTCCAAGTCTGAATCAGAACATGAAGGCCATTTGAGAAAGGTGCTCGACAAGCTTCGAGAGCATCGTCTGTATGCCAAGTTCTCCAAGTGTGAGTTTTGGAAACACCAAGTGGAGTTCTTGGGCCATGTAATATCAGCTGCAGGTGTTGCAGTGGACCCGAGCAAGGTGCAAGCGGTACAAGAGTGGAAGCAACCCAAATCGGTTACCCAGATCCGAAGCTTCCTTGGACTAACAGGGTACTACCGCCGATTCATTGAAGGATTCTCTTCCATAGCCAAGCCGATGACAGAATTGCTGAAGAAAGAAGCCAAGTTTATATGGTCTGACAAGTGTGAAAAGAGTTTTCAAGAACTTAAAGAAAGGTTGACTTCAGCCCCAGTGCTTATTCTCCCAGATGTTAATAAGGATTTCGAGGTTTACTGTGATGCTTCCCGAAATGGATTGGGTTGCGTTCTCATGCAAGAAGGCCGCGTGGTGGCTTATGCCTCGCGTCAATTGAGACCCCATGAAGCCAACTACCCCACCCATGATCTGGAATTAGCTGCCGTAGTGCATGCCCTGAAGATCTGGCAACACTACCTCATCGGCACTCGCTGCGAGATCTTCTCGGACCATAAGAGCTTGAAGTACCTATTCACCCAGTCGGATCTGAACCTTCGCCAAAGAAGATGGCTCGAGCTCATTAAGGATTATGACCTGGGTTTGAATTACACCCCTGGCAAGGCTAACGTTGTTGCCGATGCCCTTAGTCGGAAAGCTTACTGCAACAACACCATGATCAAGGAACAACAACCACCCCTCCACGAAGAATTCCAGCGGCTGAACCTAGAAATGGTTGAACAAGGAAACCTCGCCACTCTTGAGGTGAAGCCATCCTTAGAAGATCAAATTAAGGCTGCTCAAGCTCAGAATGCCGGAATGCAGAAGATCAGGGAAAAGATGAAGGCTGGTACCGCAACCTGTTTCACGGAAGATAAGGATGGAGTATTATGGTTTGGAAAACGACTTGTGGTGCCCAAGGATAAGCAACTGAAAGACCTAATCCTTCATGAAGCACACAGCTCCCCATTAGCCATCCATCCAGGCAGTACCAAGATGTACCAAGACCTCCGTCGCCAATTTTGGTGGACCCGAATGAAGCGGGAGATTGCCCACTATGTTGCTGAGTGCGACATCTGTCGTCGTGTGAAGGCCGAGCACCAGAGGCCAGCAGGCTTACTACAACCACTCCCTATTCCCTGAATGGAAATGGGAAGAGGTTGGTATGGATTTTGTAGTAGGTCTGCCGAGATCCCCAAAGGGCAACGATGCAATATGGGTAATTGTAGACCGTCTATCCAAAGTCGCCCACTTCATCCCCGTGAAGACAACACATAAAGTGAGTCAGCTAGCAAGGTTGTACATCTCTCGGATTGTTTGTCTCCATGGTGTTCCCAAGAAAATCATTTCAGATCGAGGCACTCAATTCACCAGCAGGTTTTGGAAATGCCTGCACGAGTCTATGGGAACTTCTCTATCCTTCAGCACTGCTTTTCATCCACAAACCAGTGGTCAAGTTGAACGGACAAATCAATCCTTGAAGACATGTTAAGATCTTGTGCACTCACACTGGGATCCAATTGGGAAGATTGCTTGCCATATGCAGAGTTTGCCTATAACAATAGTTATCAGACCAGTCTCGGTATGGCACCTTTTGAAGTGCTATATGGGAGGAAATGTAGGACTCCATTGAACTGGTCCGAGACCGGCGAGAGGCAGTTCTTTGGACCTAACCCAATTGAAGAAGCAGAAGACTTAGTCCAACTCATCCGAGAACGTCTTCGTGAAGCTCAGTCCAGGCAGAAAAGCTATGCAGATCCTCAGCGCCGAGAAGTTACCTTTCAGGTTGGAGACAGTGTGTACCTCAAGGTCACTCCATTCAAAGGTGTTCGCCGCTTTGCAATGAAAGGAAAGCTAGCGCCTCGTTACATTGGACCTTATCAAATCCTAGCCAAAAGAGGAACAGTGGCATACCAACTGGAATTGCCTCCTGGATTGTCGCGGATGCACGATGTCTTCCATGTTTCCCAGTTAAAAGCCTGCCATCGAGTCCCCGAGACGAAGATCAACCCTGAAATGGAAGTGCTACATGAAGATCTCTCATATCGGGAGCACCCGGTGTGCATCCTTGATGAAGCTGAACGCAAGACTCGGCATCGTACCATCAAGTTCCTCAAGGTTCAGTGGAGCAACCACACCGAAGATGAAGCCACCTGGGAACGTGAAGAACGGCTCAAGACCGAGTTTCCAACCTTGTTTGCCGACCGTTAGCGATCTCGGGTCGAGATCTTTTTAAGGGGGTAGGTTTTGTAATACTCAAAGTCGATAAATAGGTTTTTGATTTGCATCCATGCATACATGTCATCATCATCACCCCCACCTCAATTAAACTTAGATGTAATATGAATATACTTTATAGAATATGTTAATATCTCATCCTCGGTGGATAATTGTTGCAAACACCAATCAATTTATTTGAAGTAACTCAAATAACAATATCGTCGATAAGGGTGGTAGAAGTCATCAAACCCTTCAGAGAATCTCCGTCCCTAACCTTAAAACCCTAACGGTGCCAGAATTAGGGTTTTGCCGACAGAGTAGTTTCCCAGTAATACAAACATTTCAAACTTCATAAATAGTTTCAAAAGAGATAATCCTAGTCCCTGGCCAATATTTAGAATTTTTGGGCATGTCTAGGACTTAATTATAGCTCAAACCCGCATTCGAACCCTAATTCAAATTTGAATGGGAACACAGGTCAACCCAGCTCCAAATTAAGTCAAACCCCTACAGTAGCTCAAGAATAATGTCATGAAGCTCCTGTAAAAATTTCAGGTTAATTGGAGTTGATTTGGTACATAAAATAACAAAGGGAAGGATGCTGGTATTAAGAAATTAAAAAGAAAAAGGATCAGGAAACCCTAACCTCCCTGGGCTGAAACCCCTCCCCTCGGCCGGCCCAGCTACCTCAGCCCGCTCGGCCCTCCCGTGCGCGCGCCCTCCTCCCACTGCCACTGGGCCCCTCCTTCGTCAGCCTCTTCCCCCTCTCTGTGCCGCTCCCGGGGCCCACCTGTCGGGGCGCGTCGGCCACGTCCCCGACGCCCGTTCGCCGGCGTGGGCGGTGCTCCACTCCCCGGCGCCCTCGGTCCGAAGCCGCCGCCCTTTTTAAAGCCGCTCCCGACAGCTCCTCCTCCCCTTCCTCGTTTTCCCCTCCTTCAAAACCCTAAGCCACCGGTTCTGGAGCTCCTGAAGCCCGGTTCTTCCCCGACGCCGACCTAACTCCGGTGAGGAATTGGCGCCGCTCCGGTCTTCCCCCTCCCTCCAATCCTCGGCTCCTTAGCTCCCCATCGCCTTCTCTAACTCCCCGACCATTTGCTTGTCTCAGATCTGCACCGAGGAGCTTCCGACGCACTCTTCTTCCCCACGGCCGGCCAACTACTCCGACGAGCTTCCATTTTTGTTCCAGTAGCCCCCGAGTTCGTTTCTTCCATCCCCGAGTAGCTCTTCCTCCTCCCTCACCCCTCTGAGGCTTCTTTTTCACAGATCCTTCACCGGAGCAACCCCGGCGCCATCAACCCGAAGCTACCGCCGCCGGTCGCCGTTGCTAGCCTCCTCCCGAGCCTCCCCGTCGTCCCCGAGCAACGCGCCAGCACCGGGGTGAGCTCCCCGTCCTTTTGCCGTGTTTCCCGAGCCTCCCCACGCCCCGGAGCCAACTCCGGCGAATGCTCCGGTGGAGCTCCGCCGCCCGGGCTGCCCTTCCGGCCGGTTCAGAGAGAGAAGGAAGCGGGGGTGTGAGAGAGAGAGAGAGAGAGGCGGGAGCAACGTGGCACATGCTGATTGGATCTGGAGCTTGTGACCGAATGACATGTGGGTCCCGAAGGAGCTGAGTCGGATTATGAGTAGGGTTAGAGTGTACGATTTGTGGGTGGAGTTAGCAGGAAGGTCCAGTAGCGCAGAGAAAGAGAGAAGGGAGATCTAGGTACGCATAGCATTTAGGGTTAGGTTAGATTAGGGCAGATTTAGTTCAAATATTCAAATGCTCGTATCTCTTAAACCGTAAATCCAAATTGAACAAATTTTATATGGTTGGAAAGCTGGTGAAATTCTCTACAATTTGGATGCATCAAAAGTTCATTTTGGTTACATGCACAGTAGGTTATCTAGGGTTTAATCTTTTGTTCCGTCGAGTTTCAATATGTGATAACTTGTAATCCAATACTCGGATTTTAGCAAACCTTATACCCTTGGGAAACTTATGAAGTCTTCTACAACTTGACTGAAACCAAGATTAATTTTGGGTACATGCACAGCACCATATTTAGAATTGTTGCTTTGACCTGTCGCAACCCAGTAAAACCCTAGCTTCGCAAGTTAGCTCCTCTTCGCACGATTTCCACGTACCTTAGCATCCTATTACATAACTTAACTTCATATTGACTTAATACACCCCTTTGCCATGTTTCACCACAGTAGACGCAACCCTAACTCCTCGGAGCATTTTAAATCGTCATGCATGCGTTCTAGATATCACATGGCTCCGATAACTTAATATGAACCCATGTAGATCATCACGGCTCTTCGACACCCATTGCACTTCTAGTCAAGCAAATTGCATCATCCATACATGCATACATGCTGGTCTCATTACCTTTTATCGTTTCTTTTCCGGTGTGCGTGTCAATTACAACAGAGCCCGAAGACGAAGGTGACCACCCGGCTTACGACCCCTCGCAAGAACAGGATCAACCCGAATCAGGCAAGCAGAGCTTGTTGCATTTTACCTTCCGTACTCTTGTGTATGCCCTCTTTTATGTGTGTTTAGTATCGATGTGTAGCCTGATGTCGTATGAGTATGTTTTGATTTGGATGTCATATGATATGTTAAGCACATTAATACGAGTAGGATGGGTCTCACGTCGAGAACATCTGCTGGCTCTTCAACCCAAATCGTTAAGTGAGTTGTGAGAGCCGAGGGCGTGCACAATGGGTACGGTTGGTGCTAATTGCAGCATGAAGGTGACCCAGGAGCTCGAAGTTTTGTCACCGTACCAACCTTATCTTCAGCGTGTCACAATCCCTTATCACACGGGATCGTTATCGAGGACCAACACTGTTGCGTAATGGGATAGGCCTCCACGCCCCTTGGAGGTTCGCTACCCCCTTGCGGTTATGCACTCATTATGTCGTCCAGGGTTGGGTTTGTCGGTAGCGGTCCGAGAGATTAAATCATAATGAGATTGGTGGATCAATTCGGATTTGATATCGTGTCTTTAATGGATTACTTGGATTTTGATAATGTGTCGTTGTTGGATCAATTCGGAATTGGATACAGGGCTGCCCCCTTGGATTGAATCGTTAAATGGATCGGATTGGATTGGATGTATGGGCTGCCCCTTTGGATTTGAACTTGAGGAATCGGATTTGTGATGATTTGTTCATGTCCTGTTATTGTCTAATTTAGCTGGTTGATTTACTTGTCTCTATTTACCCTGATGATGCTATGTTGTTACTTTACATATTGTTACTCTAAGAAGCATCATGTTTACTTGTTGCTAAACTAGCATGTGTAGGACATCTAATCAAGCACGATTAAGTCTTGCGAGTACTTTGTACTCACCTAGGTTAATCCTAGAGCTTGCAGGTGAGCCGGTGGTCGAAGATTACTTTGACGATGCTTGAATTTGGGTTTCCTCGGTAGTGTTCGAACAATGGGATAGTTGGTGTTTTGTTCAGCGATCTCTATGCCGCTGTGGGTCTCACTTATTTTGCTTCCGCTGTTGTTAAGTTTCTCCGTACTCGGATATGTTTCCGGTGATAACCGACTGATGTAATATGTTGTCCCATCGTGGACTGTTATTAGTACTATCGTAATGTAGAGCTTTGTGATGATATCCGAGTTGTTAAATTCAGGCTGCCCCTGCACAATGCGTGAATGATATGAAGTGTATGGGTATGCCGTGAAGGATCGAGGCCGTACCATTTTCTACTAAGTCGAGCAGGTGTTGGTTGAGTGACCCGCTGGCTGAGATGCTGTGCCGGCCAGGCAGGGTGTGGGCGTTCTACCAGGCTTTCGAGCGACCCACTAGCTTCCGAGCTAGGTTAGGGTGTGGGTAGAATTGCCGGGCTCCTCCGACCTTGCTTGCCGTGGTAGGATTCGGGAACGACTCTGACTCTTCACCGGATTACGGAATCGTATGTGGTTTTGGGAAGATTGGTCGCTTCCGGCCGGCTCGCACGTGGCGGGTGTCGGATCGCTCTACCTTGGTGCGTACGGCGCAGTACCGTGCCACCGGGCGGACGAGTCCTTCGGTCCTTGGCGACTTCGCGTTCCCCTAATCATATGCAATTCCGGGTCCGTGACACCCCCCCTGAGAATGATGGGTGGGGTCCGGGGCCACCCGTCATTGACACAAAGGGGGCAAATCATCAATTGGCACCCCAACTTTGGGAAAAAGATCAAATCCCCCAAGCTCAAAAGGAAGATAAGGTTAACCATGGTGAAAATCCAAGGATGGATTGAATATGGTTAACACATGAGCATGAAGAGTATGAGAGGGATTCAAGAAGAATTTCGTCAAAGACAAAAGACATCGGTTAATGAAGATATAAGTCCAAGGAGTGGACTTAAGACGATCAACACATGGGTAAAAGGAATATGTCACTTGAGATAGTATGATCAAGTGACTATGGTTAGATATTCCTAAATTGCCTCTTGTGAACTAACCCATGATATCTCTATATATGTGAAAGAGTATGTGTGCGGGTTAGGTGCTATTCATGGGCATGCAATGAAGAGTCAAGCTCATGGAGTCCATTAAAAGATGATATCAAGACGATAGTTATCAAGATGAGAAGAACAGGCTCCAAAATATGCTCTACGAGAAGATATGAGTTGGAAGTTTGAGGTCCATCTAATAAAGATGGACAAATGAAGATGAATGCAAGAGAAAGTCTCCCGCAAGGATCTTGGGGGAGCTACATGCAAGACTTCAAGAGACAAGCATAATCAAGAGGCTTTCCAGCTTGGAGCAAGGGTGGCGATTGTCATCAAGCTCAAGAGGAAAGCTCAAGGCAAAGGTATGTCTAATTAGGGTTTCTATTTTACAGGTCTCTAGGTGTGTAGAGATGTTGGAAATATGCCCTAGAGGCAATAATAAAGTTGTTATTATTCTATTTTCATGTTCATGATTAAGTTTATGTTCTATGCTAGAATTGCATTGGTTCTTAAATATGAGATTCAGAGGAAAACCTAATTGCATGTGTGGAATAATAAACACCATTCAGATCCCTAGTCAGGCCTCTAGACTAGCTCATGTATTGTTGATGGTCTTGTTTTCCTGATCATGGGCATTATTAATGTAACAAGGATGCCGGCAATAATGGGAACACATTGTTAGGGTAACAATGGTGTTGGATAGACCCCCTTATGAGATACTGCGAGATTACTTCGTCAATATGTTGTCAGTATCTTCTCATTATGTGTTAACATTTACTTGCGTCTTTAGACCATGAGAATATCGTAGACCCGGATACCGGATGGTTGCTTTGGGGTCATCAAACGTTACTCCGTAACTGGGTAATTATAAATGTGACTTTCAGGTACACCAGAAAGTATATCGTGGTTCTAGATATCTCAAGACTGGGATTTGCCCATCCGGCGATGGAGAGATACACTCTAGGCCCACTCGGTATTACGGTGTCCAGCATCGCCTGGCCAGGTATTGTGACTAAAAGGTTAGTCACAGGGATACCGGAATACGGAAACGAGAAAAGAGTACAAACTGGTAACGAGGATAACTAGGTATGGTGATCAAGGAGTTGATCACAGGGATACCGTCAAAGTCTCGTCTCGGGTTGTGTAACGTATCGTGAGGCAAAAGGATGATATGCGGTAATACGAGGTTCGCTCGATAAAGATCTTCGATGATATGTGGGAGTCGTTATGGGTGTCCAGATCCCGCTGACGATTATTGACCGGAATGTGTTCCGGACATGTCCACATATATTCGAACCTATAGGGTCACACGCTTAACGTTTTAGCAACATTTAGGAATGCTACTATTTATAGAGAACGAGAGAGAAGGGTTCCAAAAGTGTTTCAGATGATCTTGAAAGTGTTCCGGGAGGTCCCGGATGGTTCCGGTGATGTCTGGAAGTGTTCCGAAAAGTATCGGAAGGTTCTAGAAGGTACTAGAAGGTTCCAGAAGTTCTAGAAAGTTCTAGAAGGTTTTGGTGGAGTTGGACTCCAACTCCAACAGGGTATCCCTGCTGGAGTAGGACTCCACCTGCCTAGGGAGAGCTGCCCCAACCCCTATAAATAGAGGGGTAGGGCACCTCAAAGGGGCGTCCCGAGCAGCCCCAGAGGCAGCCCTAAACCCTAGGCCGGCCATCTCTAGATTGGCCACAGCCTTCTTTTTCTCTCTCTTCTAGATTGGATCTAGTACAGCTACCGGCGCGCTGCTGTTTCGCCTTCTCATAGATCCCCGCTGTTCTTGTGTGCTAGTCCACACATTACCGCGGTGTCTCTAATCCGGTACGCGTGGATACCTCGGAGACGTCGTATACGTCGGCGTTCGATCGGGCGAACTATTCGCGAGGAGCTCGCTCTCGCGGCTGGGAGGTATAACCTAGCTGCGGGAGTCTGCGGACTTCATCGACATCGGTCAACTTCTCCGCTGCATTGACATGATCGTCGAAGGTATGATCTTGTTGCCTGCACCTCGATAGTGATTTTGGGGTGGATTGTGCGTGGTAAATTTTTATTTTGCATAGCACGTTCCCCAACAGTGGTATCAGAGCGGTACTATGCGTAGTTGTAGGTATGACTAGAGCATATGTGATATGCGGCATTGCACATATGTTGTTTCCCTCTCATTGCATAATTTTGATCTTGGCGGCATCGTGAAATTTCCAGAGGTCCGGCGAACCTTACGATCTTCGGATCGAGACATGCTAAGGATGACTTTGGTTTCACTTTAGTTGAGAAAGATAAATTTACAATGAGCGGGCTTGTAGATGTGATCTACACGGGGGTCATGCGTATGACGAAGTTTAGTATGGGGTTCGAGATTTCTGAATCTCCAATTCCATACACCCTGACAGTTAAATAACTGCAAGAGCAATCGTGCTTATGGTAACGTAGGTAGCAAACGGTTTGCAACGTAGCCATAAAGCCACGTATTGTAGCATAAACGTTAGAGGCGTCTGACTTGTTTTTGCAGGGTATGCATGTGATGTGGTATAGCCTATGTGATGCAATGTGATTGTATGAGATGCAAAGTGTTTGTAATTTTAATTTTATCGTGACCTGCATGTCGTGAGTACGGCAATCGGCAGGAGCCAATATGATTGTCATTATTTATTATATTGACCTGTGCGTCAACTACAAAGCCCTGTAATGCATTTATTTTATTAGCTATGTGATAGCAAATAGTTGTAATTGCGAGGACATGGTGGTGACTATCTTACATCGATGGACCTCGACGCTACGCCGTACGCGAAGAAGGAGTTCTCCGCCAAAGGATGTTGAAGAAGTCTTCTTCAACAAAAGGGGCTATACCATATCACAATAATTTGATTGCATGTGATGTTAATCCCTTTTATGCACCTTGTTTGATGCGTGGTAGACGTTGTTAAATAGGGTGATCCCTCACACAAATATCAAAGTAGTTAGTGTTTGCAACTCGATGCAGGAACTACAGAGGCCTAAGCGACTGGCAAAGGATGAGGTGACGATGCACGTCGGGAACGGAGTAAAAGTTGCTGTGCTCACCGTCGATGTCCTACCTCTACATTTATCTTCAGGATTTATTTTAGAGCTTAGTAATTGTTACTATGTTCCGGCCTTGAGCAAAAACATTATTTCTGGATCATGTTTGTTACAAGACGGTTATTCGTTTAAGTCTGAGAACAATGGTTGTTCGATTTATATGGATAATATGTTTTATGGCCATGCTCCCGTTGTGAATGGGTTATTTATTATGAATCTTGATGGTAATACACACATCCATAACACTGATGCTAAACGTCGCAAGACAAACGATTTGAATTCCACTTATTTGTGGCACTGCCGTTTGGGTCATATTGGAAAGAAGCGCATGAAGAAACTCCATTGTGATGGACTTTTGGAGTCATTTGATTATGAATCATTTGACACTTGCGAGCCTTGTCTAATGGGTAAAATGACTAAAACGCCGTTCACAGGCCAGGTAGAACGGGCGACTGACTTATTGGAGATCATACATACGGATGTATGTGGTCCAATGAGTATAGCTGCACACGGTGGATTCCTCTACTTCATTACCTTCACGGATGATTTGAGTAGATATGGGTATATCTATTTGATGAGACATAAGTCTGAAACCTTTGAAAAGTTCAAAGAATTTCAGCATGAAGTAGAAAATCATCGTAACAAGAAAATCAAGTTTCTGCGATCAGATCGCGGAGGGGAGTATTTGAGTTACGAGTTTAGCGAACATCTGAAGAGTTGCGGAATTGTTCCACAGCTTACGCCTCCCGGAATGCCACAGAGGAATGGAGTGTCCGAGAGACGTAATCGAACCTTGTTGGACATGGTAAGATCGATGATGTCATTAACTGAACTGTCATTGTCTTTTTGGGGTTATGCTTTAGAGACTGCCGCTTTTACACTAAATAGAGCACCATCTAAATCCGTTGAAACGACACCATATGAGATATGGCATGGGAAGAAACCCAACTTGTCTTTTCTTAAAATTTGGGGATGCGATGCATATGTAAAGCGTTTACAACCAAATAAGCTCGATCCCAAATCGGATAAATGCTTCTTTGTTGGTTATCCCAAAGGAACTGTTGGGTATTCCTTCTATCACCGCACCGAAGGCAAAGTGTTTGTCGCAAAGAACGGTGTGTTTCTCGAGAAAGAGTTTCTTGCGAAAGGGGTGAGTGGGAGGATAGTGCAACTCGACGAGATTGGTGAATCTTCGTCATTAGGTCAAAGTGATGCAACACCGGAAGTGGTTCCGGAGTTTCCCACAATGACTGATACGGAAGCCCCTACATGTGATATAGAGACTTCGGTCGAGCCAGCAGCTGAACCACGAAGGTCTGGTAGGATTCGCACGAAACCACAGTGGTTTTCGGACGAGGTATTGTTGTTAGACAACGATGAGCCTGCGACCTATACGGAAGCAATGATGGGCCCTGACTCCGTTAAATGGCTAGACGCCATGAAATCCGAGATAGAATCCATGTACGAGAACCAAGTTTGGAACTTGGTGGACCCTCCTGAAGGCGTGAGGCCTATCGAATGTAAATGGATCTATAAAAAGAAAACAGACTCGGATGGGAATGTATACATCTATAAAGCTCGACTTGTCGCAAAGGGTTTCCGACAAGTTCAAGGAGTTGACTACGACGAGACATTCTCTCCCGTAGCGATGCTTAAGTCTGTTCGGATTCTTCTAGCGATTGCTGCATATTTCGATTACGAGATATGGCAAATGGATGTCAAAACAGCGTTCCTGAATGGGAAGCTAACCGAGGACGTGTATATGATACAGCCCGAGGGTTTTGTCAATCCAAAGGATGCTGGAAAGGTATGCAAACTTCAGAGATCCATCTATGGACTGAAGCAAGCATCACGGAGTTGGAATCTTCGCTTTGATGAAGTGGTCAAAGGGTTTGGCTTCATCAAGAACTGCGAAGAGGCTTGTGTTTACAAGAAAGTAAGTGGGAGCGCAATAGCATTTCTAATACTCTATGTGGATGACATATTGTTGATTGGGAATGATGTATCTTTTCTTGACAATATTAAGACTTCGTTGAAAAATAGTTTTTCAATGAAAGACTTAGGCGAGGCAGCATACATATTAGGTATAAAGATCTATAGAGATAGATCAAAGCGCCTAATAGGGCTAAGCCAGAGTACATATATAGATAAAGTACTGAAGAGGTTCAGTATGGAAAACGCCAAGAAGGGGTTCTTGCCGATGTCGCATGGGAAAAGTTTGAGCAAGAATCAGTGTCCTTCGACAACTGATGAGCGAGAACGCATGAGTAAGATTCCATACGCATCCGCGATTGGGTCAATCATGTACGCCATGATATGTACACGACCAGATGTGTCCTATGCTCTAAGTGTTACGAGCAGATACCAGAGTGATCCAGGTCATGATCATTGGACAGCAGTGAAGAATATCCTAAAGTACCTGAAGAGGACTAAGGATATGTTTCTCGTATACGGTGGTGACGAAGAGCTCGTTGTAAAGGGTTACACCGACGCCAGCTTTGTCACAGATCCGGACGATTTTCGATCTCAATCAGGCTTGGTGTATACACTGAACGGTGGCGCAGTGAGCTGGAAGAGTTCCAAGCAGGACACTGTGGCGGATTCTACAACGGAGGCTGAGTATATCGCCGCTTCGAAAGCGGCAAAGGAGGGCGTTTGGATTAAGAAGTTCGTCACCGAGCTTGGTGTGGTTCCGAGTGCGCTGGATCCTATGGAGCTCTATTGTGACAATAGTGGCGCCATAGCTCAGGCCAAGGAGCCAAGGTCCCACCAGAAGTCCAAACATATACAACGCCGATTCCACATCATTCGTGAATTGGTGGAGCGTGGAGACGTAAAGATATGCAAAATACACACGGACCTGAATGTGTCAGATCCGTTGACGAAGCCTCTACCACAAGCAAAGCATGAGCAACACCGGAATGCCATAGGTGTTAGGAGCTTAAGCATTGGCTAGATTATTGACTCTAGTACAAGTGGGAGACTGTTGGAAATATGCCCTAGAGGCAATAATAAAGTTGTTATTATTCTATTTTCATGTTCATGATTAAGTTTATGTTCTATGCTAGAATTGCATTGGTTCTTGAATATGAGATTCAGAGGAAAACCTAATTGCATGTGTGGAATAATAAACACCATTCAGATCCCTAGTCAGGCCTCTAGACTAGCTCATGTATTGTTGATGGTCTTGTTTTCCTGATCATGGGCATTGTTAATGTAACAAGGATGCCGGCAATAATGGGAACACATTGTTAGGGTAACAATGGTGTTGGATAGACCCCCTTATGAGATACTGCGAGATCACTTCGTCAATATGTTGTCAGTATCTTCTCATTATGTGTTAACGTTTACTTGCGTCCTTAGACCATGAGAATATCATAGACCCGGATACCGGATGGTTGCTTTGGGGTCATCAAACGTTATCCGTACTGGGTAATTATAAAGGTGACTTTCAGGTACACCAGAAAGTATATCGTGGTTCTAGATATCTCAAGACTGGGATTTGCCCATCCGGCGATGGAGAGATACACTCTGGGCCCACTCGGTATTACGGTGTCCAGCATCGCCTGGCCAGGTATTGTGACTAAAAGGTTAGTCACGGGGATACCGGAATACGGAAACGAGAAAAGAGTACAAACCGGTAACGAGGATAACTAGGTATGGTGATCAAGGAGTTGATCACAGGGATACCGTCAAAGTCTCGCCTCGGGTTGTGTAACGTATCGTGAGGCAAAAGGATGATATGCGGTAATACGAGGTTCACTCGATAAAGATCTTCGATGATATGTGGGAGTCGTTATGGGTGTCCAGATCCCGCTGACGATTATTGACCGGAAGGTGTTCCGGACATGTCCACATATATTCGAACCTATAGGGTCACACGCTTAACGTTTTAGCGACATTTAGGAATGCTACTATTTATGGAGAACGAGAGAGAAGGGTTCCGAAAGTGTTTTAGATGATCTCGAAAGTGTTCCGGGAGGTCCCGGATGGTTCCGGTGATGTCCGGAAGTGTTCTCGAAAGTATCAGAAGGTTCTAGAAGGTTCTAGAAGGTCTAGAAGGTTCCAAAAGTTCTAGAAGGTTCTAGAAGGTTCTGGTGGAGTTGGACTCCAACTCCAACAGGGTGTCCCTGCTGGAGTAGGACTCCACCTGCCTAGGGAGAGCTGCCCCAACCCCTATAAATAGAGGGGCAGGGCACCTCAAAGGGCATCCCGAGCAGCCCCAGAGGCAGCCCCAGAAGCAGCCCTAAACCCTAGGCCGGCCATCTCTAGATTGGCCACAGCCTTCTTTTTCTCTCTCTTCTAGATTGGATCTAGTACAGCTGCCAGCGCGCTGCTGCTTCTCCTTCTCGTAGATCCCCGCTGTTCTTGTGTGCTGGTCCACACATTACCGCGGTGTCGCTGATCCGGTACGCGTGGATACCTCGGAGACGTCGTATACTTCGGCGTTCGATCGGACGAACTATTCGCGAGTAGATCGCTCTCGCGGCTGGGAGGTATAACCTAGCTGCGGGAGTCTGCGGACTTCATCGACATCGGTCAACTTCTCCGCTGCATTGACGTGATCGTCGAAGGTATGATCTCGTTGCCTGCATCTCCATAGTGATTTTGGGGTGGATTGTGCGTGGTAAATTTTTGCTTTGCGTAGCACGTTCCCCAACAGTGGTATCAGAGCGGTACTATGCGTAGTTGTAGGTACGACTAGAGCATATGTGATATGCGGCATTGCACATATGATGTGCGGGGTGTCCGATGTGGTCTTTGTTCAGTGAGATCAACGGTCGATTTTCAAAACCGTTGACTGCAGGCGATTTAAACCAGCCTGAGGGCGGTTTAAACTGGCCACGCAGTCAGCTTTCTCCAACGGCTCTATTTCGTGGGTTTGGGTATTTATACCCCCTTTGGCCGGTTGGGAACAAGGTTTGCTGCATTTATTCTTCATTTGTGAGCATCTCTAGTTGCCTCCTTCCTCTCTAAAGTCTCAAGTGCATGTGTTGCCATTTGTGAGGTGTGAGGGAAGCCTTTGTGCATAAGTTGCACAAGGTGTATGCGTAAGTTGCATAGTTGAGCACTTGATGTCGATCGTACTCAAGTAAGTGTCTGAGAATCTTTTAATCTTGGAGGCCACTGACTCCCAGATGACTTGGTGGTGGTGGCTCGGTGATCTCCTCAAGAAGCTTGTGAGGAGTCCCGAGAGATTGTGAAGTGGTGTGGAGCTCGCCATCTCTGAGAGTGGAGGAAAAAACTAACCATAGTGATCGGGGAGACTCCAGAGAGTCCTCGAGAGGAAGAGGCTTGAGAGAGAGCTCACCTTTGATCAAGCATGATCGGGTCCTCAAACAGAGACGAAAGATATCGGTGGATATCCGAAATCTAGGTCATACGTCGTTTGTCTCTTGTCTCCTTTACTTACGTATTTCATACTTGCAATAGATCACTTGTATATCTCTTATAGAAGTTGAATTGCTTGCTTGTCACCCTAGGATTGCAAACCTTGATATATTCACATAGGATGATTATGCCTATATGAAAGTTTAGCATGTTAGGATTTGAGCTTGTAAAAATCTGATTAGTATAATTCCGCATTAGGATTAAGTCAAATCCGTAAGTGAATTTTAAAAGCCTATTTACCCCCCTCTAGGCGATATCTTAGTCATTAAGTCCTTTCAGTTATACACAACTGACTGAAACTACATACTATTATAGTTGGTTTTTTTTGAATGGGCTGAAACGTAACTCAGTCAATTCTTGTGCTAAACCGGTAGTAAAAGTTTTTCAGAATTTTGGACATTACGCAGTATACAGCAAAACTACAGTTCTTAATTAATCCAAATGACTTTTTTGATTGCAAAATACGGCTTAACAAATTTGAATGACTATTTCGGATGAGGCATTACATTGTAGTAATTAAACATCTAATTTAACACTAATATATATCTACAGTAGCCTACGTCGCCTCCTCGGCGGGCCGGATCACGCCGTCGAGGTCTCCTCGCTATTGTTGTGGTGGAAGTCAGCGGCATCGTCCCCCTCCTCGGAGCCGTTGTCATTGCCTCCGTCGGAGTTGTCATCGGCGGCGTCCTCCTGCTCCTCCTCCTCCTCGTTGTCCTCATCGTCCTCGATCTCCTCCCCCAAGCTGGGCGGCGGCAGACCGCTATCGACGTCAGCCATCCACGAGTCATCAGAGGTTGCCGCCATCATGTCAGTGGAGCGGTCGGTCTCCTCATCGGCGGAGGTTACCATCTTCAGCGAGTATTCCTCCAACGAGTAGTTGGATGGCCAACTAATCGGCGATGGAGGACCTGTGCAGGGCGAAGGGATGGCCGGCTGCGGTGGTGATGGTGGACATTCGATGGCGGCGGAGAAAAGAGCAGCTTGCGGAGGAGGAAATGAGTGGAAGATATATTTATGAGGGAGGAGAGGGAATGGCGTAGCAAGTGAAGCGCCGGGCCAGCCGGGTACAGAGCAGTTGAGCACTCGCATCAACGTTTGAAGATGAAATGATGCTTTCTCACTCTGTCGGTTCGGCCTCTACAAACCAACTATGAAATATCTCGGTCGGTTCAATTCCGATTGTTCTAGACGGATACCTCAACCGGTGATTATAATAAATCGATTGTAGAAATATTGCCTTAGTCAGTTTTCTACCGACTGGGATATCTTTCCTCAGTTGTTTTTTCTATAAAACTAACTGAGATAATACTCCCTTCGTCCAAAAATGTAAGGCATATTTCAATTGGTTAAGACAAGGCTTTGACCAACAACTACTCTATGCATATGTGATTTATGTGACATAAAATTGATATCATTATATTCCCTCTTCAAAAGTACTTCCTTATGATTATGATTTTGTATGACATAAACTGTATATTAATAGGTAATTATTGGTCAAAGACTTGTCTTAACGAATCAAAATACGCCTTACATTCTTGGACAGAGGGAGTATTCTAGATCCATAAATGCTGTCAGAATTGAGCAGCAGCCACATTAAATGCAAGTTGCAATGTTAAGACATACTCTCAATGGACAGTAGCCAAATTTTAGGTCATTTAATTTTCAAAACATTCACTCTACCGAATTGTAAGGTATAACTGTTTAAGAATGAGATATGCATAGAATGTTGTTATTTATTTTATACTCTATCCATTAACAATCTTTGAATTAATGTTAATATATCCGCACTTTGTAGATGGATCAACGATGGATGTAAGTCAAGAACCATGTGTGCGAATATTATGTTCATGGCGTCTCGACGTTCTTAGAAGCAGCACAACAAGATATTTGAATAGAGAGGGCATGTGGATCTGTTGTCCATGCTCTGGTTGCATAAATCTTAAGAGCTTCACGAACCCTACGTAGATCCAAACACATTTAATCATGAGGAGATTCATGAACGGTTACGCATTTTCGAGCAGTCATGGTGAAGATCAAATCATAGAGGAAGGTCCCGCAAACATGGACGAAGGCAGCATGTCACACTCCAGTTTTTCAAACCTTGCAAATCATGGCATTGCATTAAGCTAACCAAATCTAAATCATGTATGGCACCTCACATGAAATAATACTCGTAAAATTCCTAATAAATTTCCCAATATTAATTGTAACTATACTAGACCAAATATGCAAAAGTATGAGGACCTTCAATTGAAAAATATTAAAATAATTCAAATATTGTTTTGAGCTGTTTTTGGAAAAATTAGCAAAACCCTAATTCTGAGACTTCAGAAAATCACCAAAAAATCAAGGAGGGTATATTTTATCCCATATATCTCAAAGCAAGCCCAGGAATTTTTTCTCTTTTCAAAAATTTCAAAAACAAAATTTAAATTTCATTTAAGCCCATTTTGAATTTGGCCCAGTTTCACTAATTTAAACACCCAATTTTTTTATAATTTTTGGAGGACCTCCTCTTCTTATATACAACCCATTTTTGCAAAGAAATACCTTATCTTCTACTCAAATTTTGACCATGAATATTCAATCAAGGGGATCACAGCTCATGCACTATTGTCTCTATCTTTTCTATGCGGATCCATTCTCTTGTCTTCTTTCTTTGGTCATGTTCCCTCTTTAAGCACAGCAGCCTGTAGTGCTTCCCTGTCATAGCAGCAATTAGGCCTCCCCTCTCTTCATTCTTATCGATGTTTGACCACACAAACCCTAGAAACCACTATTGCTATGTAGCTGTTCTGATGGATCAATAAGGTAAAACTCACATCACGTGTGGGTTTCTACCACCATAAATTCCCAAACAACTCCTAAGGATTTATAGCAAGATTCCTCAACCAGCCATGAATAGTTTGCATAGTGGTACTGTACAAGAAATGCCAGTTATTAATTCCTTTCCATCGAAGCCAAATTTGACCCTTGTATATCTAGTGCCATAAATACATATTAGAAAAATCCACAAAAATTTTCAGGGATACCCACTGACATAAAAAGCCCAGATATAAAAAAATAGCTTGGTACAATTTAAAATTTCCCAGTTGCCATTATTTTTCCAATCAGAGATAAATAAGCCTTTGAACTACACCTACCCAAAAATCGTGCGGGCCCCCCATATATGCCAGAACCTCAGATACCCAAAAATAAAAGCCTCCATAGTACAAAAAATTCTCAGATATCTTCTGTTTTCAAAAACAGACTAGATTTAGCTTTGAATTACAAGCACCTAAAATATTCTCCCTAAAAATCTAAGAAAATTCTTGGACAATCTACACTCGATCCAGAACTCCAATACCTAAAAACCCTCCTACCTTCTGTGCACAAAATTGGAGTAAAGGCTACAACTATTTCCTACCCAAAACATGCAATCCAAGATTCCATCCAATCCATTCAATGGAAAACAGCCAAACTCCTTAACCTTGCTGCAACTTCACCTCCAATAGTGAGCGGTGCCCAACTTTGCTGCAATCTTACCTCCAATAGTAAGCGGTGCCCAACTTTGCTGCAACCTCACCTCCAATAGCGGTGCCCAACTTTGCTGCAACTTCACAGCACGTGTGAGCTAATTAACTCCCCTGCCTCTTTCTCCTCTACTTAAGCCAAGCAACTCCTCTCCCTCCAATTCCCAACCAGCCCGAGCTCATTTTCTCTATCTATTCTCCATCTACTAGCCTCCCTTTCTTCCCCATAAATTAGCTTCCCTCTATAAATGTTTTCCCAAGGCCGAGCTCTACCTATTTTCTCCTCCCAAGCTCCAAGTTGAAGCAATTCGTCCGAGCTCCCTCCTATTCCTTATCCTCTCCTTCGCCCTACTCGAGCTACATTTTTCCTCTCACCCAGTTTTCTCTCCTGGCAGGAACCTCAAAAGTCTTGTCTTCTCCATTGTAACTCTAATCGAATCAATTCTTTCTCTGACGATCTCATGAATTCCAGAACTAGCCATTAAGGTGACTTTAATAATTTTTGAAAGGTTTGAAATTTCAATTTTGAAAATATTTCAAATATGTATGCTATGATACATCTTGCTCAAGTTAGCCCCGGACAAATCAATTCTTTACCTAAAATTTTTCAAATAATAATAATAATAATAAATCTAGCATGACGGGCTCAGTGGCGCTTTAAAACTCTGATTCCTCTAGGTAAAGCTAACAAAAATCATGATGTGCTTCAAAACACCTAATACCTTATGGTTTCTGCATCCTCTTCTCTTACCATGTCATATCATTTGAATCTTATTTGGGTTTCTCTGGCTTGATTGTTTATTCGACTCTCTCTCTCTCGACGTGTAGTTGACGGAGTGAGGTACGTGCGCTAGGAGGATCCGAAATCACCCCCGTGTCAGGAACAGAACCAGGAACTGCCAGGCAAGTATTTCTCACCCTTGACCATGTTGAAACCTATATGTGATAAACGTAAGTATTTTGCTTACGAACCTGCATGCTATGTTTGTAACAATACTATCTTAAGTAAGAGTAGTTATGACCTATAGATGCATTGCCAAGGATCTGACCTGAAATACTTTTGTAGCCCTAGTATTAGACACTCATTGTAGTTCCGGTGAGGTACTAGACATATAGGCTGTAAGCCAAGCTTAGTCCCGCTCTACAATAAAACTCTAAATTTTTTTACGAGGTTTGGGAATTACTTTTGGTTCGGGAAAACAAAACCCTTGAGGTGATGTGAGTCGCCAGGGTGGATGTTGAAAAATATGTTTACCAAAAATCCAAAATAAAAGGGGAGATGATTTTGATTCGGTTAAGATTTTAAGGGTAGTTTGGGGATGTTGATGAAGCATGTGGTGGCATGGTTGTTGGGATTGAGTATGGAGTCTTACTTGAATCAAATAAGGACCGAGCCTAAGTGCCGCTAAACCAGTTCACCCCGTACGTCCACATGGACTTTGTGGGAAGGACTTGGTTTATTATCCCGTCAAGTATTAGAGCCTGGACCTGTGGACAGTAGGAAGAGTGTGCTAGGTAGATTGGCATCCCTAGAAGATCTCCGCGTGACTACGTAGGGAGTTGTTCGACACAAAGGTAAGTCCACTTTGAGTTGTGGGTCGGGAGTCCCCAAGCACAAGCGAAGACTGGGTAGATCTTATCTAGTGGGTCCAGCTCTGGTACGAAAATGGGTGAAAGGTCTTGCTGTAATAACCCTGCTGATACACCTCGTGAAGTGTATTCGTAGCGCTCGGCAATAAATGGGACTTACATCTTGTGGGTAAAGCCGTACAACCTCTGCAGAGTGTTAAAATCTATTTGAATAGCCGCGTCCTCGGTTTATGGACATGACTGGTAAGGCCACACATTGGTTAGACTGAGTTTTGTTTGTAAAACCTGAGAAAGGGATTAAGGACATGGGCATGACATGTCCACAGAATGCAATTTACGCTACAAGGCGGGTAGCAAGGAATTGCAGAAGAAGGGTCTAGTCGTACTACAAGGGGTGGTACAGACAAGTAATGGGAACTTTAGATGGCATAAGGCGAAGCTATCGGGCTGAGACAAGAAAAGGGGTAGTGGAAACTACCTCATGTGATGATATGATCATTTGAATTACTTTCAATTTCAAACTGCCTTAGAATCTACTATCCTTGTATTTAATTAAAAACGTACTTTCCGCACAATATGTGACCTAGAATAGAGCAACCTCCTTTGAATCAAACCCTGCATGAAATATAGCTGTATTACTCTCCTGTGGGACTTGCTTGCGAGTACATTCAATGTACTCACTTGGTGTAACATCTTCGATTTTTGGGGCTTGAAATTTTTTTTAAAAGGAAAAGAGGATGTGCAATTGAATAAAATATCTATATGTATTTTATTGAATTTTATTTCAAATTAATTCAAGTTTTTGAATTAATTTGAGAGCAAAAAGTGTGTTTTTGATTTTTAGTTTAATCATCATTTGAAAAATTGCTCCGAAAATATTTTTATTGGATTCCCCATGTCTATATTGATTTACTGGAAATTTTTCATAATTTTTGAAGCCCTTTTGGATCAGTTTTGGAATTACCTCTTTTTTCCATTTGTTTTAATCCAAAAATAAATGAGAAATACTTTTGTGTGGACCCCGCATGCATGCATGCATGCATGCATGCAGCCTGGCTGACGTTGCCTCGCGCATGAGCGCGCCTGTGCGCGCCCGAGTGGCCGCGCGATTAACGCTTCAGTGCGCTGCCGTCCGTTCGTAATTTTTTTTGGAAATTCAATTTCGTGATTATTTCCTTCCCATTAATTCCTAAATTTCTGCAGCAGTTTATTTCCATAAATTAGTGGCCTTTCCCCTCCCCTTTTCTCCCCTATAAATACCCCCTCCCTCCATGATTTGATTCTTTGCTCTCTCACACGAAAATTTCTCCTCTCCTCTACCTCTTCTTCCTCAACTCCGGCGAAGCTCCGGCGAGCAATTCCGGCCACCTCGACGTCCTCTACACCAAGGTGCTACCACGAGGAGCTTCCCCACGCTGGTGCACACCTTCTTCCCCAACAAAACGCGAGTTTCATCCACGACTCCGTCCGTACCGCGAGCTTCTTCCTCAACTCCGGCGAGCACCTTCTCTTCTCGATTTCTCCACCCACGGTGAGCTTCTCTCCAATCCCCTACCGAGGTAGTCTCCCCTCAAACCCGTGGATCTTTTCCCCTCAACCAATTTTGGCCAATATCATCCAATGTGCAACCATTAATTTTTAAATCTCCAATTCTTGCCTCTATACTGTAGCGTGAACAGTACTCGTGGGTACTGTTCATATGTACGGTAAATCCTAAGCCTTTTTCTCTACCTAATTTTTGGCTACATCCAAATCTTGTCCGATCTGTGATCTTAGGATTAAAATGGAATCGTTAGGACCCCACGAATCCAACGATGTAATCGGATTTTTAATCCGACCGTCGGATTTTGAAATATATTTAATTTAGTATGAAATTTGAGCAAATTTGTGATATCTTTGTACTGGGAAGTTATTTTGAATTGAATCTTTTTCTTAGATCATTAGTATGATAGGGAGTGTTTCTGGAAATTTTCATGATTTTTGGATAATGTAGAATTTCCTAGAATTAAAATAAGCTTTAAATCAATTATTAAAAATGGTAATGCTCTCTGTTATTTTTGTTCAATTTTAGTTTAGGATCAGAGAACCCTAAAGACAATTTACCATGTCAACCAAAGTATTTTCCCTGTAATGGTTAATGCTATAGAAATCAAGTTGTATTCTAGATCCATTTTAAATTGTTATTTAAATGCTGTTTCTAGTAATAAGTCCATTATAAATCTGTTTTAACCTTTAAAATGCATGTCCAGTACTAAGTAAATCTGATAATGTTATGAGAATGTTGTCAAGTCATGAAAACCCAATTTGCTTAATTAATTAATGTTTTACTATATTTTTAGGGTAGTTTTCATGCTTAGATTAATATTTATAAATGCTTAAATTATATTTCCAGAACACATGTAATTATGAAATGTTTCTGGAATCAGTATAATAACATGTTGATCCATTTCATGATTTATTGATGATAATTGTAATTCTCTACTTATTCGTTACACTAGAAATGCTAGAAAATGCTTTAATTAATTATGTTCAGATTAAAAATTATTATTAAATAATTTTTGGTACTGTTCTAGTACTGTTAACATGTTCCAAGATGTGTCATGCTTAGTTAGCTCATGTTAAGAGTAGAGAATATAATTTAGCTTAATTTCTAGTCTTTGAAGTAATGGAAGAGCATGTGTAAATCTAGTTGTATGTTGATAATCTATTTTCTTACTGTTATTAACCATTATAAATATTTAGGATTCACCTAAATATTTATTTGTGGTTAATTATGAATTGTTTGTCCTTTATTTTAATTACTAGCATGCTAAGGTGTATGTGTGTATGTATAATTGAATATCTATTAAATATACCCGATAAGGCCATTCTTCTTCGCGATGACGCGATCGCGCCATCGATCTTTCCACCTTACCTTACCTTCGTCGGGCTTCTCTCGTGTTGCTTTTCGGTGTGTCTTTGAAGTCGTTGCTTATTTATCTTTGCTCGTTGCGTGGCGTCAATAGGAAGTGAAGAGACCGACCCGGTGCCTGAAGCAGCCGAAGAAGGGGAATACTACAATGAAGGCATGCCATCTTTTCTTGATCATATTTGATCCTATATTTTCAAAGTCATTATATTTTATTGTTTATAAACATGCATGCTGTTTTAATCCAGTAGCTAGCGTGTCGATTGACACAACTTTACCCTTATCCGTTGTCGCCTTTTTACTTGATACCCTGAGTAGTTTAGTAGGTTTTATTCTGAATAGAGTAGAAATGCTTAGCCATGCTCAATTATATCCCTAGGTTGCTTTTGAATTGCCTCCTCGGAGGAATGAATATCGGATCGATGATCCTTGTTGAAACTTGTTGAGCTCGCTGAGCTAGGGCTGGGTGCCCGATGTTTTCCTCTCTCTCTCTATTCCTCCTACTCTACTCTGGGTGAAACTTACCATCTAATATGGTGCGGGGCGGCAGCTGGATCATTGTGATGAAGGAGCAGATGGTTGCCTACCCGCAGAAGGCCGGTTTAAAGGAACCATAAGTCGTCCGTACCGCCGAAGGCCGAAGTCTTGAAGTTGGAGAATTGTGACAACAGTGCAACCACACGCTAAATGGGCAATGGCTTGGTCAAGTAGGTTAGTCAGCCTTTGGTGCCGATGTTGCCGTACCGCAGAAGGGGTGGACGTAGCGACAAGGACCCTCGGCACAGATGGGGGGAACGGAGTGCGGGGATGTACTCTCGACTTCGGGCCAGACCCGGTGGGCACGTCACACCTTAGGGGGATCTAGCTAAAAGACCTCGTCACAATCTCCCTGCCGGTACACCGATGGGTGTGTACTATGCTGGCGACGGCCAGTGGCAACAAGACGAGATTGTGTCGTGTGGGTAAAGTGTACACACTCTGCAGAGTTAAAACTAATCGATTAGCCGTGTCCACGGTTATGGACAGCACATGACTCATTCTGGATGAAAAGGACCTGTCCCTCTCCCCCTTGCTACTTCCCTCTACCCCTATGCTGATGAAACCTATGGCCGAGCTAAGGCAGGAGTTCCTTGCTCGAAGGTGTTGGTCGAGGACCACACGCTGGAAAAATACCCCTGTTAATAAAATTGTTTTACATCAAAATGCTGCCTTTGAATCTACCCTAATATTTCAACTAAAACCGCATTATGCAAATAAACCCTAAAGCTTTCCGTTGAAGCCTTGCATGTAGTATGTTAGGACCATCTGTCGCCAGGTGGCTTGCTGAGTACGCGAAGTACTCATCGTGCATGTGTTTGTGGTGGTGTGCAGAGGAGTATGCTGAAGAAGGAGCTGAGGAAGACTTCTTCTACGACGATCCCGAAGAATAGGTTACGTGGGCTTCCGTCAATTTGCCTGTGGCACGGATGGAGCCGCTTCGCTTTTATTTCCGCTGTTTTGCCTCTGATGTAATAAATGTCGTTAAGACATAGTACTTTGTAAGCCATGTGGCATATTGAACTCAAACTATGTTTTATCTTGAATGCATGTGATGTTATTCATTTCGCTTGTGTACCGTCAGCATGATCCTGGGACTGACGAGAATGTACACAAGGGGATCTGGTAGTTTGAAACCAAGTTCTTACACCTGGCTTGTTGATGTGACTAGGCGAAGAGGAGTACCACTCCGACGATGACGATAGTGACTTCGAGGGCTAGGGCATTACCCCAGTAAGTTGCCTGTCGGGTAGGCATATTGATGGGCTTATCTACATATTTCCATCTTTCGCTGTAGACTTTTATTCAGCCAATCGGCTATGTTGTTCAATAAAGACCATAATGGCCTATTTGTGTAATAGACTCGGTATTGTATGACAATGTTATCAAGCTTCTTGTGTGTACTGGCTACTGATCATGGGACCAGTACAGAAAACACATGGGTTTATCTGGCCTTAAACCGAGTATGCCACAACTTGGTATCAGAGCCATATTGACTGTAGGAAACCCTAGCTAGCATGGCTGTTAGACAAAACTTGGGTTATAGATTATTTTCCTAACTTAAAACAAACTATTTAAGCATGAGTTCTGGTATTCTCATCCCTTCTAGTATTCATCTTATCCTGATAGAATTTCTAAACATCTTTGGATACTCTACTTACCTTAGTCCTGGTTTTAAAAAAATTATATAGATGGGGACAATCAAGAAGTATGGCGAGACTTGTGCAGCTACCGCTCCCTGATTTCCCCAGCTTCTTCGGGAAGCACTTGAAAGATGTGGAGGCATGGCTATTCCGGAGTACTACATCTTCAAGGAAAAGATGTCAGAAACTGTGACAGCGTACTGGGCCAGGGTTATCATTTTCGATACAAGGAGTGAAGACAATCGAGCCTACAATTTTGTGGGAACTCGAAGCCGATCTCCTAGCCAGGCCACCCAGTTGGCCGCATACAAGGTGCTGACCCACCTTCGCCACGAGATCATTAAGCTAGCCAACCATAGAGCCATCTGGAATTTTCCACATACCCCCTTCGACTGGACGTCCGCTGTATACCCCAGCTATAGTTCATCTGGCACGCTACGTGGAAGCCCAGGACTCCATGACACATTGTGCCCTCGTCGAGCTGGGACAAGTACGCGAAGAGCTACAGCATGTATGTGGGCTGCTGAAGTTAGCCACCGCATGCCAACAAAGGGCTGCTACCACCAGTGATGAACCTCAAGAGCCCCGTAACTTTCATGTCGTGAGTGAAGACGAGCCGCTGTTACCGCCAAAGAAATGCTGTGGCAACAGCAGAGCTTATATCAGTCAGTTCACTACAAGGGCGGGAACCTCCCACACCGTACTAGGACCGCTCAACCCCACGCCAGTTTGTGAGGGAGAAATGGCGTGGAAGCCGCAAATGACTCACAAGAAGAAGACCCCCAAGAGGTAGAGTCCGAAGAGGCAGAGGACCAAGATGACGTTCAGATCATGTTTTTAGACCTCTAGGGCTCATGGTCGCTTAACACCGTGAACTAGAAACCCTGTACAATAAATAAGTAGATGCTGGGTGTATGCTAGTAGAGGACTGTCTATGGTCCTAGTATGATGAACTGAATTTCTATGTGCACCGTGTGTGGTGCGAATCACCAGTAGGTGTTGTATCATGCCCACACTACTCGTCTAAATAAAAATGGCCTACCTGGCCTGTTGTTTGCAAAATAAACCTTGTTCCTTTCTTATCCCGCGAATCCTTCTTACCCCGTGTTCCATCACACAACCACGATTCTCGGGTGAGACCTTACACCCCGCTCGCCCCCTAGCCAAAGGGTAGGCAAGTGTCCCCATCCTGAAGAAAACCTACCTCCTTCTTGTGACCGAAGCCACCTCCAGCCAGCTATATAAACCCCCAAGTTCTCTTCACATCTCACCGTGCTTACCATCCTTGGCTAGACTAGAACAACCCTTACTAGTTCATTCTCCTTCCACCGTTGTCATTCCCAGGAGAGCTATGCCTCGTGGTATACTCTACAATGAAACCACTGCAGCAGATCTATCAGGGTTCACAGACATCCTGTGGACTGTAGCCCATCGAGAGCTTGGGGCTACCAACGACCGGAGTACGACGTCTACCAAGAGGAGGCCTCGATCCAACGCAACAAATGTGTACTGGGCCAATGTACACATCTATCAAGCCAGCGCCAATGACATCGCAACATTCCACATTGCCGGAAGGTCTATGCCCAACGCTGATTTGGCAATTCAGATGTCGGCGTGGGAAGCCATTTCTCGGCTCCGCCACACAGTCCCAAGCATGAGTCGTCGAGCCTTCCTGTTCTACCCCAGCTGTGCTTTGGGGGAAGATGCCGTCTTCGCCAGCACTTAGACGGAGCAGGATGTAGCTGTGGTCCATCTCACCTGGTACCTTGTTGCCCAGAACGACATATTTCCCCAGCTCGCTGACGCCGTAGTCTTGTCGCAACGAGCCATTTCCCTCATGCATTCTCATCTTCACCCCCATGACTCCATACCAGTGCCTGCTCGCGCTCCGGTACCTGAAGACTCACCCTTGCTCGGAGTGCCAGTAACGGCAAGGGGCAATCCTTCGCCTACCTTGTCCGCCGAGTACCTTAGGTTGTTCTCTATGTATGCGGCCACCACTCGGGCCGCGCATCGCCGCAGGCACCCCACCACCTCTCAGAACACCTCGCTGCCCTCCAAGAATGGAGATATCCACAGGGAGATACACTTAACCCAACCCTCCAACCTGGATGTAGACTAGGTGGACTAGATGTGTGAGGTGTGGGATAGCCACTCTCACCTAGTAATAAACCTATGACCTTATTTTCATATCGTTTGAAATAGGGCTTAGCCTTGTGCCCTTAGCCCACTATGTATGTGTTTGAATCAAGTGCCTCTAGGCACAAACCTTGTACCGTTGCTATGTGTTCTCTTGGTGTTTCCTTTGCATCTTGGTTGGTTTTTTCCAACCGCTAGTAAGTTGTTGCAAGGCAGTTAGCCTTAAGTTTTGTGCTACACCGCAACCCCACCTTTTTCCCCCATTATCTGCTGCTGCAAGAGTACAACATCTGACAACCCAACCGGTTCCATTACAGGATAAGAATGAGTATGAGCCGCCACTCCAACAACCATGCTGCCTCTAAGCAAGGGGCTGGCGTTTCTGCAAATGCTCTGAGACCCGCAGCCCAGCACACTCTAGGGCATCATCAGGCTCCCAACGCACGGTATCTCATCCCAAAAAGTCCCGCGCTAACACCCGCATGAGATCACCTGCTGATGGACAGGAGAGACCTCAACCCACCCCGGAACCAAAGGAGGATCAGGGGCCCTACTGTGCCTAATCCGGCCACCTGCCTCCAAACCTATGTACCCTGATTGCAACTACACAAAGTTATTTGGCGTGCTAGAACTATTGAAATTAAAGGCAAGTAGTGGTTGGACCGATAAGAGCTTCTCGTTGCTCCTAACTTTGTTAGAGGACATGCTTCCAAAGGGAAACCATATGCCAAAAACTACGTATAAAGCTAAGAAAGTTCTTTGCCCCTTGGGAATGGACGTAGAGAAAATACATACATGTCCGAATGACTGTATCCTGTACCATAAAGAGCATGCGGAATTGCGTGCATGTCCGCTTTGCAAAGCTTCTCGATAAAAGCGTAAAAATGACGGTGATGATAGCGAGGATGGTGTGGATGTGAGGAAGGAGACGCCAGTAAAGGTTGTGTAGTACCTGCCTATAATTCCCCGATTGAATCGCTTATATGTGAACCCTAAGGAGGCTAAAATGATGCAGTGCCACGCAAAGGAGCATATAGATGATGGAATGCTGAGACACCCCATAGATTCTTTAAAGTGGAGAAATATTGATACGAGGTATCCTACGTTTGGTGAAGAGGTGAGGAATGTGAGCTTAGCACTGAGCACTGATGGAATGAACCCATCCGACAACATGACCAGCTGACACAACACCTGACCCATGAATCTCTGCATGTATAACCTCCTCCTTGGTTGTGTATGAAGTGGAAGTACATCATAATGGCAATAGTTATCTAAGGTTCGAAACATCTCGATAACGACATTGATGTGTACTTTGCACCACTGGTGGAAGATTTGCAGCTTCTTTGGATTGAAGGGGTACAGGTGTGGGATGCGCACCTAAAGGAAAATTTCACGTTACGCTTCATGCTATTCCTAACCATCAATGATTATTCTGCTTGTGGTAACTATTTGGAGTAGACTATTTAAGGGCCCAATGCACGTGTTCAATGCCTAGTCGAAACAGTAAGCAGGTGACTGAAGCATTCTAAAGAAACCGTGTACATGCGTCACTGTTGGTTCCTTCGGAGCACAAGTACTGTCGGATGATTAATGAATTTGAGGAACAGTCGAGAAAGGCTCTGCTCCAAAATTTTTGAGTGGTATAGAGATCCATGATCAGGTTAAGAACCTTAAAGTCGTGCTTAGAAAGGAAAAGTTCAAACGTCAAAGTAGAGTGAAGAAAAAGCCGGTTGAGAAGAACATCTAGAAGAAGAGATCAATATTCTGGGACTTACCTTACTGGAAGCACCTAGAGGTGCGTCACTGTCAGAGTATTATTCCGGCAATACTGAATATGGGGCGGCGTGAGCACAGCAAATGAAGATGGGTGCACACGGGAGACAGAATTTAGACAGGTTCAGGCCCTCGTGGAGAGGTAATACCCTACGTCCTGTGTTCGGTGGCTAGTATAGCTTGAATCCCGAGTGCCGCAAGCCCTTGAGAGCTGATCTCGAGGTTGCTTGAGTTATGAAACAATGGAGATAGCATATGACTAAAAGCTTACCGATCGGAGGTCCCCTACCGGGCCTTATATAGATGGCCGGGGCAGGGTTACAGCAGTCCGAGTCGGCTTACAGATTGGTTTCCTGATTGGTTACAACGGAATTCGGGATTACCGGTTTGATAGTTATCCTTGTCTTGTACTCCACGTTGATGAGGTGCCCCCGTGTAGAAGTCAGACTCTGAGTAGCCGGCCCGGCCCATCCCATGTCCAGAGGGCCGGACTCGTCCTCCTTGATGATACCCGGGTGCCATGTCATCGTCAGTAGCCCCCGAGCCTTTGGCCGACTAGGATAATCGGGCGGAGGCTCCTTTGTCTTCTGTAGTATTCGCTTTGGGGGCATGAACAGTGCACCCAGAGGGTGTAGCCCCCGAGCCTTCGGCCGACTAGAATAATCGGGCAGAGGCTCCTTTGCTTTATTGTAGATTTCACTCTGGGGGCACGAACAGTGCACCCAGAGGGTGTAGCCCCTGAGCCTCTACTCGGTTCGAGGAACCGAGTGGAGGGTCTTCAATGACTCTTCCCGAGTAGCTGGTTTACTTGCCTTTCCATAGATTTCACTCTGGGGGCACAAACAGTGCACCTAGAGGGTGTAGCCCCCGAGCCTCTACTTGGTTCGAGGAACCGAGTGGAGGGTCTTGATGATTTTCCCGCCTTCGACCAACTCGGCCAGCGGAAGACCGAGTTCTCGGCAGCTTGAGGTGGAGAAAGCCACCACCGAGCCCTTTCTGAAGAGAACTCAGGACGCTGCCGCTGGTAAGCCCCCGACTCATGTCTGCTCAGTCGGAGCCTGCCGAGTAACTTTGCTGCCGACATTGCCAATGAAGAGGTCCCCGTGCTAATGGAGAAAGCCCAGTCGGCGGATACCAGTGCTGACATCGTTGTCCTGAAAAAGTAGGGAGAAAACACATGAACCATTCCATATACATGTGAAGTACTCGGGAAGGCCGAGTGTAACTTGCTTATGCATGTTTTGGTTAACTTGTTCTGTGTTTATTGATCTCTTCTTTCATAAAAACTCGTTCGTGTGTAAGTTAGCCCTTTGTGTGTGCTCTTGCCAACCCGTCATATCCCCCATTGCGTTGAGATTAGCCGTGGGCTGTTTCCCGTGTAGCGCAGGGTTGTGGCGTAGACCAGCGATCGAAGACAAAGAGTTAACGCCGGGCTATTTACATAGTACTAAAATAATTGTTTGAAAGAGAGGGGCCCGAGTGCGCTTAGGCGCACCCAGTGTGGTGTAGCCCCCGAGTGTCTACTATGCGTAGCCGTGAGTGTGCATAGCAGGCCAGTCAGGAAACCTAGAAAGTTACTCGGATGGAGCAAGGAAATATTTATTCATTTAAAGTATGAAAGTACAAAAATTAAGCATAGAAGCGACTTAGCTGTTCAATGTTTCAGGCGTTGGTGATGAGGTTGCCGTCTTTATCCTTCAGTCGATAAGCCCCCGGGCTTAGTTGGGCGGCAACATACGGTGCATCCGAGTCCACCATGAAGTCCTCCCGAGAAGGATGGTGGCTTCCCAAACTCTCGAAGCCGTCCGAGTCGTAATCGAGGATGGGTAGAAGGGACTCGATCGTACCGACCAGTCGGGATCCCTGCTCGATGGTGAAGACCCATGCCCGAGCAGTAGATCCATCTTTTGCGTGACCTCGTCCTTGGAGATGGCCACCGAAGTCATTCACTCCGACGAGAGTCCAAGTGGGAAGGCGGTGAAGCCTCCGCTGACTGGCTGGAAGCCAAGTCACAGAGGTGAACTTGCCGAAGCCACTGACTCGAATGAGAGTCTGGGTAAGAAAGGTGATGAAGCCTCTGCCGATTGGCCGGGCGCCGAGTCGCAGAGGTGGAGTTTGCCGAGCTTGTCGACGATGAAGTCGAGTTTTCCGAGTCGGAAAACCTGTCCAGGATCGGTGACGGAGTCCTGGGAGCCAAAACTCACGGCCCGACCTGGAGCGAAGTCACCGTTGCCGAAGAAGAAACCCGTCTGGATCTGTTCAGATGGACCTACGCGCACAGCCCCTACCTGGTGCGCCAACTGTCAGAGTATTATTCCGGCAATACTGAATATGGAGTGGCGTGAGCACAGTAAATCCAGATGGGTGCACACGGGAGACAGAATTTAGACAGGTTCAGGCCCTCGCAGAGAGGTAATACCTTACGTCCTGTGTTCGGTGGCTAGTATAGCTTGAATCCCGAGTGCCGCAAGCCCTTGAGAGCTGATCTCGAGGTTGCTTGAGTTATGAAACAATGGAGATAGCATATGACTAAAAGCTTACCGATCGGAGGTCCCCTACCGGGCCTTATATAGATGGCCGGGGTAGGGTTACAATAGTCCGAGTCGGCTTACAGATTGGTTTCCTGGTTGGTTACAATGGAATCTGGGATTACCGGTTTGATAGTTATCCTTGTCTTGTACTCCACGTTGATGAGGTGCCCCCGTGTAGAAGTCGGACTCTGAGTAGCCGGCCCGGCCCATCCCATGTCCAGAGGGCCGGATTCGTTCTCCTTGATGATACCCGGGTGCCATGTCATCGTCAGTCACTGCATCGACGTGATGAATATAGAGAAGAATGTGTGCGACAGCATATATAATGGTTCTCTTACTAAACATGCTTGACAAAACCAAAGATGGTCTCAACGCACAGCAGGATATGGAAGATATGAAAATCAGACCAGAATTAGCACTGTACAAAACTACAAACGAAAAGGTGTTCCTTCCTCCTGCTTGTTACACCCTTCCCAAACCAGAGAAAAAGGAATTATGTGAGTGCTTGCATGGTATCAGAGTACCATCCAGCTACTCCGAGAACATCAAGAGACTTCCGCCTGCAGCATGGCATGGGAAAAGACTTGATGCGCTTGCCTCCTTGTGAACAGATGTCCATCAAACAAATTCAAGCGACATATGACGCTGGAGGGAGTCTCCTGCCCGCTCCGATTCAACGTACATACAAGCCCGGGAAACCACTGGTCAAAAATCTAAAGAATATTGCTTCCGAGCTTGGGTAGGCTTGCTCAACATTGCACAAGTATTATATGGATAACTTTGAGAAACAGAACAAGGAGCGGAGGGAAGGTGTCGTAGTCAAGTTCAAATATGAGTACTTCCATCATGAATAGGGGCGACAGTTCCTAGTGGCTTGGGAGGACTTGTACCTCAGGTACAATCTAGACACCTTAGACGCAAGCCTCATTAGATGCTTCACAGTGTAACTGCCTACACTCGTGCTCCGTGTATATTAGTACAATACCAATACATGTCGCTAGATAGAACTTTTTGGTCATGTATATGTAGGTACACTCTTGTCAAAGCGAGAGAAGAAAAAGATTAGATAGGATTCCTTGACCCACACCTTGGCTCTGAGCAGTCTATCGATGCTTGTGACAGAGTTGTCGAGGATTACATCTTCCATGTTATGAAGACCTCTCAAGATAAGAAATTCATCCTTTGTCCTTTCAATAAAAGTAAGTGATATATACTTGTTCCTTTCTGATACTTATTTATTTTGTACCTTCGGTGCAACACCAATTAACTTGGGATTAATGACAATGTGGTTACCATGGGATTCTTATTGTTATTATACTTAATGAGTCCAAAGTCTATTACTTGGACTATTATCTAAATAAGATGACCAACTTCAAAAGTGTCGGCGGGATTATTGATACGTAAACAAATTACCTCATCTAACTCTATTATATTAAGTCACTAGTCTCATCAAAACTTTTGTACCATCATTCAAAGCCTACCGACTTTTCCGTACGCGCGGAGGGAAAAAAGCCAAGGTGGGAGGCCCTAATAAGCTACAACACTTCTTCAAATTTCCGGTATGTATCCAGTTCCACACATTTACACTTCATAATATGAGTTACATAGAACTTAATTAAACTGAATCCTTCTATATCTTTTCAGTGCCACCTGTAGCCCGACTTCAGCAATTTATGTGGTTTATATGTTTGCCACCAAAAAACCTTCTTATGGGTTGAGCTACCGAGAACAAAGCCATAGTCACTGAGCTAAGCAAAATATTTCTATAATAGTGTTGTATTGATATTCTTCTATATGGCAGCGGTATGATCTTCATATGGACATGTTGTACCTATTGCCAAAACAAAATTGCCAAAGACGGAGCTTGCCATGATTCGAACGCAGTTGGCGGACTTCATTGTTTCGAAAGTCATGAATCAAAATTGTGAGTTCCACCACGATGGAACCATTGAATGAGTCCACTCAAATGTGATTCAAACTTGTGTATTCAATTGTGTAATTAACTTAGTTCAAATGTGATGGATCAACTTCTTTATTTTATGAATTTCTATCTACTTGAGTTCATCTGTGAATTAAAATGTGATGTGAATGTCAATATGCATGTGTAGATATATTATTTATGTTCTGGAATGATCTCGGAGAGATCTGAGAAATTTAGGATATATAAACTATATTTTCTGTTTCAGGGCAGGAAGAAACCTGAATTCTGCTTGTCTGTCCCAAATAATATCCCAGCCAGTTCTGCAAAACAACCGGCTAGGATAATGAAATAAGGTAGTCATTTCATCCAACAGAACTGACTAATATAATATTATATTAGTCAGTTCTGTTGGATGAAGCGAATTCGATATAATTTTACCTCAGCTGGTTTTGTTGCATGAACCAACGGAGATAGTATTTTCTCTTAGTCGGTTTTGTCCGGTGAAATGATGGAGATACTATTTTACCTCAGTCTGTTTGGTTGGATGAATACATATACATGCACATATAGATCACATTTTAATTCACAAATGAACTCTCAAATAGAAATAATTTCAAAAATTAAACAAGTATACTGATAACATTTCAATCAAGTTCACAACAGATTTCAATACACAATTATATCACATTAGAATGGAATTAGTCCTCGTTTCCATCGTGGTGAAACTCGCCATTAGGTTTGATGTCGTCTTTGACCAAGAAGCTAGCCAACTACCCTCGTATCTTGGCTAGGTCCGCCTTTGCCAATTCCATCATGCCAATAGGTGCAACCTATCGATACAAAGATTATTCTGCTCCATTTAGAAGAAGATGAATATAGCACAATTATCTTAAGATTTTGCATACCTCAAGACCTCGCCTTTGTTCGAGGCAGGTCAAGCTATGATAAGATTCATATGGTGGCAAACATAGTAGCCATACAATGCCGAAAAGTCAGGCCACTGATGGCACTGAAAACATATAGATTTGCTTTCATTAGTTCTAGAGAATTCATTATAAAGTGTATTTAGTGTAAATGTTTGCAACTCGATACATAACAAAAAATCAAAGAAGTGAGTTAGCTTATTAGGGCCATCCTCCTTGCCTCTTTTCCCTCCACATGCAAGAAAGAAGTTAACATCTTAATAAGGATAAAAACCTTTTAAGTAGACCAATACCCTAATACAATAGAGTTACGTGAGAAAATTTGTTTACGTGTCAAGTAACTTACCGACTCTTTTGAAGCTGGTCTTCTTATTCAGATAAGAACCCAAGTAACAGACTAGATTATTTTAGTATAATAACAAAAAGAATCAAGTGGAAACTACATAGTCATTAATCCCAAGTTAATTAATGTTGCACCAAAGGTACAAAATGAACAAGTAGCACTTACAATTTATTAAAAGGATAAAAGCTGAATTTCTTATCTTGGCTGGCCTCCATTATTTTGAGGATGTGATCCTCGACAACACTTCCACATTTATCTATTAATGCTCTGAGCCAATATGTGGGTCAATGAATCCTATCGGTTCTTTTATTTCTCTCTCTTGAATAAGAAATAACCTACATATATACACTACTACAGAATAGGTCTTTTAAGACCCTCCATCGCACAGGGTTCCGTGCAAACTGTAAGCGATGCAAACATCACATATGGTCACCAAATAACGCCCTTATGCGATGTGCCTAGGCAAAAAGGCCCATGTGTGATGTGGGGAACATTGCACACGGTCACTCGTAGATGTCCATTTGCGATGAGGTAGGAAGCATCGGTGACGATTTTCCTGGTTGATTGTGTGCAATGTTGTGAGAATCAGTGATGGTATTTTTGATAATTGTGTGCGATGTTATATCACTTAACACGAAGAGTCCGGCCCCCCCATAAACCGCACGCTGCCTTGATTCCTCCAAACACCACCTCCAGCCACCTCCTCGATCCCCTTCTCCTTCCCCGGCCCTCTAGCCACCTCCTCAATCTCTCGCAATGGCCACTACAGGGAGCTCTTTGGCGAAGCAGATCAAGCGCGAAGAGTCACCTCCTTCGCCCAGCCGCGAGGACCATGCGCACGTGAACATGGAGCTCTCCCACGCTCAATGGATGCGCTGGAGTTTTGCCGCTATGGTGACACCGAGGATAGCCTCCTCTGTGCGTACAACGCCAACCCTGTGCATTACTCTGGTGCGTACGTCGTCTGGTGTATCCTACGTAAGAAGTTTCCACGTCACTAATTTCTTGTCGAAGCTCACCATGAGCTGGGGCGTATCCTCGTCTGCTTCACCAATCCCAACATAAAGCTCGTCTTGCGCCTCCACACGAAGTACATTCAGTGGGGTGCCGAGATGGTTAGCTTCTTCAAAGTTGCTACTGTCTCCCCTCTGAGGCTTGAACCTCTGGACAAAGATCTCTCACTGGAGATGATCTAGCTTATGTGTATATGCTTGAACTAGCCTTTAGTTATGTAATGTAACAGACTAGCCTTTTGTTGTTATGTGATGTTTGGAAAATGTCTTCTTAATCTGTGTTGGAAATGTCTTCTTAATCTGTGTTCAAAATGTCTATTTAATCTGTGTTCAAAATATCTATTTAATATGTGTTTGAAATGTCTTTTTAATCTATGTTATTGGAGCCAGTTGGGGCAGAACAACTACGGCGGTCAGATCTAAGCAATCGTGTGCGGATAATGGAATTAAAATATATACAAGTGGCGGCGCGTGGGTGCTAGGGTTTTTACTTCGCATCTTCCATTCACCCTAACCACGGCCATGGCCACGAGGAGGAGAAGCACCACACTAGTGCAAGGCCAGTCACCAATGCACACGTTCCCGAGCTCCTGACCATGTGTGATGTGGCTAGTCATTGCACACGGCTCGTAGGAAATGACCGTGTGCAATGTGGCTAATCATTGCACACGGCACGTAGGTATTGACCGTGTGTGATGTGACTGCCTTGAGGGTCTATGTAAGTTCAAGTTGCAAAATTATACGTGACCGACGGGCCGGTACACGAGGCGACGGGAGACTTGGGGTCGCATCAGTACACGAGGCAGCGGGAGACCAGGGGTCATGCCAGTTGACGAGTTGGCAGGAGACGACGGTTAACGCGGGGAGATGAGGAGTCGCCCCGGTGTGTCTATATATATTGTTTCCTCCAGTGTTCTTCGTCAAAAGCAAGCTTCTCCCGCACATCACCACATCTTCTTCCTCTCTTCGATTTCTGCCCCCAAACATCACCGCCTCCATGTCCGAATGGAGCCTGTCGATAGCTCCTCCCGCACAGCCAGGAAGCGCAAGAGGGTGTCGCCTTCTCTGTCGCCTCCTCCATCGCCGATCCAGCATGAAGCCAGATGAGCCTCTGACAACTTGGAAGAGCACCTCTCCCGCGAGACGATTAAAGCCATCGAGTGTGGCTATGGGGACACAGAGTGCACCCTACTCTATGCGTACATTGAAGGCGTACAGTACTCCGGCGCCTTCATCGTCTGCTGTGTGTTGGCCAAGAAGTACCCACAGGCAAAGTTCATCATGGAAACACACCACGAGCCGAGGCAATTCCTCGTCTATTATGCTTCCAGTGGGTCGGAGCTAGCGCACCACTCGCCACACCATTGTCCGCCGCCTCCACGGGAAGTACATCCGGTGGGGTGCCGAGATGGTGAGCTTCTTCATGATCCGTAGGGTCACCCCTCTGGAGCCGGAGCCCGTGGATGAAGATCACCCGCTCGAGAACTTTTGGTTATCTATTTTTAATTTATAAATTATATATATATATCTTTAGTATGTGTTTGAAGTTATATATATGTTGAATTTGCTCATATATATATATATATATATGGAAAGTCGCTTATATATATTTTATTCTGTGAATGAATTATGTGAAATGATTGCGTGAAATGTGTATTTGACTGATGAATGAATTCTGTGAATGTGCCTGATGAATTGTGTGAAAAGATAAATTCCTGTTGTTGTTGATGTTGTATTGCACATGGCCAAACTTTGGCTTTATACAATATGCCCACCATCACACACGGTTCAGACAGAAGACGTGTGTGTGATGTGCTAACCAACGCACACGGTCAAAAGCTTGGGAGCGTGTGCGATGTGGCTAGTCATTGCATACGGGTATGACAGAAGATGCGTGTGTGATGTGCTCACCAACACACACGGTTCTTTCCCTATGCCCGTGTGCGATGTGGTATCAGTGACGCTTTTGTCGTTTGACCGTGCATGATGATGTACGTCACTGCATCGATGTCATGCATGTTGAGAAGGACGTTTGTGACAGTGTCCTTGGTACATTACTCAACATGAGAGACAAAACGAAGGATGGCATCAAGTCACGAATGGACATGGTCCATTGGGCATCAAACTAGAGTTCTTGGAAGATAATGGCCAGATATATCTTCCACTTGCCTGTTACACATTATCCAAGAAGGAAATAATTGAGTTCTTGGAGTTCTTGTATACTCTAAATGTCCCGTCCAGCCATTGCGCAAACATCAGGAGTCTTGTTTCAATGAAAGATAAGAAACTAATTGGCATGAAGTCACACGATTATTATGTAATGATGACACAGATGCTCCCGGTGGCAATTAGAGATCTCCTACGCAAAAAAGTACGAGAGGCGATCATAAGGCTATGTGATTTCTTCAACACGATTTCTCAAAAGATCATGGATCCCGATACACTGGATAATCTACAAGTGGAGGTTGTGAAGACTCTATGCCAGCTTGAGATGTTCTTCCCGTCCTCGTTCTTTGATGTCATGGTCCATCTCATTACACACCTTGTGTACGAGATAAAGATGTACGGGCCTGTGTTCCTATGCAGCATGTATCCATTCGAGCGGTTCATGGGGATACTCAAGCAATATGTTTCGAATCGGTATCGCCCTGAGGCCAGTATCGTAGAAGGTCATACCTCAGAGGAAGTGGTTGAGTTTTACACCGATTACATGGACAACTCATAGACTATTGGTGTGCCCATGTCTAGCCATGAGGGAAGACTATCTGCAAAAGGGAACATAGCTCATTTTACGGTCTTGTAGCACATGAAAATAGTTTCCCCTTATGTCGAAGAACACGTGGACAAGCTACGGCAAGAGTTCCCAAAAGTGTCGTATAGTTCAATCTTGAACAAGCACAACCAGACATTCTCAAAATGGTTACAAAACCACATCGTCGATGGGTGGACAGATGACACGCTAATGTGGTTGGCAAAAGGGCCAGCATTTACAGTTCAAAGTTAGCAAGCATACGACATAAATGGGTACACGTTCTACATGAAGGATCGAGATGAGATAACCACATTTTAGAATAGCTCTGTCCGAGTAGAAGCCATAGATATAGATGGAAAGAAAGACTTTTACTATGGGATCATAGAGGAAATTTGGGAGCTTGACTACGTGACATTCTCGATTCCATTATTCAAGTGTAAATGGGTCGATCTAAGACATGTCCAAGTTGACAATTACGGCTGTACATATGTAAACCTCAGCAAAGTGAGCTACAGAAGTGAACCCTTCATTTTAGCATCTCAATCTACCCACATCTTTTATGTGAAAGACCTTGCCCAAAAGAACTGTCATGTAGTGATGTATGGAAAAAGGAGGATTGTAGGAGTGGAGAATGTTATCGACAAGGATGAATACAATCAGTTCGATGACTTGCCACCAATTGGAGAACGCATAAGAGTCGACAAGCAAGACCATGAAGAAACTTGCTACGCACGAGAAGATCATTCTGATGGGCTAGTATACAAAGGAAATCAAGTAGTGGAGTGTTGAATACTTTTGAATTTGATACTCATTTTGAATATGTAATCCTTTGAACTATGCATGATGATTAACTGTATGTTATTAATAATAGCTGAGTATCGAACGCAAAACCAACTCATGTAAAAGACAAAACACATCGCACACGGTCAAACGAGAGACACGTGTATGTTGTGAGCACATCGCACACGATCAAACGATGAGAAATGTGTATGTTTGAGGCACATCACACACAGTAAAACGAGAGACACGTGTGTGTTGTGAGGCACATCGCACACGGTCGAACGATGAGAAACGTGTGCGTTGTGAGACATCATCACACACGGTGAAACGAGAGACACGTGTGCATTGTGATATGCATTGCACACGGGTGCGACCAGAAGACCGTGTCAGGTAATGTTTGTTCATAAGAGCAACCCGTGAGTTGATTCGAAATTTTTCCTCAAATGTTTCATCTTCGCGCCGCCTTGCTCAAGTTTTTACTGCCTCCTCCTCCGCCTCCCGAGCACCGCCTCCCCATCCACGAGCACCGCCTTCCCATCCCAAAGCGCCGCCTCCCCGTCCCTGAGCGCCTCCACAATTGCCTCGCCGAGCGCCTCGATGACCCACTCCCGGAGCGCCGCCGACCCGTCTATGAGTGCCGCCTCCACGTTCCCGACCACCTCGACATCCGTGAGCTCCCCTTCCCCACCGTCATCGCTCACCTTCCGGAGCACCGCCTCCCCGACACCGCCCCCAACAGGTTAGGGTTTTCGGCCTCCTCACATCTAATGGCAAATTATGGCTAAATCATATGGGTTTAGGGCATTAGGCAGTATGTTAATTGTGTGCTATTTATTTGTTCTCTTTTTGTGAAGCTATGACTTCTGCAATGAATCGGCAGATTCTTCGGCGAGAAAGTTCGATGAGAACTCATCATCACAGCCAGAAGGGATCACTGAAATAGAAACCCAAGCACTTGTAAAAAAGGGAAGAGGAAATAGGAAACCAAGCAAGAAGCCGAAAGGAGTATGGCAAGTGTAGGCGATCGACGCAAAAACCAGGGCTCCTACCGAACCAGAAAGAATGGAGAAGAAGTTCCAAACCATGTTCGGTGCAGTGGTAAGGGAAAGAGTCTCCATTGACTTGGAGGACTGAAAGAAGGTTAATAAGGAGGAGCGCGAGGCCATAGTATTCGAGATAATGTCACACTTCAGGGTGCCAGCTCAATGGAAAAGGTAGGTGAAAGAACGTGCCCTCTCTAAGGCGAAGGATCTTTTTCGCAGTTTTAAGTACATGTTGCACAAAATGTTTATGAGGGAGAATAAGGATACCTTGCCGAAGTATCCACACATTAAGCCTGAGCAGTGGGCCAGATTTGTGGAGATTCGGTGAACGCCAGATTTCCTAGCTAGGAGTAAGGCAGGCAAGGCTCTAATAGCGAAAAACAGGCACCCCCATAGAATGGGGGTCAAAGGATACTACGGGAAGTGGAAGATTTGGGAGAAGGAGGATGAAAACGCATGCCTTTGGGGGGCCGAAGTGCCTTTTCCTGATGTTGCGGGAGATCGGGCAAGTGACTTCTTGAGAGCGAGGTCTACAACCAATTCCTCGGGTCAGGTTATGTTGCCCAACCCAGCAGACTAGGAAGTGTACCAATCCATGGTAAGAGCAACTACCTCATTTAGTAGTCGGTATATCGTTACCATATCGTATGACTTACGTACTAATTATATGTTTTTATTTGCAGAAAGAGCTGAGTGTCCAGGCTTCGTAGGGCTTGTTCTAGCCCCAAGGGTCTAATGACATTCTCATAGCCACTTTGGGAACCAAGGAGCCCTCGGGTCGTTCTAGGGCAATAGGGACCAATGTCTGCCATAGGAAGGCCTTCCCATAGGACCCCGAGGAGATGCGTGTGAGGAAAAGGGCGAGAGCGGAGTAGAAAAAGGAGCAGATCAAACAAGAGCTACTCGCCCAGTTTGTCGGCATGATGGAGGAAAGGCTGGCAAAAGAAAGTGCTGTGTGGAGGAGAAGTACAGAGCACAAGCGTTGGAACCTCCTGCACACCCAAGCCCTGGTGCACGAAGGAGTAGCTGTGCATCAGCTCCTGATGGGGGTGAAGGCCTTCTTGAGACAACCAGGTCTCCTTGTCGATGACATCACAAGGCCGACGAAGTGCAAGCTACAAGTGCCAACAGCGCACATGGTTTTTTCCCTTGATGGCAGTGCACGGGATGGTTCATCCGCTGGCTGAGGGAGCTACGATCCACGGTGTACCGATACAGCCAGGGTTTGCTAGGTGCACCGTTGATAAAGTAGAGCCTGACTTCTAGAGCCTCCCGCTCTTTCACATAAGCGAGGATACAGAACACCAGACCTTGGGACAGGCAGAGTTGTCATTCGACCAGTGGCCAAAAAAGGACATACAGCTTCTGCAGTTCACATCGCCACCGCCTACTGCTTCGCCACCATTGGGACCAGCATCTGAGCCGCTCTTCTCACCACAAATCCTCTTGAGCACGTGGTCTGAGCTGCTTTCGAACCCACCAGCTCAAGACTCACCCAAGCCAGCGCTGGTGCTTTCGACACCCCCAATTGTTGACTTACCGCCACCGCCAAGGGCAAGGCCAAGGCCAAGGGAAAGGGCAAGGGCAAGGGGAAGGGGTGGGAGATGGGGTTAAGTGACAAAGAATTCGACCAAATGTTCCCCCTAGCGGAGCAAGTACGCAAGTACAAGAAAGGCGAGCCATTGCTACTCCCCTGAAACCTTGCGGCAGCAGGTTTGTTATGCCAAAAACTCCATGACCACTATATGAAACTATGTAGAGCAGATGAGTCGGGCACTCCCGCGTTCTTCAAGAAGGAGCATTTCCTTCATGATCTTGATAATTGTTGCATGGTGGGCTTCGACGACTTATTCCTCCTCTTCAACCTGGTATAATTGATGCCTCCCTCATGAGGTTCTTCACATTGTAAGTATTTTACAAAGAAATTTCACATTCAAGCAACTCTCTTTTGTTTCCTAAATGATAACTTTTTTCTTTGCTATGCTTAGGCACATGATGACCGAATGCAAAACCCGGCAAGAACCGGTGGGTTTCTTGGACCCACAGTTGGTCTTCAATTATGTTGTCGAGGCGTTGATGGTTCAACAAAACAAATCTTTCCATACAACTAGGAGTAAGTGTGTTTTTATACATTAATTGTACCTCCATTGTCATCATTCCACACGGTTTGTGATTTTTTTATTTGTAGACAACATTGAATCTTAATTATCATCATAGCTAAATGGAGCAAAGCCGTGCACCTTGATTCCCTCCATCAGTCACCTCATGACTACTTGGGAATTCGCAATTTCTTGGATAGTGCTTTCGCTGAGTACATCAAGCGTGGAGGGAGGTGCTCACCAAAGGGACCGTCGGTCTTGCAACACGCGACCGACGTCATTGAGGTAACAATTGCTACAATATTCCTCCTATATACTAAGTAATACTAATAGATGCCCAAATTGATGCCGTAATTCCTCAACAACTTTTTAGTGTAATCAACAGCCACCTAGAATGAACCTTTATGCTTTCTACGTTTGTAAGCAAATGATGAGGGTCGTTCTGAGTTCGCGGACAAAAGACACTTCTAGTCTCCCTACGGTTAGTACTATATGAGACTCTCAAGATTTGACTTTTTACCTATATGCACCCAAATCTGAATGTAATTACTTCGTGCAAATTTTGAATTCGATGGACGAAAGAGCATCGAGCCATGCCAAGATTGCCAAAGTTAGAGGACAGTTTTCCCACTTATTTGTCTACCAAGTCATAGCAGAAAAGAGACAATTCAGATCGCCTTGATTGTAAGGTCTTTCTTTTCTTTGTGTTCATGGATGATGCCTGTGTATGGCTGATGAATATTTCTGTGAATGTGACTAATGAATTATGTGAAATGATATTGTTGCCTGATAAATTCCTGTTGTTGTCCGCACACGGTTCGGATGAAAGACCCGTGTGTGAAGTGCTCACCAACGCACACGTTCCTGAGCTTGGCCCTGTGCGATGTGGATAGTCATGGCACACGGACCAGAGGTAATGACCGTGTGCGATGTGGCTAGTCATTGCACATGGCACGGAGGTAACGACCGTGTGCGATGTGGATAGTCATGGCACACGAACCAGAGGTAATGACCGTGTGCGATGTGGCTAGTCATTGCACACGGCGTGGAGGTAACGACCGTGTGCGATGTGGCTGCCCATCGCACACGTTCCTGTTTCCGTGACTGTGTGCGATGTGGATGCTTATCGCACACGTTCATTTTTCCGTGACCATGTGCGATGTGGAAGCTCATCACACACGGTTGTACACTTGGACCGTGTGGGATGTGGCGCACATCACACACAACCCTAAAAACTCAGCCGTATGCGATGTGGCTATCATCGCATACGTGCCTGGACCCGTCTGTAATGTGCCCCTCACATCGGTGACCGGCTGGTGGTGATGGTCGTTAGAATCGTATGCGATTTGCTTTTTTAACCCTATGCGATGACCTTTTCTGTAGTAGTGACACGAGCAAAGAGTTTTATATGAATGACATGTATAGGTATTATACTAATATACATGGATCGTGATTATAAACACTTATAGCATGAAGCATCTCAGGAGTCCCGCATCCAAGGCATCTAGTTTGTAGAGAAGGAACAATTCATCAAAAGTGACCAGGAACTATCGAAGCCCCACATCATCCGCATCATGGAGGAAGTGCTCATATTTGAACTTGATCGAGATAGATGAGATCTGTTGGGACTTCAGTTTCTTAAAATTATCCATGTAATACTCGTGAAATTTTGTGCAAGCCCATCAAAGAGGCGATATTCTTTACATTTTGCACTAGTAGTTGTCCTTCCTTGAATGTCTAGTGAATTGGAGCCTCTAGGAGTCTCTCTCCATGGTTATATATTTCTTACATTTGTGCAATGGTGATCTCCTCACCACCAGGCATCACCATCACTTGCTTTCCCATGCCATACTCTGGCGATGCCGCCTTGGGCTGCTTCTTGCCCTTGGTATTCACCTTGGGCTTGGCCTTGGCACTAGTCTTGTGCGATGATTTCAGAAGTAGCTCTTGTGCTTGTGGTGAATAAGCTGACATTACTAGTGTGGAATGTGTCAAAGGGACCATTGCCTTTGACGGTGGCACCAAAACCGTCACAGTTGGCCGCGAGTAGCTATGGAAAATGTCACTTGGTCCAATAGATGTCCCCTTGGCATCGTCTAGAGTTTTAATCTCGTCGTTCAGGGGAATCAGAAGCATCATGGACCTCGTCGACGTTCACCCTAGCATACCTAGGGGCTAGGGGAACATTGTGTACCATTTGCTATCCTGATATTGGATACACTATCCCCAAGCAGCCACCAGATGCTCATCCCAGCCCAAGATTCTCACTTTAATCTTGAATTTCGTGGCAACCTACATAACGATGCAAAATTTTAGCTAAGGGTTCTAAAACCTAAATACATGGAACATTGAAGTAATATCGATTTTACCTCGATCTCATCGTACAAAATTGTGGGATCCGTATCTTTGCTAAGAGCTTTGATGTCAATCGACACGCAGCTACTCTGAAGGTTATGAAGGTTTACACCAATGGGTTCTTCTTGCAGCTCTCGAATCTCCTCTCACAGTCTGGAGCTCACCTCTCATCTCCCATTTTATTTCTTCTTTAAGAGCATTGTGTTGTTATTGTTCTTCAAGCGCTTTCCTAGCTTTCTTGCATTTGTACTTCACCTCCAAAGCATGGCTACGTCCCTCTTTCTAGGGACAGAGGACCTCTCTACCCCGTAGGCGACCCGAGTGCTCCGGGTTTTCGAAGCCCTCTTTGAGTTTATATCTCCTATGAAGGTGCCGGCTTGAGTTGTCGCATTGAGTTCGAGCTACAAAAGCTAGAATTGTTTTTTCAATTGATATGAGGTTAATGATATGTTTTAAGTAGGAATTAGGTTCTATAAGCCTCCTCGTCAGTGGGGTTGTCAAATTTGGGTTCGGTTATAGCCGAGATGGTTGTAGCTGCCCTTGCTCTGGCCCAAGCTCTAGTCCTCCCGTCATGCATGTTGGAACATCTAGGGGGGCATTCGCCTAGGATGCTTCCTTATCCTCCATCTCTCATTTCTTGGAGATACCTGTGTACCCCGCAGTCCCCATATGGTGGGATGCTTGTTTCTCTTTGAGAGGGCGCTATTTTGTTGACTCTTTCACTGGAAGTCATCTGACTTCTTCTTCTCTGTAAATTGGCGCCAAGCCTTGGGAGTAATCATAGGCCAGTTTTGAAAGCGCTCAGTCTCGGTGTCCAAATACTCCATCACCAGCGTGGTCTTCCTTTTCTTCCTTGCGTCATCGAGTAAGCTGGGGGCCCCAATCAACTTATCTAGGCTGGTGACGGTATACTTGGTCTCCGGCCTTCGCGAATGCTCCCTTCCCCCTTTGTGCCTTTTTTTCCACAGAAGTGCTGGTAATCTTAGTAGACACTCTCGATGGTGACAATGATGAAGAGTCATTATTATCTGACATCTTATTCATATAGAAGGTACAAAATTAAAAATAATAGAACTGAACCCTACATCATGTCTGGTTCAACTAAAAAGGCATACTAATAACCTATACTTGCAACAAAACCCTAGGTCATGTCTAGCATTCACCTGACATTATCAAGAATACATATGTAAACCCAAATTTGATCAAGTTTTACATAAATCTATACTAATGAACATGTTCTACTAGAAGCTAAAATAATTGCTTACAATGTATACTAATGAAAAGTAATCAACAATTGCACAAAACAGTTCCTATGCATGCTAGTAGACTAGGAAAAATAAATTTCACTCAAAAATATAAGCATAGATTGAACTAGATGAAATTTTACACAAATCTGACATGTTTTAACCTAGTTTAAAACTTAACCAATAAATTTAAAAACTACCACTCCACTGGGATCCTATGGTCGCTAGGAACCTACTAGTACTAGCGGTGAGGTCGAGAAGTGGCCAGAGCATGGCACGGTGGAGTTGAGGCAGTGGCTCGGGCGAACAGCACAGGGAAGGGCGGCGGAGGGTTGGGCAGACAGTGAGGATGGCAGCTACTCAAGCAAGCGAGGGTGGAGGAGGCTCAGGTGAGGTGAGGGATAGAGTGTAACAAGCAGGAGGAAGGAACATCCTTCCATTGGCGGTTTTCTACGGTGCTAACTCCGGTCTAATTCCCATATCTACTATGTTGAGCAGTGCATTGAGAGTGTCTTTTGTTTTGTTAGACATGTTTAGTAAGATACCCATTATGCTGTGGCACATATTCTTCCCTACATGCATCATGTCGATGCACTACGAATATTGATCTCTTCTCCTAGATGCTCTTCTCAACATAGTTTTTCTTCACTCTACCTTGGCATTTAAACTTTTCCTTTCAAAGCACGACTTTCAAGTTCTTAACCTAATCATAGATCTCGGTACCATTTAAGTTCTTTTGAGCTGAATCTTTCTCAATAGTTCCATTGAATTCTGCCATCATCTTGCGGTACTGGTGACTCCTCTGAAGGAACCTATGGTGACGTATGTACACAGTTTGTTTAGAGTGCTTTAGCCACCTATTTGCTGCATCAACTAACCATCAAAAACATGCTTTGGCACCTTTAATAGTCTGGCCTGATGCATTGTCGTAGGCAGGATAATCGTTGATGGTTATGAACAACATGTAGCGTAACGTGAAGTTTTGCTTTACATGCGCATCCCATACATGTGCCCCTTTAGTCCAAAGAAGTTTCAAATCTTCCATCAATAGTGCAAATTACACATCAATGTTGTTACCAGGTTGTTACGACCCTTGGATAAGTATTGCCATCATGATGTACTTTCGATGCATACACAAACATGGAGGGAAGCTTGTATATGTAGAGGTTCACGAACCAAGTGTTGTGTCAGCTGCTCATGTTGCCGAACAAATTCATTCCATCAGTACTCAGTGCAAGTCTTACATTCCTTGGCTCATCACCGAATGTAGAATACATCCTATCAATATTGCTTCACTGTAAAGAATCTACAGGGTGTCTCAACATTTCATCATCCTTACGCTCCTCTGCATGCCAACATATCAGTTTGGCCTCCTTTTGGTTCGCATCTAAGTGCTTCAAATGAGGAACTATAGGAAGGTACCATGCAACCTTAACAAGAGTCCTCTTCTTCACCTACATGCCATCCTCGTCATCATCACCATCATTCTCATGCTTGTATCGAGAAGCTTTGCACATGAGACATGACAGTCATTCAGACATCCATGTATGTTGTCTACTTCCATTCCCAAGGGGCAAAGAATCTTCTTAGCTTTGTAGATCATTTTTGGCATTTGGTTTCCCATTGGAACCATGTCTTCTAAGAGAGTTAATAGTAATGTGAAACTCTTATCGGATCAACCGCTGCTTGCCTTCAATTTTAATAGTTCTAGCATGTCGGGAAACTTTGTGTACTTGGTCTTACAACCCGAGAATAGAGGTTTCTCCGAGTCTTCCAAAAATCCAATAAATTTTGTACTTTCGCTCATTCTCAAAGTTTTCTTCAACATCGTGCAACATCTGATCTAGGTTGTTGTCTTCATGTGATGTGTCATCTTGTGACGCATCCTCTTGTGACGCATGGACATCATCAGGTGACTTGTCCAAAGCAGTGCTATTGACAGCATCAGGCATGTCTTTGGCTTCATCGGCGTTTTCATGACCTTCCTCTATAATCTGCTCTTCATCGTGACGAGTCCAACATACATAACACTTCTTGAATCCTCTCTCCATCAAGTGTGTCTGGATCTGCATAGGGTTCGTGAAGCTCCTCAAACTTCCAAAGTCAAAACATGGACCATAGATCCACTTTTCCTCTTTATTCCCTATCATGTTCGGCTGCTTGTAAAAATGCACACACACCATCGATGTACTCTAGGTTCACACGGTTCTCAACGTTCATCCACCATCGGTCCATCTATAATATGTGTGCATATGCAATAATTAAATGTCATGTTCATCAATACAATAAAAAAATATTAACAACATTATATACATATTTAATTAATATAAAAACCTTTGATTATCCTAAAGCAAATGTACAATGCAAGAAATTTGTCTTAAAATGGCCTAAAAATTGGCAACATCCTGACCAAGCAACAACATGTGTCCAAATAAATATGAAAATGAGACTTGTACTGAAGGCTGATTGCTGGATTGCATTAATAATTCTGTAAAATTATTATTGTTGATTTCAAAAACTAAACAGGCTGAGAAAAAAATCCCTTAGCTGGTTGATATTTTCAACCGAAAGGAACTTCCCTCAGTCGGTCCATATGTCAGAACGGACTGGGAAAATGGATTTATTCTAGTCGGTTCAAGATGTGAACTGGTTGAGATTATATGTTTCCCAGCCGGTTAATTCTTTGTAGTCAGGTCTTTTAGAGAAACCTGTTCAGGTGGACCTTATTGTTGTTAGGTTGTAGAAAACTGGTAAAAAGGAGGGGTTCAGAACCTTTTTTGCGCTAATGTGTGTCCCCACTTTTTGTCTCCTGATCCGGCACCCTTTTCATTATATCACTGCTACAAAAATGGCTTGTCTAGGCCCATCATCTCAGCCGATTTACTGAAAATTGACGGCAGAAACCAAACCCTCAACCAGTTTAACCAAAGAAAGCAGTTGAGACAAAACAACCAGCTGAACGGTTTATAGAGGTAAACCGACTGTTAACCGGCTGAGATTTTAACTCAATTTTAGTATAGCTAAACCGGCTAAGATCATATTGTTCCAAATCAATAAATGATGTTTGAAGCTGCCAGTCTTCAATGCAGTGTTTGAATATTATTTGGTACACTTGTTGTGGGTTGATTGGGGTGTTGCCAAAATTTTGGTAATTTTAAGACAATTTAAGCACACGGGATATTCATATGGATAAATTTTTGTCATTTTAGGGTTTGTGTAATAATTAAATTTGCAGGTTGTTGTAGATGTATCGATGGTGGATGTACATCGAGAACTATGCAAGTGATGAGTACATCGATGGCGTCTCGACACTCTTAGAAGCAGCCGAACAGTATAGTCTGAATAGAGGGGAGGACATGTGGATGTGCTTTCCATGCTATCATTGCAAAAATCTGAAGAGCTTCATGAACGTTATGCAGATCCAAGCACATTTGATCAGGAGGGGATTCATGAAGGGGTATGTTGGACTAGTCATGGTGAAGATAAGATCATAGAGGAAAGTCCTGCAAACATGGATGAAGGCAACAGCATGCTTGATCCTATCAATAGCACACCTTTGGGGTAGACGCATGATGATGTATGTCCATCACTAGAGGAGCATCGCAAGATGACACGTCGTTGTATCAAGAGAATGAGCTAGATTAGATGATCCGTGATGTCAAAGAAAACAGTGAGAATGACCAAAAGTACACAAAATTGGTTGGCTTGCTAGAAAACTTGCAGAAATCAACATACTGTAACGCCCTGATTTCTAATAACCAAAAATTAGGGTTAACAAAAACTTTTATTTTCAATAAGTTAACTTAAGTGAACCTAATAAAAACTTTTCCAAATAGTTGTCTGAGCTAGATGTAGGAATAACACAAAGCAAATGCTTCTGCCTTTCCTCTCGACTCCAATGTACCATACCCCTAAGCTACTCCTGCAATACCCAAGCCGTATCTCTTCTCTCGTGCAAAACATGCTCCTCACCTTCACCCCATTGTATCTCAGAACACTAGGATGTCAAGGTCCTAAACCCACAACACCTTTCTGTTTCATCTGCCAAGGTAACCCTAGACCGACATCTCAAGCTATACGGTAGCAAGACCTGTCCGCAATATCAAAGCATATATACTTGGCGGAACCAATTTATTCAAGCCATTCTTCTTTGCCACGATCTTCCCTATTCCTTTTCATCTTGAAATTACCACATATACGCAAAATTTCCAAGTGTATGTGTGCACACACACTCAGCACCCTAACTCGCTTCTCGAACAAGTGAGAACTTTAAAACCCTAGCGTCCTCTTATTTTCCTCTGGCACTTCTAGAAACCTTCTAGAAACCCTAGGTATGCACACGTCCCCACCTACACATGCACTCATATATATGCATATATGTGAGTCTAAGTTCTGTCCTTCCAAGAAAAAGCTAAAACCCTAAGTCCATACTACCGTGCCTTAACCTCCCTCTAAAACCATACCAAAAATCTCATGAAGATCTTTATGTATGTGTTGGACCAAAGATGCAAGGAAACAAGGTTCAGCAACTCAAAAATATTAAAATACTTCTGATACCGTTCTGAGCTGTTTTTGAAAGTTTAGCAAAAACCTGACGTGGAAGCTTCAATAAAACCTCCAAAAGTATGGGAGATATGTCTCATCAAATATAGGTCATGCCCATGCCAAGGCACTCTTGCTATTTTATAAAGTTTCAAACAATCTTAATTACTTCTAGGCCCTTTCTAATCTAGCTCAAATCCCACCGATCTAAATCCCCAAAAGTTTTCCTAATTTTCATATAATGTTCTTTGTGTAAAAAGAACCCATTTTTGCAATCCAACTACCTCAAGTTCAAAATTTTCAATGATTATTTGGTCAAACCGTCAAACTATCCCGCATTTCTCCCTCGTGTGAAATTTCTGTGTACACTACTCTATTTCTCTCTTCTCTTTACTGCTAAAGCCACTCATCACGTGCACAGTGAAAAGCCTCTTCTCCCCTATACCTCTAAACCGGTCCCACTCGTCATCTCTATCCCCAACCCCCCTCTTCTTCTACCTTTCTATCCTTCTCTCTCTCCTACCCGAGCCCCTAATTTCCCTGGCTACTCGGCTTTGTACCAGACCACGCAGTAGCTGGCCTGCTCCCTTGACCAACGCCGGACCCCCCTTCTCCTCCATTGCCACACCTTTCTCCTTCCTTGACTTCTCCTTTCCCTCCTCTCCTACCCGAGCGCGCTGGCCTCCTCTCACCTAAGCTCCAAATGAACTCGGCTGCTCACTCCAGGACAAGGAGGTTGCACCCCTGCTGACACTAGTGCCGAGCCCCTAATGCGGCAGCAATGCTGGACCCCCTTTCTTTTCCCTCCATTGTCGCGCCTTGATTCTGCTTTTCTATCCCAAATTCCCTATAAAGACCCAGAGCAGGCCCTGAGCTCCCACTTCTACACCAAAACTCCTTGTCCCTATCTTCTCTCGGGACACCTTGGGGCCGAGCTCCCCTGCTACTCCCATTCCTGCCCGGCGAGCCCGTCTCTCCTCCCCGCTGGAAGCAGCTGCTGCGGTCTCTCCCCTTTGCATCCCCGAGCCTATCCTCCCAATGTCCCTCTATCCCGCCGGTCGCATCTGCTGTGAGCTCCACCGACGGCGAGATTCATTGCCGCCAGCGCCGCCACTCTGACCACCCCAGCATCGGACGGTACCTCCTTCCGGGTCTCCAGCCACTAGCTCGCCCCCAACCACCTCACCTCACTATCTGAGTCAGGTTCCGGTCCTCGCCGCTGGCACTGTTGAGATATGAATCCTGCCACTCGGGTCCTAGATTTGTTTGAGTCCGAGTCCGGTCATGATACGTGATGTTGTCCACGACTTGACCGGCAAGTTAGCTAGGTTAGTTAAGTTTGTTAGAGTATGGAAAGGATCGAGTAAATCGTGGGATGGCGCGGTTATTACGCTCGGTTGTTTCCAAGTTTGTTAGCATGTAATAGGCTATAAATAAGAGAAGAGAAAACAGAAAACGTCGCAACTTTACGCGGCACCAAAATCGACTTGTGTTTTGTTTATTCTGAGTGCTCGCGTGTTAGGTTTAGCCACAACATTTGGTATCAGAGCGTGTTGAGATCTCTGGGATCATGGACGGCGGCGCTCATGGAACGTCCAGGACGCCTCCGCGGACACGAGCAGAAAGCCGCGGACGCAGTCGAGGACGAAGGGGTGGCAACGAGGTCGTCATCCACGAACGTGTGGTGCAGGAGCGCTACATCCCAAGTGACAGCGCCGTCTACCTGACCCTCACCGCGACGAACTACATCGAGTGGGCTCTGGTGATGCAGATCACCATGGAGTCTCAGGGGTTGTGGGATGCGGTGGAAGGCAATCCGGCGAGCGTACGCGACGACAAGTCGGAGCTCGCAGCAATCCTGCGGGCAGTGCCAACCGAGATGATTGGCACGTTTGCAGTAAAGAAGTCTGCGAAGGAGGCGTGGGACACGGTGAAGGTCATGCGCATGGGTGTTGCTCGTGTGCGTGAGTCTACGGCGCAACGACTACGCACCGAGTTTGAGCATCTCACGTTCCGCGACGGCGAGACGCTGGATGCGTTCGGGATGCGCATCACGAACATCGTCAACAACCTACGCTCATTCGGCGATATCGTTGAGGACGTGAACGTCGTGAGGAAAATCCTCCGAGTTCTTCCTCCTCGATACAATCAGATCGCACTGTCCATTGAGACTTTGCTTGATCTGAATGACATGACGGTCGATGAGTTGATGGGGAGACTACGTTCGGCCGAAGAACGCTACTTCCCCGACGACGCACAAGTCGGCAGCCGCAGCCGACTACTGCTCACGGAGGAGCAGTGGAACGCGCGACGGAAGGAGCGTACGACCGCCCAGGGGCAAGGCTCCAACGGCAGTCCGAGTAGTCAACTCGGCAAGGCACCAATCCGAAGGCGCGGCAATGACAGCCGTGGCGTTCGGGATGGTGGTGACCAAGTCAGCGGTACACGGGAAGGCAGATCCTGTGGGGAACGTGACATGTCACAGGTCAAGTGTTACAATTGTAACAAATACGGTCACTTCTCCAGGAACTGCAAGGCGCCGCGACGTGAACGGAAGGAGCGAGCTAACCTGGCGAAGGGAGACGACGACGAACCAGCGCTCCTTCTCGCCACGACGTGCGCGCTCGCCGACTTGACTGAGCGACCAGCTCAACACGTACTGCTCAACGAGGAACGTTCGCAAGCTCGAGTTGCCAAGGACGGTGATCGTTGCGACACCTCGTGGTACCTGGACACAGGGGCGAGTAACCATATGTCCGGGCGATGCGAGATCTTCTCCAAGTTGGACACCAGTGTCACGGGCTTCGTGAAACTCGGGGATGCCACGGAGGTCCAGATCGAGGGCAAGGGGACCATCCTCTTCGAGTGTAGAAACGGCGAACACCTGCAAGTCTCAGAGGTATATTACATTCCCCGACTTCGGAGCAACATCATCAGTATCGGGCAGATGGACGAGTTGGGTTGCGACACCCATATTCGTCACGGTTGGCTCCGACTTCGTGACCCAGCTGGCCGACTACTCGCACGTGTCAGGAGGAACCACGGTCGACTGTACGTACTGCCTCTCACGCTCGCGAGGCCTGTGTGCTTGCTGGCCGAGTCGGATGACGTAGCATGGCTGTGGCATGCACGCTATGGTCATCTGAACTTTCGTGCGCTGCACAACCTCGGACGACTCGGCATGGCTAAAGGAGTACCATTCATCGACCGAGTCACAAAGTTCTGCGACGGCTGTGCACTCGGCAAGCAGCACCGACTCCCGTTCCCGCAAGCATCGACGTACCGCGCGGAACGCGTCCTCGAGTTGGTCCATAGCGACTTGTGTGGACCGATCACACCTGCGACGGCGGGAGGTAATCGTTATTTCCTCCTCATCGTCGATGACTACAGCAGATACATGTGGCTCGAGGTGATCAAGTCGAAAGATGAGGCGTTCCGACGCTTCAAGAAGATCAAGGCACTCGCCGAGGCCGAGTCTGAGTGCCGACTTCTGGCATTCCGATCAGACCGCGGTGGCGAGTTCGACTCGGGCGAGTTCCAACGCTTCTGCGAGGACGAAGGCATCATGCATCAGACCACCGCGCCCTACACACCGCAGCAAAACGGTGTGGTGGAACGACGCAACCAAACGGTGGTCGAGATGGCACGTTGTTTGCTGAAAAGCATGGCAGTGCCGGCCGAGTTCTGGGGCGAAGCCGTGAAGACGGCGGTGTACCTGCTCAACCGCGCACCAACTCGCACTGTCGACGGCAAAACGCCTTATGAGGCATGGCACAAGCGCAAGCCCGCGGTGCACCATCTTCGCACATTCGGCTGCGTTGCCCACGTCAAGCGACTCGGTCCCGGCATCGACAAGCTTGCTGATCGATCGACGCCGATGATCTTCGTCGGCTACGAGGAAGGAGCCAAAGCCTATCGGGTGTACGATCCGGCTACGAAGAAGCTTCACGTGACACGTGATGTCACGTTCGAAGAACAACGGAGGTGGAACTGGTCGACGGGTGCACTTGGAAAAGCACCATTCTTGGACGAGAAGCTGGTGGTCGAGTACCATAACACGTCGACTCCCGAGGAGTCGGCCCCGACTTCTGACTCCAACATGCCGACTCCCAAGAAGTCGGCCGCGACTTCGGACTCCGAGTCGCCGACTGCCGACTCTGCTGGCCGAGCATCGCTGAGTACCGAGTCGCCGAGTTCCGACTTTGCTCGGCACGACCTCGACCACACGCCACGTCGCTACCGCACCTTGTCGGACATCCTCACGCAACTCGACAAGGGGAAGGAGGAACCAGTCGACTTGTGTGCCGAACAAGTCGGCTTGTGCCTCGTCGCTGCTGAGGAGCCCAAAAGTGTGCAAGACGCACTGGATGAAGCCTGCTGGAAGTCGGCGATGGACGCTGAACTCGCATCGATCCACGACAACGAGACATGGGAGCTGGCAGTGCTCCCGACTGGCCACCGAGCCATTGGGCTCAAATGGGTGTTCAAGGTCAAGAAGGATCCCGCTGGCAACATCATCAAGCACAAGGCTCGCTTAGTTGCTAAGGGATATGCTCAGCGACAGGGGGTGGATTTCGACGAAGTCTTTGCGCCGGTAGCACGCATGGAGACGGTGCGTCTGCTACTCGCACTCGCCGCGCACGCTGGCTGGCAAGTGCACCATATGGACGTCAAGTCGGCGTTCCTCAATGGTGAACTCGCAGAGGAAGTCTACGTGCACCAGCCACCCGGCTTCGTCCAACCTGACAATGAAGGCAAGGTGCTCCGACTACGCAAGGCCTTGTATGGACGTCAGGCACCTCGTGCGTGGTACGCCAAACTCGACATGTCTCTCGTGTCACTCGGCTTCACGCGCAGTCCACTCGAACATGCTGTGTACCGCAGAAGTCGCGGCAACACAATTCTCGTAGTGGCCGTCTACGTCGACGATTTGATCATCACTGGCACCAGCCACGACGAGATCAACGAGTTCAAGGACCAGATGCATCGCCTCTTCGACATGAGCGATCTCAGGCTCTTGAGCTACTATCTGGGGATCGAGGTGGTGCAGAAGGACGGTACGATCACGCTCTGTTAGAGTGCGTACGCCGTGAAAATCCTCGAGGCGGCGGGCATGAAGAATTGCAACCCCACTCACACTCCAATGGAGAATAGGCTGAAGCTAAGCAAGTTGGCCTCCGGCGAACCCGTGGACGCAACTCGGTATCGGAGTGTAGTCGGGAGCCTCCGTTATCTCTGCAACACCAGACCCGACATCACGTATGCAGTCGGGATCGCGAGTCGGTACATGGAGTCACCGACTACGGCACACTGGGCAGCGGTGAAGCAGATTTTGCGCTACATCAGCGGCACCACTGCTTATGGTTGCTGCTACAAAAGAGGCGACTTGAAGGAACCTGTATTGCGGGGTTTCAGCGATAGCGACCTCGCCGGCGATGTCGATGACCGCAAGAGCACGACTGGAGTCGCATTCTTCCTCAACTCTAGCATCATCACGTGGACATCGCAGAAGCAGAAGGTAGTCGCACTCTCATCCTACGAGGCCGAGTACATTGCTGCGGCCTCAGCGGCTTGCCAAGGTGTCTGGCTCAGTCGGCTACTCGGGGAGTTAGTCGGCAGCGCACCAACGACAGTGAAACTGCGTGTTGACAACAAGTCGGCGATCGCACTCAGTCGGAATCCAGTGCATCACGACCGAAGTAAGCACATCGACACTCGGTTTCATTTCATCCGTGAATGCATTGAAGACGGCAAGGTGGAAGTCGACCACATCGGTACAGACGGACAGCTTGCCGACATCCTCACCAAGGCGCTGGGTCGAGTCAAGTTCATCGAGATGAGGCAGAAACTCGGCGTCGTTGAAGTGAGCTCCGAGCAGCATGCTTAGGGGGTGTGTTGAGATATGAATCCTGCTGCTCGGGTCGTAGATTTGTTTGAGTCCGAGTCCGGTCATGATACGTGATGTTGTCCACGACTTGACCGGCAAGTTAGCTAGGTTAGTTAAGTTTGTTAGAGTATGGAAAGGATCGAGTAAATCGTGGGATGGCGCGGTTATTACGCTCGGTTGTTTCCAAGTTTGTTAGCATGTAATAGGCTATAAATAAGAGGAGAAAACAGAAAACGTCGCAACCTTACGCGGCACCAAAATCGACTTGTGTTTTGTTTATTCTGAGTGCTCGCGTGTTAGGTTTAGCCACAACAGGCACTAGCTTCGTCATTCGCCGCCGGCGTTCACTACCGTGGTAAGCACTGGTCTACCCGGTTGGACTCATCTCTCCCCCGCGTCTACTCATCGTCTAACACCTCCAATTTTTAGTTCTCCATGGATCAATCTTCGGAGCTCGAGCCGTTCGGCTCACGGCTGGTTAATTGAAGCACAAAAATGGTTTTTACGCTTTCTTAGTTAGAATACATAGTTTTTCCTCTACTCACATAGTAAGATGCTTCTTTAGCCGAAAGGCATATTTTCGCTTTCCCCACATTAAAATACGCTTCTCTATTTGGGAAGTGTACTCCTCCACAGTGCCTTGTTGTGGGCATCTCCCTTTCACCAGAAGTGCACTTCCAAAACATCACTACTACAGAAAGGCTCATCTGGGACGTGTCATCTCAGTCGGGCAAAGCTGAACTGCCTCTGATTCCCTCATCACAAGCGGGTTCCCACGGGAACCGTCTCTGATGTTGATGTTATGTCCCCAAATGGAAACATCAGAGTCGGTTTGGAGCTGAACCACCTCAGATGATTCATCTGAGGCGGTTTGAAAAGGAACCGCCTCTGATATAGAGTCATCTGAGGCGGTTCGATAACGAACCGCCTCAGATGTAACATATATCACAGGCGGTGTGCGGTGAACTGCTTGTGATGACTGTTCGAGAGATATCACAGTCAGCTTAAGTGATCCAACCGACTGTGATAAATGTCGCCTTTATAAGCAGCATTTTCAGGAAGTCTTTTAGGGTTTCCTTGATCTGTTCTGTTGGGTGGCGGCTGGTTCGGGTAGGGGAGATTTTGAAGGGAGGGAGAGTGGATGCTGAGGAGTAATTGCATTGGACATTGAAGAAGGTTAGTACTACTTGCCCCTCTAGCTCCCTATTTTGCTTTCATTTGGTTGGATGAGATAATTAGGTTTAGTTGTTTGGAGATGATGAAGTAAAATTAATCATATGGTTAGGATCTTTTAGTATGTGCTAGGTTAATAAGTCTCTTGCATATGTATTGTGTAGCAGTATGTGCGAGATGGATCGAAGTTGGATGTATCCCGAGAACCGTGTGACCCAAGAGTACATTAATGGTGTAGATGATTTCCTACTAGTAGCACAAGACGATATGTTGGCAAAGGGAGCCAAATTTATGTGTTGCCCGTGCTATGATTGTAAGAACGAGAAGATGTTCAAGGAGAGAAACCAGATACAAGATCATTTGATTCGTAGGGGTTTTGTAAGTGGATATACATGGTGGACCAATCATGGCGAGGTGCACATAATTTTACCGGGTGGAGATGAGGCGAGTAGCAACGAAGATGATGTCGACGGTGAGTCCGATTGCGAGGAGGATGGAGATATGCAGCCGGCCGATAATGAATTGGAGGAAATGTTGCGTGACGCAGAAGGAAATGACCTAGAGGGGAGACAATACGAGCAATTCCTGGGCTTGATGGAGGACTCAGAGAAACCTTTATTTTCGGGTTGCAAGGCAAAATATACAAGATTATCAACTGTTCTTGAACTATTCAAATTGAAGGCAAGCAATGGTTGGTCTGACAAAAGTTTTACCTCTCTCCTATTACGTACTCATGGCAGACTTGCTTCCACAGGGAAACGAGATGCCCACGAGCACATACAGAGCAAAAAAGATTCTTTGTCCTCTAGGTCTGGAAATAGAAAAACTCCATGCTTGTAAGAACGACTGTATCATCTGAAGATGTATGCGAACGTACATGTGTGTCCAGTATGCAAGACATCTAGATACAAGCAGCTCGATGTTCAAGGTGATGAATCAGAGGGTGTCGAAAGCAGGAAAGGACCGCCGGCAAAGGTAGTCTGGTATCTTCCTATTGTTCCGCGTCTGAAGCGTTTGTTTGCAAACAAAAAGCACACGAAACTTATGAGATGGGCATGCCGACGACCGTAAGAAAGATTTCATGCTAAGACACCCCGCTGATTCAATCCAGTGGAGAAACATCGACACTAGGTATCCAACGTTTGGAGCCGAGTCGCGAAATGTAAGGTTCGGGTTGAGTACGGATGAAATGAATCCCTTCGGTAGCATGACCTGTTGACATAGCACCTGGCCGGTGGCTATGTGCATGTACAACCTCCTTCCTTGGCTTTGTATGAAGCAAAAGTACATCATGATGGCCATGCTAATCCAAGGCCCAAAGCAACCTGGAAATGATATTGATGTATACCTAGCACTCTTGATGGAAGATCTTTAGACTCTATGGAACGAAAGGGTTGACGATGTATGGGATGCCAACAAAAGGGAACACTTTACCTTACGCGGCCTCCTGTTTTGCACCATAAATGAATATCCTGCCTATGGTAACCTGTCTAGTCAAACCACTCACGGAGCTAACGCTTGCGGTCAATGCTCGGATAATACGGCAAGTGTGTACCTCAAGCACTCACACAAGACAGTGTACATGCGGCACCGTAGGTATTTGCGAAGGAATCATCGATACCGGAATCTCAAAAAGGAGTTTGATGGCACAATAGAGGAAGGTATGGCTCCAAAGCCTTATTCAGGAAAGGAGGTCTACAATATGGTGAAGGATGTTGATGTAGTTTTTGGTAAAGGAATCCCATTGAGAAATGGCATATGAAAAAAGAAGTCGATTTTTTGGAATTTACCTTACTGGGAACACCTGGAAGTTCGCCACTGCATTAACGTCATGCATGTAGAGAAGAATGTATGTGATAGCTTGCTTGGTCTATTATTGAACATCCCTGATAAAACAAAGGACGGTGTGAACGCAAGGCTTGACATGGTCGATGTGGGCATCAGACTTGATTTAGCACCCCAGAAATCTGAAAAAGGTCGAACATTCATTCCACCTGCAAGTTACACCCTATCAAAGGCTGAGAGAACCAAACTTTGCAAGTGCTTGCATGGTATTAAAGTTCCATTCGGTTACTCCGCCGGCATAAAGAAATTTGTGTCCATGAAAGATTTGAAATTGCTTGGAATGAAGTCTCATGATTGTCATGTTCTGATTACACAAATGCTCCCTGTTGCTATTCGAGGCATTTTGCCCACAAAGGTTAGAGAGACAATCATAATGTTATGCCAGTTCTTTCAAGCAATAACCCAAAAGGTCATCGACCCCCTTCAGCTAGATGCTTTGCAACAACGATTGGTGGTAACTCTATGTCATCTTGAGATGTATTTTCCACCGACATTTTTTGATATCATGCCGCATCTCATGGTTCATCTCGTCAGAGAGATTAAGATGTGTGGCCCTGTCTTTCTTCGGAGCATGTATCTGTTTGAAAGATATATGGGAATTTTGAAGTCCTATGTACGTAATCGATCCCGCCCAGATGGGAGCATTGTTGAAGGCTATGCAACCAAAGAGGTCGTTGAGTTTTGTTTGGACTACATGTCGAATGTGAAACAAATTAGCGTACTTGAATCACGCTATGCTGGGAGGCTACAAGGAATCGGTACTCTCGGAGCAAAACGAATCAATCCCGATCCGGATGCACTTGCGAAAGCCCACTTTCTTGTGTTGCAACACATGGATGTGGTATCTCCCTACATCACCGAGCACTTTGAGTTGGTACGAAAACAGAATCTGAATAAATCTCAAAGATGGATCACTATACAACATAACTCGAGGTTCAATCAGTGGCTACACGACCGAATCACCAATAGCTCATCCATCGATGATATGCTTACTTGGTTGTCAAGAAAACCATCGTACCAAGTCATGACATATCAAGGGTACCAAATAAATGGGTATACATTTTACACGAAGGCTCAAGATGCAAAAAGCTCATATCAGAACAGTGGTGTTCGTATAGATGCTGTAGATGGTGTCGCCCATGAAGCACGGCCATACTATGGGTTCGTAAAAGAGATATGGGAGCTCGACTACGTGAAGTTCAAGATCCCTGTATTTTGGTGCCATTGGGTGCATCTTTCCCACGTGAAGGTTGACAGTTATGGCGTGACTACCGTGGACCTTGGTCGTGTTGCTTATGCAAGTGAACCATTTGTGCTTGCAAAACATGTTCACCAAGTCTTCTACATAGTCGATCCATCCAATAAGAAGCGTCATTTCGTAAGGAATGGAAAGAGGAGTATCGTCGGTGTCGATGAAGTGGTCGATGAGGATGACTACAACAGATTTGGCGATATCCCTAATTCGGACCAAGTGACGTGCGAAGAAACACAAAGTCATGACAACGAGACCTACATCCGCAATGATCATCATGAAGGTCTTATTTTCAAAGGAAAAAGGCAAGTGCATGCATGATTAGTGATGTGGGTGCAGGTTGAAATGGTTATGTATGCTTGCATTGTGTTGAAATGAGCACTTGTGTAATGTGAAACCTTTATATGTGCTGTGGGATTATGATCCTAGTGTAATGTGAAATCTGGCTATGTGCTGTGGGATTATGATCCTTGTGTAATGTGAAATCTTTCTATGTGCTGTGGGAATATGATCTCTGTGAAAACTTTGCGTGAATGTTGAATGTTATTTGAACTGTCGTATAAATCATATGAAAACTGATGTTTTTCCCTAAAAATAGGGACGTCTGTGTCTGGCTAAAGGACATATCAGAGGCGGTTTTCGAGTCAAAAAACGCTTCAGATACTTACATCAGAGGTGGGTTTATACTACAACCGCCTCTGACGTGTTTACATCAGAGGTAGGTTTTATGTAGGACCGCCTCTGATATAGGATCACATCAGAGGCGGGTTTTATGTAGGACCGCCTCTAATATAGGACCACATCAGAGGCGGTTTTAGTATAAACCCGCCTCTGATATAAACACGTCAGAGGTGGTTTTAGTGTAAAACCGCCTCTGATGATGTTCCTGTATATATCGTGCACTTAGGGTTTTTTTTAATCCCGCCAGTTCCGAACCTTGCCCCTTCGAATTCGCCGCCCCATCCTCCCGCGCCACCCCGACCTCCCCGACGCCCCCGCCCCGGCCCGACCTCGCCGCCCCGTCACGACCTCGCTGCCCCGGCCACCCCCACCGTCCCGGCCACCCCGACGCCGCCTCGGCCACCCCGACGCCGCCCCAGCCTCCCCGGCCACCCCGACGCCGCGCCGACGCCGCTCCGGCCACCCCGACACTGACCTCGCCGCTCCTCCCCACCACCGGCGTCCCCGAAGCTCAAGGTATCATAGCAATTCAACATTTAGATACATCTTCACTATGCATTTTTTTGTGTTCATATGTGTGTGTGCTATCTCTGGATTCCATGTTAGTTCTTGTTGTTTATTAGTTGTTGGAAATCGGTGTGTATGTGTGGCTGTTTATTAGTTGGTGTTATGGATATGTGTGTGTGCTATCCATGGATGCTCTGTGATTTTGTTACTTCTGTGTGCTTTTGCTCTTCAGTATGTGATAATGTAGTTGCTTAGTTGGCTAAATTGCTTAGTCGTCTTTATCTTTTAAATTTGCCGAGTTATTCTCAAAGTATGAAAATTGGTGTTATTCTAGTTTGACCTTAACAGTAATTGTCGAGATGTCGGACGCACCTTCTTCAAACTCACCGTCCTCTACGTTGTCGCCGCCTGCTTCTTCGCCTGCCCAGTCTTCGCCCAAAAAGGTCAAGAAGATTAGGAAGCCCATAACCATTTCGCAAAGACCCTTGCGACGCATGGTAATCACTAAAATATCAACGCGATCTGGGGCCCCGAAGAAGCCAGAGAAAGTGGCTGCCAAATTCTGAAATTTTTGCGGGATTCTCAGGCGTGAGAAGGTGGACATCCGGATAGATAACTGGAAGCTAGTCACGGTTGAGATGCAAAATCAATTGATGGCGGAGATAAAGGAGTGGTTCCAGTTCCCTCCAGAATTTGAAAAAAGCATCGAACGAGCCGCGTTCACAAAAATCTCGAAGGCTTGGAGGAGATTTAAGAGCGAGCTCACAACTAAATTCATAAGGACGGGACAGAGTCCGTTCAATCAATATGGCTTCTTGGATCCAGAAGTCTATAGGAGATTTGTTGAGATGAGGTCCACTCCTGAGTTTGACCGTCTCAGTGCAAAGCAGAGGGAGTTGTCAGCTAGAAACAAGCACCCACATCACCTCGGCACAGGGGGATATGAACAGGCCGAGGAGAAATGGGCGCGTGAGGACCAACTAGTAAGGGCGCAGAATGTAACCCCTCCATTTGCAGGCCTGTAAGGGCGGGCCCATTCCTGGTTAAGAGCTCGTGCCAAGTCTGACCCTTCAAGCGGCACCACAAGATTTCCGAATCCCGCAGATGAGGAAGTCGCACAACACATGGTATAACTCACTAACTTTAGTCTTTATGAACGTAAAGAATAGAATTAGTAAGAGTTATTGTACTTAAGTCGAAATTTCTTCTTGTAGGTTGAAATAAGTTCTCAGCCCTCCCAAGGTGAAGTGGTTGTGTCATCACGGACACACGACATCCTCACCACTGCACTGGGAAACCCCGAGCACCCTGGTCGCACACGAGGCATAGAAAGTGCTGTTCCATGGTGCCAGGGATTCCCCGAGACTGAGGAGGAATACGAGCGCAGGAGGAGGGCTAGGAGGAGCCAGACGCAGTCTCAAACAACACAGATAGACCACGCTGCCATGGAGGAGCGTATAAGAGCGGAGGTATCGAGGCAGGTGGATCTTATCAATGAGGAATTGAGGGCACAGTTCGCCCTTGGTGCTGCAGCTGCGAGCCCCGGCAACCGTCGAAGTAGCTGCGCATCCGGTGGTCTGGTTGGAGATAAAGGAGGCAGCCAAGGATTACCGGTGGAGCGTATCACGGTAACAACAATAAACCTATTTGTTGTCGCATGTTCAATTGTACTATGAACATGTCTTATGAAATCTTCACGCTATTTTCTAGGAACCAACTCGATGCAAGCTCATGGCGGGAGTGATGGGTGACAATCTCCTTGATGCTGCTTTTGTGGTGGCACATCCTTCGCAGCCGGGAAGTATGGTGCACTGTGTGCCCCTTCACCCTAACTTCGTGAAGGTTATGGTGGACTCCGTTATTGATGGTTTCAAGGTCCGGTGCCCGTGCCCGTACCTGACGAGATCACCGTCCTGCAAGACTCCGTCGGCACCTTGATCGAATGCCGAAGAAGGACGTCGTCCTATTGGACCAGCCTTCATCGCAGTCGGCATCACAGGCCTGCGCGAAGAATCCAACACCCATGGAGCTTGTAGCGGAGACCGTGCATGAGGACATCCCTAACGTCGTCGAGTCAGTTGCACCGCCGGGAGAGGAGCATGCCATTGTGGCAACAACTCACCAAGAAAAGGCAATTCCAAAGCCTTCAAAAGAAAAGGACGAAAAAGGTCAGAAGAGAAGCAGGACCAGCAAGAGCACGAGCACGAGCATGAAGAGCACGAAGAGTGCGAAGAGCATCAAGAGTGTCAATCCACCATCTCCTGAGAAGATGCAGTTGGCTGTCAAATTCGTTAACGGAGAGCCAATGGTGGCGGAGCATGAGTTGAACTCCTTGTCAACAGCATGTCAGAGATTGCACCAATGGTACATGAAACAGAGCAACATTCTTCGAGGAGACACCGGAAGTAGGCCAGTCGGCATCAAGGTCAAGTTTGGAGAGGAGCACTTGTGGCACCAAAACCTCGATGGGCTGTTCTATGTGTTCTTCGAGGACTTGTTTGATCTGTTAAGACTCGACGCCCTCGAGCAATCCCTCTTGAGATGCTGGACATTGTAAGTCTGCTCACTCGGATCATAATCGTAATATCTACATATGTTATGCTAGTTATAATATCATCCTACAATTTCTGTAGATACATGTATAACGAGGCCAAGACGCTCAAAGAACTGGTTGGTTTCCTTGACCCATGCAAAGTCATGGACCAAGCCATTGCGGACAATGAAGAATTCGTGCCGCAATATGTTACAAAGGCGTTGTTGGCTCAAAAGGATAAGGAATACTTCATGTTTGCATACCCTGGGTATGTGTTCCGCTATTTGGTTATTTTTAAACCAGATCAACATTTTGTAGTACCCATGACAACACATCTATATATGCAGCTTCCATTGGGTTTTGATAGTCCTCGTTCCAAGAAGAAACAAGGTGATATACCTTGATTCTTCGAAAAATCCTACTCGCGACTTCAAGCCCATTAGGCAAATACTTGACAAGGCATTCTTAGAATTCCATGTTCGGGGAGGGAAGGGCAAAGGATCCAAGTTATCGCACAAATTTAACTTTTCGGTAATATATATGTTATCATATCACAACTCCGCTAAGTACCGTTCCAATGTATCTAACAATACATTCCTTTCTAATTGCAGTGCAGACAACAGGTTAAAGGAACTAACACTTGTGGATTCTACGTTTGCCACCACATGGAGAAGGTTATGAGTTTCATCACAAGGAAACAAGATATCAAGGTTTGTTATTTCTCAATATATATTCATATATGTATTTGCATGTCAGATAATTTGTCCTCTCCGTCGTTTGCGAAAGATTTGGAAGGTAGAAGATGAGGGAGGCCCAGAAGATGATCAAGCATTGCTAGCGCGGATTAGAGGGATTTTTGCGTTCTTCATGAACACACAAGTCCTAAACCCTCAAGGCGATTTCTATGGTGGAGGTGTAGCGGACTAGCTTTGTCTCAAAACTTGTGATAATTTCAGAACTTTGTGATTATTTCAGAACTTTGTGATTATTTCAGAACTTGTGATTATTTCAGAACTTGTAATTGTTGGTTGTGAACTGTGATGTGTGTATTTGCTTTATTGTGATGTGATTATTGGCTGTCAGTTGCTTTATTATATGAATCTGCCATTATATATGTGCATCTGTCAATTTTCAGAGGGCATGGCTAGCAAAACCTGAGGCTAGCGCAAAATGCAGGCTAGTCATGCCCTCTGGACGCAGACATCAGAGGCGGGTCAAACAAGAAGGCCGCCTCTGATGGCATCATCAGAAGCGGTTCAAGGAAAGATCCGACTCTGATGACTCAGTCGAAGGCCTGGCATGACTCGATCATCAGAAGCGGTCCATGGAAAAGTCCAACTCGGATGACAAAGCCATCAGAAGCGGTTCGGTCATCCGGCCCGCCTCTGATGACATATACATCTGAAGCGGTTCGGATATATGGCCCGCCTCTGATGACATATACATCAGAAGCGGTTGTGGAATGTGGCCCGCCTCTGATGAATGAGTCATCACAGTCTGTTTTTTAGCAACCGACTGTGAACTTAGGGGTCATCAAAGACCATCTCTCACAGTTGGTTGGGCGAACCGCCTCCAATGATCATATTCAACCGCCTCTAAAGGCATGTTTCCTAGTAGTGCATGCCTATGACGTCATCACCCCTCTTCTCCAGCTGAAGCCTTCCCCCTTCTTTTTCCTTTCCGACAAAGTTTCAAAAGGCGATATCTCCTCCGTCATAGCTTCGAATGGAATAATTCTTTTTCTGTTGGTCCTCTAAAATCAACATCTACCCCTCGACACACATTTTATAATTTTTTAAATTTTCTAGAATTTCAAATGTGTATATATTTCAGATTAGATATATATTAAGCGTATCTTCCTCAACGTGAACCCGATTGAAATGATTCTTTCTCCAAAAATCTTCTAAAATAGAATATAACATTTTGGTTCTAGTAGGCTTATGGATTACAAATATATTTTAGTAGTCTTGATACCATAAAGAGGAACACAATCCTAATGTGCTCAAAGTCCTGTAAAATAAAAATATCTTGTCGTGTGCACCGAAACCTCCTAAACTAAACTTCAAGAATCCTTTAGCATTACATGTTAGCCCCTATTCTCCATTAAAGTTAAACCCTAGAGTGTGCTTATGTTAAAATGAGGAAAGTTAAAGAAAACCCTAACTCGGCCCTAAACCCTAAAAATGATATCCCTTGCCATGAAGACCTAATGCACCTCTTTCCAAACTTCTAAGACTTCATAAATAGGTAGCCACCCTAACAAGCCATGAAGGTATGGTTTGGACGATCTGGTTTTGTAATTGTTGTCATTGGGTTTTTACTCGCACCGTTGTTTACCCGGTGTTTTACGACGTGTAGTTACGACGTTGCGGTACCTCACCAGAAGGAACCAACGCGTTGCCGTATCAAGACCGAGCTTCAGACCAAAGTCATTATTGCCAGGCAAGCATCCCTGCCTTCATCATGTTGAACCCTATATTTTCAAAACTTACTTATGTTGATTGCGTACCCTGCATGCTATGTGGAAGATACCACTATTTTGTGTTAGACGCAGCTATGACCTATATTATTGCATGTTGTCAATATACCTTCCTTATCGCCTTAGGAATAATCCCTCTAGCGGTGTTGTTATGCCGTCGGGAACCTAGGGTATAAGTAGCTTGAGCTAGTGCCAGCTTAAGGGAAATGAATTTTGGATACATGATACAAAATACTCATTCTTGTGTAGGATGGAATCTCAGGGAGGTGCCCATCGTCACGGGGAATGTTGTTTGTGAAAAGGTTTTCCAACAAAACCCTAAATCAAACTGGAGTTGATTTGGATCCGGAGAGAGACATAAGGTGGTGTTTGGAGGATGGTTGTCGAAATGAGGATGCCTTTTGTGGCATTGTTAGTAATCTAGTCCTATGTGACTTGGATTAATCGAAGTCTTGCTCAGATCAATTAAGGACCGAATCTAAGTGCCGCTCGGCCAAGTTTATACCTACGTCCACATGTCCTTTTTGGGATGGACTTGACCAAGTATTGTACTTGGTACTAGCGTTCAAACCCGTAGGTGAAAATTAGGAAGTGCAGAGAGTGGGTAGACTCTAGAGAGCCTTCTCACGGTTTAGCGTAGGAAGTTGTTCGACACAAAGACGGGTCCACATTGTGGCGTGGTTTAACAAGCAGTGCGAGAATGACTCATCTGGCTAGTTTGTCGTTAGGGCCAAGTGAAAGAAAAGTCTCATTGTAATTACCCTGCCAGTACACCTCGTGCAGTGTACCAGTAACGTTCGGCGTGACTTACATCTTGTGGGTAAAGCCGTACAACCTCTGCAGAGTGTTAAAAATCTATTCAATAGCCGCGTTCACGGTCATGGACACAACTTAGTTTAAGCCACACCTTGGTTAGACTGTGATTTCATTTTAAAATGGGGCACGGTTTAAGGATGCGGGCATGATGTGCCTGCAGTGTGCAGTATGAGATACGGGTCAGTAGCGGGAGCCACAGAAGTGTGCTTGAGGTCGTGCCACATGGTGGTGGCATGGTGATATGGTGGAGTAGCTCGATGCGGAGCTGAGGGAGGCGATAGCTGGTAGCTACCATCTCACCAGGTTATTACTTTGATGAATTTTGCCAAATTTCTTTTCAATCTATTACCGTACTACTGATGAGAATTTACTTTTCGCACAACTTGCAACCTAGGCTAGTAGGTCTTCCTGGAAGATAAGCCTTGCATGAAAGTATATTTGTATGTACCCCCTTTGGGATGTTTGTGCTCACCTGGCTTGTTGACGTGGCCAGACAAAAAGGATAATACTCCGATGACGATGACAACGTACGACGAAAGCTAGGGCTTAACTCCCAGTCGGTTGCCTATCGGGTAAGGCATATCGTTGGGCTGCACCATCGCTCATTCTTCCGCTACAAACTCTTAGCCATTAGGGCTACAGGTATTTGGACTCGACCATGACGGTAGGTTATCGATGAATATCTATTTATTCGTGTATGACAATGGTATTCAAGCTAACTTGTGTATACTAGCAACTGATCATGGGACCAGTATAGGAATCACAAGGGTTATCTGGTCCTTAAAACTAGGTATGCCACACGTACCCAGGCTGTAGGTACACAAAGTTGTATGGCGTGCTAGAACTATTGAAACTAAAGATAAGCAGAGCTTGGACCGATAAGAGCTTCTTCTTACTCCTAACTTTGTTAGAGGACATGCTTCCGAAGGGAAACCACATGCTGAAAACTACGAACAGAGCTAAGAAGGTTATGTGCAACTTGGACTGGAAGTATAGAAAATACATGCATGTAAGAATGACTGCTTCCTGTACCATAAAAAGTATGCAAATTTGCTTGCATATCCAGTGTGCAAAGCTTCACGATACAAGCGTAAAAATGATGGTGATGATGTCAAGAATAGCATGGAGGTGAGAAAGGAGACACCTATTAAGATTGCCTGGTGCCTGCCTATGATTCCCCGTTTGAAGCGCTTATACACGAAACCTAAGGAGGCCAAACTGATGCGTTAGTATGCAGAGGAGCATAAAGATGATGGAATATTGAGACACTGTAACATCCTGATTGGTCTCAACCAGTTGTTCTTAAAGGAAGAGGAATTCAACCATATGCCTTGTTAAGTGTACCATATGGAGGATGATTTGACAATAGTATACCCTAAAAATGGAATAAAGAGTTTAAAGTGATGCAGTAGGAGGTATGAATAAGGATTTGAGGTTTCTAGTGTGATGATGAACATTTGGTGGATGTTTCGATTTGATCAAGAAATACACAATCTCAGTAAGGATTTGAATGATGAAGTGTTGATTTGGAGAATTGGTTGAATCTTCGAGTTTGATATTTTGAATCATTTGAGTTTGCTGAAATTAGATTATGTAGAATGATTTGAATGATTTGGTGGAATATGGATGATCTTTAGAGGTTTTGAAGGGTGTTGGATTCACATGAGAGGCGGAGCTATTTTGACAAAGGTGGTGAATTGATTTTATTAGAATGATTTGGTGGGGAGAATTATTCGATGTCTATTCATTGATCAATTATTACAGAATGGGATCATTGGATCTTTGCCATGGAAGTTGAATTTTTTTAGAATTGATAGATATCCTGATTTTTTTAGAATTGATAGATACCCGGAGGCGCAACCTGCCCGACCAGGGCTGATTCTGACTCCAGCGCCGGGGGCTGCGGCCGCTCGGTAGAGGCCGGTGGCATCTCCGGCGCAGGGGCCCGCTGCTCGACAGGGGCCGGTGCCGGTGTCGGTGCCGGGGGCTCCTGCTCGACATCCGCCCTAGTCGAGGTCTTGGCGGGAAGAATCGATAACCTAGTCACCGAAAACCACCAAGTCAAGTCTTCAGCGAGGCGAATCAAAAGGAAAATGCGGCAAAAGAAAAACTAACCTCGGGCGCTTCCCCGTTGAAGTAGGTTTCCTTGCCAAGGCACCCGAACTTCGCTTGCCGGAAGTCAGCGGCGCCTTCCCCTTGTCCGCCACGGTCTCCTCCCCAAGAGCAGTCGTGGGAGGGGGAGTTGGTTCCTTGGCAAGGGGGCTGCTCGCTTCGGGCTGCTCGCTTCGGGCTGCCCGACACATCCTTCCTTATGATCTCCATTCGGGAAAGAATATGGAAAAAGAGTAGTCGGGCAAGAGCTCAAACCTGCGGCTGAGGATCCCGGGCGGGGGAACTCGTCGAGATGATCTCCGCCCCCGCCTCGGCTGCGGAAGGACCTCCCTCCCTCGTCTCGGAGGATGGCGGGGCCGTGTCGAACATTTCGATTTCATCGTCCTCGACGGGAGCGCCAGCTCTTTCGGCCTCCGAGTCGGGGCCCCCGCGGCCTGCACGCTGCGGGAGAAGAAGTCCGATGGCTTTCAGTAAGGCTACTCGGACAAGCCCAAGTTAGACAAGGAGATAAGCTGGATAACTCACCGAGAACACTTCCTGTCGGCCATCCGGACTCTGCTTCAGAAGGGGCAGGGGCACGTCCGTACACCCTCCTTGGGGGGACTGCTCGAATAGGTTGTTCAACCTACTCTGAAGCTCCTCCGAGGACAACTCTGCATGGCGCAACAAGGCAGAAGTATGTGAGAAGTCTTGACAATTGAATTGGCGCGGAGGAGGTCGTAGTACTTACCCGTGTCGAAGTCCCTTGCCGGGTCTTGGTTCTGCGGGATCACCCAGGCCGCCGCGACCCTCGACCGAAGAGGGCTTATCCGGCGTCGAAGGAAATCCTCCGCGACATCCCACGCCGTCAAACCTTTGGCGGCAAGATTGGCGATGTCGTGGACGAGCGCGGTGAGGTGCCTAGTCTCCTTCGGGGCCTCTCCCCAGCTCTTGTTCTGAAGGAGGGCGAGTCCGCGGTAGGAGATCACAGAATTCGCTGGGGGCTGGCAGTAGAACCATCGAGCATGCCAGCCCGACCACGAAGATTTCCAAGAGGAGGCGATGTAGGCATCCTTCCTCCCTTCTCGGAGACGGAATCCGGCGCCGCCGACGACTCCTGCACCGCTGCCCTTCACCCAGCGGAGGTTGTAAAAGTACCTCCAGAGCTCCAGGCTCGGCCTAATGCCGAGGTAGGCTTCGCATAGGTGCGCTGTAATACCCACTTTACGATAAATAGGTATTTGCTCTGCATTCATGCATACATGGCATTATCATCACCCACACCTTATTTAAACTTAGTTGTATATCAACTTTACTTTATAGAATATGTTAATATCTCATCCTCGGTGGATATTTATACAAACACCAATCAACTTATTCGAAGTACTCAAATTAACGATATCGTCAATAAGGGTGGTAGAAGTCATCGAACCCTTCGGTGAATCCTCGTCCCTAACACCAAAAACCTAAATATGCCAGAATTAGGGTTTCGACGAATGAAGCAAACTCTAGTAGAAGAAATGTTCTAAACCTCCATGAATAGCTTAAAAGGGGATAACCCTAGCCCCTGACCAATTTCTAGAAACTTTGGGCATGTCTAGGGCTCGACCATAAAACAAATCCGAATTGAAACCCTAAATTGAATTTGAATGGGAACCTAGGTCAAATCAGTCCCAAATTGGTCCAAACCCCTACAGTAGCTCGAGAATAATATTATGTAGCTCCTGTAAAAATTTCAGATTAATTGGAGTAGATTTGCTACATAAAATAACAAAGGGGAATGTGCTGACTAGCAAATAACAAAGGGGAATGTGCTGACATTAAGAAATTAAAAAGAAAAGAAAAACCCTAATCCTAGCTGGGCCGGAACCTCCTCTCGGTCGGCCCATCCCCTCAGCCCGCTTAGCCCCCGCGCGCGCCTCCCCTCTCTCCTCACTGCCACCCCGGGCCCGCTTGCCAGCCTCTCCCCCTCTCTGTTCCCGCGCCGGGCCCGCCTGTCGGGTTCTCCCCTCCACGTCGCCGCCGGCCGATGGCCGTGGAGGGCGGTGCTCCACTCCCGAGCTCCCCTGTCCGAGCCGCCGCCGCCCCTTAAAAGCCTCCTCCCGACAGCCCCTTTCTCCCCTCCCTCGCCTTCTTCGCTCAACCCTAGATCCAGTGCTAAAGCCCGAAGCATTTCCCTCCTTCTTGAGCTCCGGCGCCCTTCTCCGGTGAGAAATCTGCGAAGCCTCGGTGAGATCCGGCTACCCTTTTTCCTCCCCGAAGCTTCCCCACCTCCTTCCTCACTCCTTCCCGCTCCCCATTTTACAGATCGGCCACTGGAGCTTCCTGCCGCCGCGATTCTTCTCCGCCTCCGGCGTCTGCTCCGGCGAGTCCTTCCGGTTGCTCCGGTCATCCTCCCCTCCCATCTTCTTGCCTCCGAGGACCTCCTCCTTCCCCCTAACACTCTCAGCACCTTTTCTTTGCAGACCCGAGCTCCGAAGCCCCCCGTTGCCGGCAACCGAACCTCCCCGCCGCTCCTCGCCGCCGCCAGCCCTCCCCGATGCTCCTCGGTCCTCCCCGAGCACCGAAGCGTCTTCTGGGTGAGCTCCTGGTCACCCTACCGTCCTCCCCGAGCTCAACCGAGCTCGGGAGCCATCTCCGGCGAGCCGTCCGGCGAGCCCGCCACCGTCCGAGTCCCTTCTCCGGCCGAGTCCGTGTAGGAGAGAGAGAGATGAGTGGGAGGCCCGAGTGGCCTCCTCTGGTTGGTCCCGGGTGCCCAGTCGGCTGCTGACTGGGATTTCGGTGCCCAGTCGGCACTGGCCCGGGGGCCCCATCTGTCAGCTGGGCCGTTTATGAGGGTAGGCTTGGGGGTGTGTTCTCGGGTGGAGTTAGCAGAAAGAGCCAGTAGCGTAGAGAGAGAGAGGTCTGGGTCTGTGTACGCATAGCAATTAGGGTTAGGGTAGATTTGGGCAGATTTTGTATAAAATTTCAAAAGCTCATATCTTTTAAACCATAGCTCCAAAATTGACAAATTTTATATGGTTGGAAAGCTGGTGAAATTCTCTACAATTTGGACGCATCAAAAGTTCATTTTGATTACATGAACAGTAGATTATCTAGGGTTTAATCAATTGCTCCGGCTAGTTTCAAAACACGATAACTTGTGATCCATGGCTCGGATTTTTACAAACTTTATACCGTTGAAAAGCTTAGGAAGTTTCCTACATCTTGACTGAAACAAAGATTCATTTTGGATACATGCACAGCACCGTTCTTAGAGTTGTCTTTGTGCCATGTTACGACCCGTTAAAACCCTAGCTTTGTGAACTAGCTCCCTTCGTACGATTCCACGTACCTTAGTCTCCTATTACATAACTTAACTTCATATTGACTTAATATACCCACTCGTGCAATGTTTCATCACTAAAGACGCAACCCTAACTCCTCGGAGCATTTTAAATCGTCATGCATGCATTCTAGATATCACATGGCTCCGATAACTTAATATGAACCCATGTAGATCATCACGACTCTTCGACACCCATTGCACATCTAGTCAAGCAAATTGCATCATCCATACATGCATACATGCTGGTCTCATTACCTTTTTCTCGTTTGTTTCCGGAATCGCGTCTTGCTCGAAAACAGAGTTGGAAGAAGAAGACCACCCGGCTTACGACCCCTCGCAAGAACAGGAACAACCCGAATCAGGCAAGCAGAGCTTGTTGCATTTTACTTTCCGTACTCTTGTGTATGCCCTCTTTTATGTGTGCTTATGTATTGATGTTTCGTTCGAATGTCGTATGGGTATGTTCCGGTTGGATGTCATATGGGATTGATTAAGCACACTAATAGCAGTAGGATGGGTCTCACGTCGAGGACATCTGCTGGCTCTTCAACCAAATCGTTAAGTGAGTTGTGAGAGCCGAGGGCGTGCACAATGGGTACGGTTGGTGCTAATTGCAGCATGAAGGCGACCCAGGAGCTCGAAGTTTTGTCGTCGTACCAACCATATCTTCAGCGTGTCACCATCCCTTATCACACGGGGTCGTTAGCGAGAACCAACACTGAGGTGTAGTGGGATAAGCCTCCACGCCCCTTGGAGGTTCGCTACCTCCTTGCGGTTATGCACTCATTATATCGGCAGGGGTTGAGTTGTCGGTAGCGGTCCGAGAGATTAAATCATAATGGGATTGATGGATCAATTCGGATTTCGATAATATGTCTTGACGGATTACTTTGGATTTTGATAATGTATCGTTGTTGGATCAATTCGGAATTGGATATATGGCTGCCCCCGTGGATTGAATTGTTAAATGGATCGGATTGAATTGGATGTATGGGGTGTCCCCTTTGGATTCGAACTTGAGGAATCGGATTTGTGGTGGTTTGTTCATGACCTGTTGTTATCAGATTTAACTGGTTATTTACTCTACCTTTGCGTTATCCTAATGATGCTATGTTATTACTTTGTATATTGTTACTCTGAGAAGCATCATATTTATTTATGCTAAACTAGCATGTGTAGGGCATTTAATCAAGCACGATTAAGTCTTGCGAGTACTTTGTACTCACCTAGGTTAATCCTAGAGCTTGCAGGTGAGCCGGTGGTCGAAGATTACTTTGACGATGCTTGAACTTGGGTTTCCTCGGTAGTGTTTGATTCGTGGGATAGATGTGGCTTTTAGTCAGCGGTCATGGTGCCGCTGTGGGTCTCACTTCTTTAGCTTCCGCTGTTGTTTAACTTCTCCGTACTCGGATATGTTTTCGGATATAACCGACTGATGTAATATGTTGTCCCATCGTGGACTGTTATTAGTAATATCGTATTGTAGAGCTTTGTGATGATATCCGAGTTGTTAATTCAGGCTGCCCCTGCACAGTGCGTGTATGATATGAAGTGTATGGGTATGCCGTGAAGGATCGAGGCCATACCATTTTCTACTAAGTCGAGCAGGTGTTGGTTGAGTGACCCGCTGGCTGAGATGCAGTGCCGGCCAGGCAGGGTGTGGGCATTCTACCGGGCTTTCGAGCGACCCACTAGCTTCCGAGCTAGGTTAGGGTGTGGGTAGAATCGCCGGGCTCCCTCGACCTTGCTTGTCGTGGTAGGATTCGGGAACAACTCTGACTCTTCACCGAAATCTGGGATCCATATGTGGTTTGGGGAAGATTGGTCGCTTCCGACCGGCTCGCTTGTGGCGGGTGTCGGATCGTCTCACCTTGGTGCGTACGGCGCAGGTACCGTGCCACCGGGCGGACGAGTCCTTCGGTCCTTGGCGACTTCGCGTTCCTCTAATCATATGTGGATTTCGGGTCCGTGACATGCGCGAAGACCGCCAGCATTAGGACCGAGTTCGGGTTGAGATGAATCAACTCGATCTGGTAAAACTGGAGCGCGAGGAGGAAGAACGATGAAGGTGGGAATTGAAATTCACACCTGAAGAAGTCCGCGAAGACGACGGTCCACTCCGTGTCAGGGGTGGGAACCGTCTCCTTCACGGCCTCCCGGAAAGGCACAAAAACCGTCGGGAGGATTACCTCATCCGCCACAAGCTTCTCCAAGGCGGGGGAGTCCATCACCGAGGCCTCGAAAGGAGAAATGGCGATGGCCTTCTTCTCCGCGGCCTTCCCCGACTCCTTTGTGCGATCGGGAGACCCCTTCGAGACGTTCTTCTTGCCCATCTTCGTCGATCGACCAAACGAGTATGGAGGCGGGGGTTTTTGGCAGGAGCGTGAGGAAGAAGATGAGGGGATCAGGAGGGCTAGGAGGCAAAAGGACAATGCGGGCAAAACCCCGATTCTTGGACTCCTAAAGATTTAAACTTTCGCCGAAGCCGAGCGCGGTTTTTGGCATGACCAGTTCCATCGCATTTAATGCTGGGCAGTTGCTTTTTTCCGCTTATAGGGCGCTTCGCGGGAAAAAGAGGGTCTGACAACCCACGACCCAGACGAGCGCGCCGTGGTTCAGCGCATGCTAACGGCACCACGACGCAGAGAGAGAAAAGATTCTTCATCACCACGCGAAATTTCCGCCACGATGGATCCGTTTCCTAGAAATATGCCAGGCGAACGTGTGTCCGTGATCAACGGATCAAATCAGACCGGAAAAGTGTTCTGGGTTTTCCAAAGGACTATTCCGGTACGGGTTTCACGACTACTCGGTAGGGATTGAACCTACTCGGAGAAGTCGCCGACAAGAACTACTCGGATCGCCTACTCGGAGTTTCGTTCCCGACAAGGGCAGATTTCTAACGAAACCATCATGACCTCACTTCACGTACTGATGGGGGGCTTGATGATGTATAGTGTGGTATCCCGCGTATTAGGGGTATCCGTATACAGTTCCCCGGGCCTTTAGGAAGGTACAGCATATCCGATAAAGGATTCTCGGACGATAGGGTAACCCCACTAGAGGAGGGAAGACTCCCCTTAAACTAGGAAGTCAATCCCGACGTTTAAGGAAGCCAGAGTCCTACTCGTGCGTAAGTCCACGTCCAGTACGACCCTGGGAACCCCCTATATAAGGATGAGCAATCCCATAGGGGAGGAAAGGTCAAATTAGGTGAAGACAGGTCTAGCAGGTCAATCTAGTAGCAGCACCAGGAGGCGAAGCCCTAGAAGACCCGCTGCCTCGAAGGAGTCGAGCTCGGCGGTTTAGGATAGATTAGTCTACAATTAGGCCTAGGGTAGCCACTAACATACATCCCCCATTGTAAGCGTGTTCTCCATCAATATATAGCAACAGGACGTAGGGTTATTATCCTGAGGGAGGCCCGAACCTGTATAAAAACGGCTGTCCCCTGCTGTCAGAGCTCCTGGCACTTGGGCCCTAGAGGTCCCTACCCCCCAGTAATCATCATTCCACGAATACCGTAAGATCGCTGATTCACCGATCGTCGACAAAGCCCATTGAGAAGATCGTCTGAAAAAAATTAATATTCTAGGACTTACCTTACTGGAAGCACCTAGAGGTGCATCACTGCATCAATGAGATGCATGTAAAGAAGAATGTGTGTGACAACATAATGGGTATATTACTGAACATGCCTGATAAAACAAAAGATGGTCTGAACACATGGCTCGACATGGAAGATATGGGAATCAGACCAGAGTTAGGACCGCAGAAAACCACCAATGGAAAGACATTTCTTCCTCCTACTTGTTACATCCTGTCCAAAACCAGAGAAAACTAAGTTATGTGAGTGCTTGCATGGTATCAAAGTTCCATCTGGCTACTCCACAAACATTAAGAGACTTGTTTCAATGGAAGATTTACAATAATTGGTACAAAGTTGTATTATTGACATGTGTTTATGACATAGATGCTCCCAGTCGCAATTAGGAATAATTCACCACCGATTGTTTGATGAAATCTCATGAAATTATGTGGTTTCTTCAACACACTTTCTAAGAAGGTCATGAGTCTCGGTGAACTAGATGGTCTACAAGATATGGTGGTGAAGAATCAATGTGAACTTGAGATGTTTTTCTCTCTGTTGTTCTCAGATGTCATGGTTCATCTCATTGCTCGTCTAGTGTATGAGATAAGGATGTGCGGCCCAGTGTTTCTATGTAGCATGTAACCATTTGAGTGATATATGGGAATTCTCAAGCATTATGTTCAGAATTGATCTCACCTAGAGGGTAGCATCATCGAAGGCTATGCAATGGAAGAGGTCATTGAGTTCTGTGTTAATTACATGACGCATCTTCAACCGATAGGTGTGCCTCGATCTCACCGTGAGGGCAGGCTGCTCGGTGCCCGGACCATTGGAAGGAAAGTAATCGATCCTCTTAAGATTGAGTATGCTCAAGCTCATTTCACTATTTTGTAGCCCATTGCCACAGTGTAACCATATATGCATGAACACAAGGACATTCTATGTTAATAGAATCCGATACGCGCGGATGATTGGATCACGAAATATCACAATTTTGAGTTCAACGAATGGTTCAAAGAGCAACTCCATGTAATCCCATCCAGCGATGCACTGACAATTTTAGAAAGAGGTCCAACATGGTCAACCATTAGATGGAAAGGGTACCAAATCAATGGGTACACCTTTTATACAAAAGAACAAGGTATGAAAAGCACGGTGCATAACAATCATGTATGCATAGAAGCTCTCAAAATAGGTGGCAAGAAACAACTCTAGTACAAGTACATAGATGAGATTTGGGAGCTGGACTACGGAAAAAATTTCAAAATCTCATTATTTCAATGCCGCTGGGTCAATAAGCAGGTGACGATAAAGGCCATACTACTATGAACCTGGAATATGTCATGTACAAAAATGAACCATTCGTCCTTGCTCAACTAGTTCATCAAGTATTCTACATTATTGATTCATCGAATAAGAATTCGCACGTAGTTATGCCCTCCAAAAGGAATATTGTCGGAGTTGAAAATGTAGTGGATAAGGGGTGTAATGTGCACTCAGGCAATAGTTGAGGGGTGAAAAATACAATTTTTCCTAAAAAAATAAGTTTTATACAAAACTATTCAGTGAATTATACAAACTATCCAAGGCATCATGCAAAAAATTATACAAAGAATTAAGTATTGTAGAAAAAAAGTATTACACAAAGAATTAAGTATCTGGAAGAGTCAATGAAAAATTATCTCAGTCGGTTCTTTCATGAGAACTAACTAAGATATTATGTTATTTTAGTCAGTTCTGGAAGAGCAACCGACTGAGATAATATACTATCTCAGTCAGTTCCCGTGAAAGAACTAACTTAGATAATATATTATCTCAGTCGGTTCCTCCTCTTGAACCAACTGAGATTTATTATCTCAGTCGGTTTTCTTTCTTGAACCAGCTGAGATAGTATAAATCCCATAAAACCTTAAGTCGAGTCCTTTCCTCTCCCCACTGGTACTCAAATCTTCCAAATCACAAAGTCCACTGCCGTGATCCACGATGCTGCCTTGCCCGACTAAGATGTCTTCCTCGCTGCCGCCATTTGGTCCGCACCCGACGAGGTCCCCAGGCCACCGAGCCCGGGGACGAGACACCCGAGAGGCTGCTGTCCGTGATGTCATTGCTGCCGCCATCCACGCTGCTACCCCCACCACCGCTGTCCACGACCTTACCGCTATCGCCGTCCACAACCTTACCGCCACTGCCGCAGCGCCACACGCAAGGTAAGCCTCCCATCCCAAGCAGCAAATGGCCTCTCTTTTTCATTGTGCGTTGGTTGGGAACGTAAGTGGTGAAGATTGTTTGCATTTGGCCACTTATTATTAGGTTTCCAAATTAAGCTAGATGTACTGTAATTGTTCATCCAAATATGTAGAAGAAACCAAAGTTTGTTAGCTACTGTTTAGGAAAATCATAATTAGTAGCAACTTTATTTTGTGTATAAATTTTAATAAATAAAAACATAATTCAGCATAGAAAATGAATTCTCCAAACTATAAATCACTAGCAATGGGAGGAAGTTTATGGGTGCAACCCATTGTTAGGTGCATTCCGGTGCATTCACTTCAAAATATTGCTAAAAATGATCATGTTCCAAAAGTTTAGTTACATACATGACCCTTGATGAATCAGGCTTTCTAGATTTAGTTATATGCATGAGCCATGATGAATCAGGCATGAGAAATGTTTGTTAGCTTCGTGGAGCCACAGCTCCACCCCTTATCACCATTGCATATTTATTGGGATTTGTGGCGTTATACTCACTACAAAAATTGTTAAGTGAAAGAGGATACTCAAGATGATACTTTATACACTAAAAATTGTTAGGAGAGAGAGGGTACTCAGTACAAAAATGTTCTATTAAATTCTAAAATTGCCAACTCTTTCTCCTTCATATTGCTTGTAGGTTCTTATTAATTCTTATTTTAGATTGAACTGTTCTAGTATTTGTAACATCCCTAGTTTGGTAGCGTTGTAATGTGCATTATGTCGTAGTAGCATCAACTCAAAAATGAGAAGAATTTTAAACTTTTTGAAAACCCTTGCTAAAAACCCTAATTTCGTTCGAAGGGCACGGGAACCAATTTTAATTGGGCTATCTTTGGGAAAATAGAGCAACACATTATAAGGATATGTTAACATTGAATTCTAAAATTGTGGAAGTTTTGAACCAATTTCAAATGTTTTGAAGTGAGATTCAACCTTGTTTAGAAGTTTAATTAAAGATCAAATCAGAAAATTAAAAGCAATAGAATTAACAAAAACCCTAATCTATTCTCCCCGTTGCCTCCTCCCTCTTCACCCGGCCCATCTTCTCCCTTCCACCGGCCTGGCCCGATTACGGTTGTCTTCTTCCCGAAGCTAACTCCACCGCCGCCGCCCTCTCTCCTACGTCTACACCCCCCCCACGCAGCAGCTCGCGTGGCAGCGCCCCGAGCCCCCTTTGCCACCTCCTGCTTGGCACGCCGCGCCCTCCCTTATCTCCTTCCCCCGACCGGCGCCCCCTCCCTCTCTATCTCTCCACCCCGGCCGTCAGGTGCCTTCTCCAGTCCCCGTGCACCACCCCTCCGAAGCTCACCTCCGCCCCTAGCGCCGCCGTTCGACTCCGCCGCTTGCCTCCGGTTCCACCGCGCGCTACCCCGCCACCCTACTACCTCACCACCGCTCCGTCCCGGTGTCACCTCGCGGCCGAACCAAGCGACCTCCCCGCCCAGCTCACTCCCTCGGCTCCGCTCCACCCGAGCTTCCCAGGCCACCGCTCAAACTCCGGCGCCCCGCCATCCGCCTCGGATCCCGACCTCCGAGCTCCGCCTACCTCGCCCCCTTCGCCGCTCGCCGGAGCTCGTCTCCTTCCCGCTGGTCCGTCGCCGCCCCTCCTCGGATTCCCGAGCACCTCCCGGCCACCCTCGCGTCAACGCCTTCCACCGCCGAGCCCCTTGCTCCCCACCGCTCGGGGCATCCCTTCCCCGGCCGCTCCACCTCGCCGGAGCCTCCCCCGACCTCCTTCCCATTTCCACCGCGCCCGAGCCACCTGCCCCATCTCGCCGCCTGCTCGCCGTCGCCCCTTCCCGTGGTGCGCCGCCTCTGAAGAACCCTCCGCCACCGCCGGGCTTTGCTCCCCGCCGTCCACTGGTAAGGCTCGCCGCGCCGCCTCCCTTTCTTCTCCCCGCCGCCGGCCACGCTCCAGCCGAGCACGCCTGAGCCCTATGGCCTCCCGACCAAATCGGTTAAGGCACTAATCCTCTGTTAACCACCGGTTCAGACAGCATTAATGAGCAACATAATGACTAAGACATGATTAATATTCTAATTAAATGCTTAATGATTAATGAAGTTCCTTCATTACTAAAAGTATTTATGCCGTAAGCTCTGTCCGGACGGCATCTAATGCTGCTGTGCTTAATGAGTAACATTAGTGCTATTGATCCTCAATTAATGATAACTAACCATTAATATCTATCGTTAATAATTCATCGGTGCATTAATTGAGCTTAGCCAATATGTCTCAATGACATAAGGACCCCACTCGTCAGAATTTCAGTAAAAAGAATGAAAGAAATGGAAGACTATGACAGCTGGGTCCCACCCGAGAAAAATTAAATTAAAGTTAAAAGAAAAAGAGTAAGAATATGACAGTGGGCCCCACTGTCATTGACCTAAGTCAAGGTTGACTAGAATTGACCCAGGGCCCACCTGTCAGCCTCTGATACTATGAAAATTTATTTAAATATTGTTTTTACTGAGAAAACTACAACAAAGGTTTTAAAATGGATTAAAGCTTAGAAATTTCATGGAAAATCCATTTTTAATCAGAAAAATACAAATAATATATCAAAATGTTCAGAAAAATGAAATCTAGTCAAATATGTCTTGTTCATGCATGTTTGCATGCTAGGAAAAATGAAATTGACTAAAAACTCAAATTAGGGTTTCCGATTAGCCGGAGGATTTTCGGATCGCGATATTTTATGCATCCGAACTCCGATTAAATTGATTCCACTTGCATTAGTTTTATTTTTGCATCCTCTACACCATGGCATGCATTGCATCTTGTATTGATGTCTGACATTTTGGTGTTTACGATTGTACCCCTTTCCTTTCCGGTGTTTTCGTTCCCCCTCCCCCCCCGTTAGAGCCGGAAGGTCCAGAAGACGATAGTCTCGATCACGAGCAGGGTTTAGTTGCTCAGCAACCAGGCAAGCAGCCCCTTGGTCACATTGCAAACACCTACTATTTGCAAAGTATTAGTTGTTTTCAAATGCATTATCGCATGCGTTCAAATGTTACTTTCTCGTTAGTTTTACCTCTATTCCTTGCACAAAACTTACTTTGTCACTCAATCAACTCCACCACCATCCTAACCTAGCTAGGGTAGCCTAGTGTGTAACCTGCTATTGCTTACTATGTGGTATTTGCTTAGACATGCTTAGACTTGTAAAAGTCATAATTCCTGGGATGGCAGATGTTCTCACACCATTGGATGGGTTACTTGGTAGGTGGGTGTTCACCGGGATTGCTTAATAAACTTGCTTAATCTTATCTGGGCTAGACGAGAGGCCGTGGCTGGGAGCGCGGTGGTTTGTCTCGTTTTCCCGCAAGGACCGGTTCCTGACGTACATTGACCCAAGATTTGCGTACTTCTACACGGGTGGATTATGGGGCCACCCCCGACTGAATAATTTGTCTAGACTTAGTGTATGAGCTGCAATCGTTTGCCGTTTTCTTTGGGGATAAAAAGGCATTCGGTGGGGTGGGCACACGGTAGAGTTACCGGGGATGTTCCTCGTTTCACAACTTATGGGACCGTGTCTCTGTGCCGCCGGACAGATGTACATGGACCTAGCCCATGAGGGTGGCTCATACCTAGGTCAAAAGTATTGTAAAGGTCGTGTTCGATCACCCTCCGCCAGCACACCTCGTGAAAGTGTGTAAATCGTCGTTGGCACTAGGAGACGATCGATATGTGTAGGTAAAGATGTACCCCCCCTGCAGGGTTTGAACTGTTTGAACAGCCGTGTCCGTGATTATGGACAACTTGGTGATTACCTGCGTCGAATTAGACAACTACAACCAAACTCTAAAACTTGTCCACTATAGAGGAGTTAGTGATCGCTTCCTCCCAGGGGTGGTTGAGGAAGGATCGGGGTATCTGAGGTGTGGTGTTCTGCAGGTAGGAATGTTCGCGAAGTGTTGACTTATCCCCTTTCGAAAACCTTCTGGTAGTCGGTTTTCATCTACTACAAAATATTGCTAAAAGTAAATTGGCTTTCCGCAAAATAGTCCACTATCCCCTTTTATTGATACTTGGCACAACTATTACTACTTTCCGCACTGTAAGTCTTGCTGAGTACAATTTTGTACTCACCCTGCTATCGTTGATGTTTTTGTGTTGCAGAGAAATCTCCTTTTCCCTCCAGGTTAATTTCTTCGTAGAGATCGACACCCGCAACGGCACGTCGCTGGAAATCCCAGGCAGTGGTCCTGCCCCCGGGGTTTGGCAGTTTGGTTTGTTTTGCTGCCGCTTTTGGCACTACTGTTCGGCTTCTTAGCCCTATTTAACCTTCCGCTGTGTATTGTACTGGGATCCTCGGATCCTTTGCATGAATATATTGCTATATTGCAGTTCTGTTGTAGAGTTCTGCTGTGTTAGCTAGTTGTTCTCCCCTGCCCATGTGCCCTGCGTGTATGTTGATGAAGCACATGGTGCGGGTAGGGTTTCAGAGTCCCTATCATAGAGTCGTTAAGTTTAGTCACCCCTGTGAAGCGACTCTCCTGCTGAGAGCTTGGGAACCATATCATCCTACTCCAGCCGAGCATTTATTTGCCGGGGCGAGTTCGGGATTGAAGTTCCGGCTCAGTGGAAAAGAGTGAGGAGACCATATCACCCTACTACTCTGTGCTCTTGCCAGAGTAAGCTTTGGGGTTGACATCTTGGGCTATTCGAAGCCATATCACTCCACTCCTCTGGGAATTGACACCCTGGAGTTGAGGTCAGGGTTGACGTTTCGACTTAACGGGTGATTATGCTTAAGACTCTCTGTTATGGATTTTGGGGTCCGACAGTATTACTAAATTTCTATTTGTATAGTATATAAAGTAGCAACTCTTTCTCCGTTATCCCAAGATCCTTGAATAATTGCGACTCTCAATCACCATCCCCACCTAGACCATCTATGATACAACCAGCACCTAAGTGGCAAAGAAAAGGGCAAGGCGAGGAGAGGGAAGGAAACGGTCGAAGAGTCGGAAACAAAGTTTACAGTGACACACTTGTAGGAGTCAGGGGCACCAGAAGAGCCTAATAATGCAAGGAAGAAGTTTTTAACTGTCTGTGGGATCATAGCACGAGACCGGGTGCCTACCACCCTTGAAAGCTGGAAGAAGGTTGGAAAGGTATAGCCCGCGAATATTTCATCGTAATGAATGAATGGAAGGAGTGCGTCGAACGAGCCGTTCATACGACAGCGTGCAAGGCCTGAAAGAATTGGAAGCCCAAGCTAGTGAATGAGTACATGTACGCCGAGGTGAAGCCCTTTGGTAAGTGGCCTATGATTACTCCAGTGGTTTGGGCTGACTTCATCAAGATGAAGACGACAGAAGAATTCAGACTCAAGAGTGAACAAAACCAGGAGCTCTCTAAGAGAAACAAGCACCCCACTATCTGGGGACTGCCGGGTACGTGGGCATGTCGAAGAGATGGGAAAGGGAGGATCAACAGGCATCGCAGTCTAATGCCCCTCCTATATTTGCCAACATCGCTGATGTGAAGACCAAAGCTTGGGTTCGAGCTAGGGCATCTATATCCACATCGGCTTCAGGCGAGCCAACATTTGCCAACACAGTTGATGAGCGAGCTTACAAACGTTTGGTGAGATATCAATCCCACCTAAGTACTAACTATAGCTTGTCTTATATATCAGTTGTAATAACAAATAATTCTAGCTTTTACAGGTGGAATTCAATGCATCATCTCAAGCCAACATCTTCTTAGGAGATATACTCGAAGAGGGCTTGGGAAACCTGGAGTACCCTGATTGCACACGGGGTGTAGGGTCCTTCGTTCAATAGAAATATGGAGTTAGCCATGCTTTGCAGGTGAAGTGTGAATGTAAAAAAGATAGGAAAGCGGCTGAAGAAGAATGTGAGCACCAAGGGATCAAACAAGAGATACTGCAAGACTTAATAGAGGAGTTGATTCTAACTCCGTGGCAAGAACAACCATTTGCTGCCAACCCTGTTAACTATCGGAGTAGTTGTGTGTCGATCGACCTCCCTACTCATGATGAATATGCGGCTGATACCTTTCCATGTGATGGGATCGAGGTAAATCGATATATCTTAGCAATATGCTCCACACAAGATAGTTTCAGACCCCTTGGCTAAAAGTTGGCTTTCTTATATAGGCTCCCACGAAATGCACGATTCAAGTTAGGTTGGTCAGCATGGATGATCTCGTGGATGCCATTTGGGGGCTAGTCTTTCCGGCAACACGGGAATAGAGGATACATAATGTCTCCATAGCCTCTTTGTATGCCAAGGTGAGCATCGAGGAGGCCAAAGAAACTTTCAGCAAGCTGAAGCTCCCGATTCCACCGAAGGATGAGATCTGAACTCTACATCAAGCCAATGGGACATTCATCCAGTGGCCCAAGAAGGACATCTTCCTTGATGAGCTGCGGGCAACTAAGAATGTTCCAGTGCGACTATCAGAGCAGCCACTAGTCCCTTTGGTGTACTCGTCTCTTGTAGTGTCAGCCTTATCACCAAGACCGCTTCACCTAACAGTGCAAGAATCGCCAAAGACTTGTCCCAAGGAGCCCAAGGTGGTAACGCCAAAGCATGGCAAGGGAAAGGACTTGATGAAGATGGCTTCTAGCCAGGAGATGACCATCGAAGAAATAGCTGTGATATGTGCCACCGAAGGGAGTCTTCCAAGTGCTCCGACTGTCCTAACATACAAGCCCAGGAAACCAATGCTCAAGAATTCGAATAAAATGATGTCCAAGCTTGGTTTGGGTTGCACAAACGTTACACAACCATTAACCGGCCAATTCTAAGAAACCCAAGAAGTAGCAAAGCAATAACATCATTAGCAACTTCAAATATGAGCATTTCCTCCATGATAAGGGGCGACAGTTAATGGCGACTTGGTGTGGGCCATGGCTATGGGTGCATTCCAGAGCCTGAGCCTATGGCTCCGGACATCGATCATGGCGCAGGCCATGGGCTCATTGCAGCTGCAGGTGAGTTGCCTAAGGTTATCCGAACATGGAGATGGGGTCGTGAACTAGGCAAATGTCGTGCTCGTGGAGCAGCTGTGGGGCTGGCCACCGGGCCAAGGGAGTGGAGGAGAGGTTGTTGCTGAGTCGGTTCCACTAGAGCCGGAGCTGGAGCTGGGGACTGGTCTTGGCCATAGAGCCGGAGTGATGCGGACATCACCTCCATCAAGGATGACAAGAGCCCAAATCCACCCTTGCACCCTACTGGACCAATGACAAGGGCTCGAGCCAAGGCTATACAACATGAGGTGACTCTATTCCTTGATACATCTCCACTTGATTTGAGCATGAATGGTATGCTACCTCACGCTTTGAGTCTTTGCTTGCTAAGGTATGAAGGAGCCACCAAGTGGAAGAGCCCACCGACGAGCAACGGGACTGAGGGAGAGACGCCAAGAATCAAATCCCCAAGCTCCAAGGCGAACCCCAGCCGGATTGCTGCCTCGGAACCCCCGGATGTGCATTAACAATGAAGACCCGGACTGTTCGGCTGAGGCCCGGACCCTCCGGATCCGAGCCGGACCGCAGCCCGGACCCTCCGGGTGGGAGTCCGGATCTCCTCTGGAGATCCCGGACCTCAACCCGGACACTCCGGCTGAGTGTCCGGATCTCCTCTGGAAATCCCGGACCTCAACCCGGACACTCCGGCTGAGGGTCTGGATCTTCTCTGGAAAACTCGGAGTTCAGCCCGGAGGTCAGCCCGGACACTCCGGCCACCCGGACAGTCCGGATCTGCCTGCGTGCAAGAAAACGGGCCACGGCCCATGTAATCCCTAAGTGGCGGGTTAGACTATAAATACCCCGTACCCTCCCTAATTAGGGTTTAGACTTGATATTAAGAACTTAAGAGAGATTTGCTTCTCATCTAGGGTTAATCCCTCTAGATTATGAGTTCCATCTTAGGCCTTGTAATCTCTTTGGATTGTAAGGACCGGCGTGTGCCCCCAGATGGTAATCGAGGCATTCATTGAGAGGAGGAGTTGATTTGAGTCCTAGTTCCAAAGGATTGCCCATTGGGGTTTTGTTGTTGGTTTGGGATTTCATCTAGGCCCTTCTAGTTATCCCCCTTGTCCAAATCGTGAAGATCGGGAGCCCTCCGTATCAACTTGGTATCAGAGCTCAAGGTTTCCACGATTTGGATTTGTATCCCTTCTTCTTCTACCCCCAATTTCTAGCCTTCTTTTGGATTTTCTTACCTATTTTGAAAACCCCACAAAAAGAGCCCGATTTGAAATCTTGATGCAATTTGGAGTCTTGAGTGAGCTTTGGTTGGTTTTGATCCATTAGATCTTGGCTATACTTGTTGATCTAACCTTCCTTTGCGTTGCTTGAGCCAATTTGATCGTTTGCCCCTTCGATTTCGTGATTTTCGGGCCACCCAGTTTTCAGATCTGCTCCTCTATTCTCCACTCGGACAGTCCGGGCGGCCGGACCCTCCGGATTCAACCCGGACAGTCCAGATTTGCTAGAAACAGGGCGCAGCACTTCACCATTTGGGGCCTAACTTCCACATGCGACATCCATTTTGGGCGATCTAGGACTCGTTGGAAAGCTGGTGACGAGCTCTAGATCATCATCATCACCACACATTTCTACAAGCAAGGTAAAATCCTTGGCAAGTCCATCTTCCTTGCAATTTCTTTGTGAGCCAATCATCCCCTTTGCGAACACTTTGAACCTATCAAGACTAGCTCCTTGATGATTGCTAGGGCCTTGTGCACTCGTGCTATCTAGAATACCTTCAGACCCAAGCAATTTGAAAACCCATAGTCTTGTAAGGTCTTGGCACAAAGAAAAGAAGGAAGAAAAGTGAGTTAAAAAAAGAGTCAAAAAAAAGAGAGAAGAACAATTGCCATGACCATCTTGTAGGGAGAGAATCTAAGGAAGAGGAATAGCCGAGTGTGCAAATCTTTTGCCCTACTTAATTGCAATCGAGCTAGCGTCTTTCTTCGAATTTGTGCAACACGAGCTTATAGTCTTCGCTAGGAACATTTTGTACTAGCTCATTTCTTGGTTGCACAAATCCCATTATCTTTGCGCGTGAGTTGTCTTGTGGTTCGCTTATATCCTTGAGATCAACTCTTATTGTATTGTTTCTTTGTGGATTACTACTAATCATTGCAAAATCTCATTGTTCCACTTTGTTTAGTATTTTGTGCTAATCCTTCCGAAATCCAATAAAAGCTTTGTTGAGTTAGTGCTTTGGGACTTGGAACTTTTTCAACCCACTCTTGAGGAACACTTTTACCCTCCGAGGGCCTCCGAACCTTCAATCCAAGGAGGAAAGGACTTCGGTGGTAAGTGAGGTGAGAGATTTCCAAATTTCCACATAATTCACTAGCTTGTTGCATTGCTAACCATGTCTAGGGAAGGATCACACGGAGCGAGTGGCAATGAAGACTGTGTGACTCGAGGGCAACATTTGGCCCTCCAACGGAGCCTTCATGACACTGTGGACAATTTGAGGCATGATATGACCCGACAGATGGAATCAATGAAGACAAGCATTGTGCAAGAAGTTGTTCAAGCTCTTCGAGGCCGCATTCCTGAAGCAGAGATTGAAGAGGAAGAGCCTCTTGATGAGACCGATGCCGAGATGGCGGCACGACATGCCCAAGCTTGAAGAACAGCTGGACACCGAGCATCCCTTCCTCCATCAGGGATCCGAGGCCCAACCTATGGCCCACACAGTCATGATCAGGCAAGGAGCCGTCAAGGGCGTGATGGGCATGAGGGAAGTACTTCAGAAGGAGGATCAAGCTTTCATCAACCTAATGATCGAAGACATCAAAGATACCCGGATAGAGACCCAGGGTTCAGAAGGCAGAATCATCATGATGAGGATACAGAACACCAGCAGAGGGGCCTACCAGGAGATGGGGAAGAAAAGTTTGGCAAGCTTAAGTTCACAATGCCCAAGTTCTCTGGTGATGCAATGGATCCCGAAGAATACCTCACATGGGAGCTCAAGGTGAACAAGGTCTTCCGGATGCACAATTACTCCGAAGAGAAGAAAGTTGCTATGGCCTCACTTGAGTTCGATGGGTATGCGCTTATTTGGTGGGAACAAGTGCAAAATCAGCGAGGCGAGCATGGAGAGCTACCTGTCATGTCTTGGACAGAGATGAAGAGAGAGATGCGGGCTCATTTTGTGCCCAAGTACTACAAGCGAGATCTCTTCAAGAAGCTCCAAGACCTCAAGCAAGGCAGTCGGTCAATTGAGGAATACTTCAAGGAAATGGAAACCGCCTTGATCCGAGCTAATGTCCAAGAGACCGAAGAGCAGACTATGGCCTGTTTCTTGGCCGGGTTGAACCATCCAATCAAGCGCATCGCCGACTACCAACCCTACAACACCGTTGTGGAGTTAGTGCATCAAGCCATCAAGGCCAAGCGCCAAGTGCAAGAAGATGCTCGCTACTCCAAGTCTTCAACATATGCCGCACGTCCCACTCCTTACACTTCGCGTGCCACGGCAGTTGCTTCTCGCCCCACTCCAAGTGCTAAGTTTGTTCCAAGGCCAACCTCAACTAAGTCAGAAGGTCAAGTGAGAGGTGGAAGTACAAGCGTGCGCCAATGGTCAAACACAAGTCATCCTACCACCTCATCTCCAAAGGATGCCCCAACTCGAAGCAATGTTTCCTCAATGGCTTCAACGGGCAAGACCCGTGACATTGTTTGCTTCAAGTGTCAAGGACGTGGCCATATGCAAAGAGAGTGCCCCAATGCACGTGTTATGTTGATCACTGAAGAGGGCGAATATGAGTCGGCAAGCGAAGGCGAGATTGATGCTATCCATGAGGTAGCAAGGCTTGAGCAAGAGGGAGAGGATGAAGATGGACAAGAGCGAATCTATTGCGAGACCAAGTCGGGACCACCACTCGTCGTCACCAAGAAGATCCTCACCGTCCAACTTCAAGATGAACCCGAGCAACGATGCAATCTCTTCCAAACCAAGGCCACAATTGACGGCAAAACCATCAAAGTGATAATCGATGGCGGGAGTTGTCACAACTTGGTGAGTCAAGAATTATGCTCCAAGCTCAATTTGAAGTACAAGAAGCACCCTCATCCTTACCATGTGCAATGGTTGAGCGATAGTAGCACCGTCAAGATACAACACATGGTGCAAGTTGCCTTTAAGATTGGAGCCTACCAAGACACCGTGGAGTGTGATGTGGTGCCAATGACAGTATGCCACCTCCTCTTGGGCCGCCCATGGCAATATGATCGATCGGCGCGCCACGACGGGCACACCAATGAGTATATCTTCCGGTGGCAACACAAGGAGTTCGTGCTGCGACCTATGACACCAAGCCAAATCATCGCCGACAATGCTCAGAAGTTGGCAAGGCTTCAAGAAGAGAAGAGAAGGAGTGAGCGAGAGAGCACTACCTTGAGTGAGTTCCACCATTCGGTGAGTGAGAGCCACAAGCCCAAAATGAGAGAAAAGAGCAAGGAAGAGAGTAGAGGCTTAGTGATGCCAGCCACCAAATCCAAGATGAGAGGAGTGAGGAATGACCCACCTACACTACACTTTGTACTTGTGTACAAAGATGTAGTTGCTTGACTAACGACTCACCTCCACTTCATCTAGCTATGTCTCGTGTTTTGCAGGAATTCGAGGACGTCTTCCCCGATGAGATCCCGGCGGGCCTTCCACCCATTCGAGGCATCGAGCACCGCATCGACCTCATCCCGGGAGCGTCTCTTCCCAATCGGCCGCCTTACCACGCCAACCCCGAGGAGACTAAGAAAATACAACATCAAGTACAGGAGCTACTTGACAAGGGGTATGTTCGCGAAAGCTTAAGTCCTTGCACCGTTCCTGTCATTCTTGTCCCCAAAAAGGATGGATCTTGGCGCATGTGTGTAGATTGCCGAGCCATCAATAATATCATTGTGCGTTACCGCCATCCTATTCCTCGTTTAGACAATATGCTTGATGAGCTTAGTGGCGCAACCATTTTCTCTAAAATTGATTTGAAAAGTGGCTATCACCAAATAAGAATGAATGAAGGAGATGAATGGAAAACTGCTTTTAAAACCAAATTTGGCTTATATGAGTGGCTTGTCATGCCTTTTGGTTATCCAATGCTCCTAGCACTTTTATGCGCCTAATGAATCATGTCTTGCGCCAATTCATCAGAAAATTTGTGGTAGTCTACTTTGATGACATTCTCATCTATAGTAGAAAGTTGCATGATCATGTTGCTCACATTAAGCAAGTCCTACTAGTGCTTAGGAATGAACGTTTATTTGCTAATCTTGAGAAGTGCACCTTTTGTACGGAGAAGCTTGTGTTCTTAGGCTTTGTTGTCTCTACTCATGGCATAGAGGTAGATGAATCTAAAATTGAAGCAATTAAAAATTAGCCTACCCCTATCAACGTGAGTCAAGTGCGTAGCTTTCATGGCCTAGCAAGTTTCTACCGTCGCTTTGTCAAAGATTTTAGTGCTATTGCTTCCCCTTTGAATGAATTAACTAGAAAGAATGTTCCTTTTGTGTGGGGGCAATCTCAAGAGAATGCTTTTCAAGAGTTGAAGAAATGCTTAACCGAGGCACCCTTGCTTGCTTTACCGGATTTCACTAAAACCTTTGAAGTAGAATGTGATGCTAGTGGGATCGGTATAGGGGGTGTACTCATGCAAGAAGGCAAACCCGTCGCTTACTTTAGTGAGAAATTGAATGGAGCTCAACTTAATTACCCGGTTTATGACAAAGAATTGTATGCTTTGGTTCGTGTTCTTGAAGTATGGCAACATTACCTTTGGCCAAAAGAATTTGTTATTCATTCCGATCATGAGTCATTAAAATATCTTAAAGGCCAAGCTAAATTGAACCGTAGGCATGCAAAATGGGTCGAATTCATTGAAACGTTCCCTTATGTAGTCAAATACAAAAAGGGTAAAGAGAATGTTGTGGCGGATGCTCTTTCCCGTAAAATGACCCTTTTGAATCAACTTGAAGTTAAGGTTTTGGGTTTAGAGTGCTTGAAGGAATTATATGCTAATGACCCTGAGTTTGCTTCCCCTTTTGCTAATTGTACAGGAGGAAAGGGTTGGGACAAATATCATGTGCATGAGGGCTTTCTCTTTCGAGCTAACAAACTATGCATTCCCGAGTCGTCCGTGCGTTTGCTACTCTTGCAGGAATCCCACGGCGGTGGCTTGATGGGACATTTTGGGCGGGACAAGACCTACATGATGCTATCCAACCACTATTATTGGGCGAAAATATGAAGAGATGTGGAGAGATTCGTCCAACGATGCGTCACATGCCACAAAGCTAAGTCAAAGCTAAACCCTCACGACCTTTATACTCCGCTTCCTGTTCCTAGTGCCCCTTGGGAGGATATTAGCATGGATTTTGTATTAGGGTTACCTAGGACCAAAACGGGTAGGGACTTGGTCTTTGTGGTTGTGGATAGATTCTCAAAAATGGCACATTTTGTTCCTTGCCACAAGACCGACAATGCTTCACATGTTGCTAATTTGTTTTTCAGGGAAATTGTGAGGCTTCACGGTGTGCCCAAGACCATCGTCTCCGACCGCGACGTCAAGTTCCTCAGCTATTTTTGGAAGACATTGTGGGCCAAGTTGGGAGTCAAAAGACTCCATGAGACAACAAGAGCTACAATTTAGCAACAAGTGCTTCGACACGCCAACAAGGTCAACAAGAGCAAAAAGAAGATGGTGTTTGACCCCGGAGATCTTGTGTGGGTTCACCTCCGCAAGGAGCGTTTTCCCGAAGAACGCAAGTCTAAGCTCATGCCCCGCGGCGATGGACCCTTCCAAGTGCTTCAACGCATCGCGACAACACCTACAAGATTGACCTTCCGCCGGACAAGTACTCGGTGAGCAACACCTTCAACATCGCGGATCTTTCACCCTTTCATGGCTACAATGAGTTGGAATCGAGGTCGACTCCTTTTCAAGAAGGGGGGAATGATGCGGACATCACCTCCATCAAGGATGACAAGAGCCCAAATCCACCCTTGCACCCTATTGGACCAATGACAAGGGCTCGAGCCAAGGCTATACAACATGAGGTGACTCTATTCCTTGATACATCTCCACTTGATTTGAGCATGAATGGTATGCTACCTCACACTTTGAGTCTTTGCTTGCTAAGGTATGAAGGAGCCACCAAGTGGAAGAGCCCACCGACGAGCAACGGGACTGAGGGAGAGACACCAAGAATCAAGTCCCCAAGCTCCAAGCCGAACCCCAGCCGGACTGCTGCCTCGGAACCCCCGGATGTGCATTAACAGTGAAGACCCGGACTATCCGGCTGAGGCTCGGACCCTCCGGATCCGAGCCGGACCGTAGCCCAGACCCTCCGGGTGGGAGTCCGGATCTCCTCTGGAAATCCCGGACCTCAACCCGGACACTCCGGCTGAGTGTCCGGATCTCCTCTGGAAATCCCGGACCTCAACTCGGACACTCCGGCTGAGGGTCCGGATCTTCTCTGGAAAATCCGGAGTTCAGCCCGGACACTCCGGCCACCCGGACAGTCCGGCCCCAATCCGAACAGTCCGGATCTGCCTGCGTGCAGGAAAATGGGCCACGGCCCATGTAATCCCTAAGTGGCGGGTTAGACTATAAATACCCCGTACCCCTCCCAAATTAGGGTTTAGACTTGATATTAAGAACTTAAGAGAGCTTTGCTCCTCATCTAGGGTTAATCCCTCTAGATTAGGAGTTCCATCTTAGGCCTTGTAATCTCTTTGGATTGTAAGGACCGGCGTGTGCCTCCGGATGGCAATCGAGGCATTCATTGAGAGGAGGAGTTGATTTGAGTCCTAGTTCCAAAGGCTTGCCCGTTGGGGTTTTGCTGTTGGTTTGGGATTTCATCTAGGCCCTTCTAGTTATGCCCCTTGTCCAAATCGTGAAGATCGGGAGCCTTCCGTATCACGGAGGTGGTAAATATCTAACAATTTAATGTTTATGGGGATTTCTTATAATTTCTTTGGTTAGGATTTTGTTACAGCATGCTAGAATATTTAAAGATTCAGAAACTAATTAGCCTACGTGTTTGGAACAAAGTGTTCTCCTTTTGATTGTGCTGCTAGCTCCAATTTTGTGAGAATAAGTGTGATTTTGCCGAGTCTGGACTACACGCGGTGGATGGCCTTGATCAGGGCCATGGACCCTGGCACAGAGTCCAGCGGCGGGGACTGTGACGGTAGCTTCTTGAGCACGGCGCCCACCACACGCTCGAACGACTCCGCTGCCGCCACGCTCTCGCTAAATGCCTGGGTGATCGCCTGCCATAGGATCCCAACGTTGTCTGCCGCTAGCAATTAATGCTTAGAGCAATATATAGGAACTATTTTACTTGCTTCTTTTACTGCTTGTGGAAATCGAACTCATAATTTGGTATTGGCTTCAATGGCGGAAACAAAAATTTCAAGTACCTTCTTATTGTCTTAGGTATCCAGGATCTTCCCTTGGCATGTTAGTTCCTCACACTAAGACAATCATCTTTGTAGGGTGCTAAAATGGATAAGCTCAATGGTTCTGCGTGTCTTATGATCGTCTTAGACCTCGATCATACAATGGTGTTTGTCTTTCGTCTCATACCTTGGATTTGTCCATAGATAGTTACGGCTTAATGTATGTCATGTTAACATGCAATTTTTTTAGAATTCAAACATTCAGGTTGATCATCATGATGAATAGATCCTGCCCTTGCTTAGGTTTGGTGTTTTTCGGGAGTCTGTTTACTATCAGGATTCTCTACTTGTCTTTTCAACCAGAAGATCACCTACTCTGTAGATCACCTACTCTGTATAAGGAATTGAGGAAAGAGAAGCCTATGCTAACTCCAGACATCACTACTATGTCTCTGGGCACTGAGATAACATATGGTGAGGCAATAGTTCCGATGATGGCTGGGAGGAATATCTGAACAATAAGTGGGACATGAATATTGTTCTTGAGGAGATGGCTAAGTTTTTTGAGTTGAAGCTTCAGGCATGCTTGAGTACTTGCACGCTACTTTCTCTTAATTTATATTCACTTTGATTGCAAAAAAAATAGCATTTTATTGTCATATATTTGCATGGATGCAGCCAGAGACAAAACAGCGTCCACATAAGGTCAGCTTTTTGGTTGACAAGAAAAGTGCTCAGGAAGTGAGAAAGTCTCTCTCCAAGAAGTTGGAGAAACGTGGGGTGAGGCAGCATGTGTACTGATGTCATTATGTTTTGGTTGATCATCATGATGAAGAGAACCTGTCCTTGCTTAGGTTTGGTGTTCTGTGGGAGTCTATTTACTATCAGGATTCTCTACTTGTCTTTTCAACCAGAAGATCACCTACTCTGTATAAGGAATTGAGGAAAGAGAGGCCTATGCTAACTCCAGACATCACTATTATGTCTCTGGGCACTGAGATAACATACGGTGAGGCAATGGTTCCGATGATGGCTGGGAGGAATATCTGAACAATAAGTGGGACATGAATATTGTTCTTGAGGAGACGGCTAAGTTTTTTGAGTTGAAGCTTCAGGCATGCTTGAGTACTTGCACGCTACTTTCTCTTAATTTATATTCACTTTGATTGCTAAAAAAATAGCACTTTATTGTCATATATTTGCATGGATGTAGCCAGAGACAGAACAGTGTCCACATAAGGTCAGCTTTTTGGTTGACAAGAAAAGTGCTCAGGAAGTGAGAAAGTCTCTCTCCGAGAAGTTGGAGAAACGTGGGGTGAGGCAGCATATGTACTGATGTCATTACATTTTGGTTTTGGATAGTTTCCTCTTAGAAACATGCATGTTGAAATTAGTATTATAGTTAACTACTCTATTTCTTGTGAACAAATAGATGTGAAAATAATCTACAGCGGTGGTCAAGACCTTCATATATTAGCTCAAGTGACCGGAAAGGGTCACACACTTGCATATTTGCTCAAGAAGGTAAGCTCATGCGGAAAACCACCCAACAATACTCTTGTTTGCAATGATTGGTAATGATGCAGAATTATTCAGCATCCCTGGTGTACATGGTGTCATGGTGAGTATATAATAAATTGCACAAAGTATCTAGCGAAGTTCATGCCTAAATGAATATGAATTCACTGCAACTCCAAAGTTTTAAAATGTTAGGTTAGCAATGCCCAAGAGGAACTACTCCATGGTATGCAGAAAATGCGAAGGATAATCCTAAGGTAATACATGCAACTGTAGGTGCGCTGCTGGTATTATACAAGCTATCGGACACTTCAAGCTAGGACCTAATGTTTCTCCGAGAGATGTGGAGTTCCCTTACATCAAGCAGGATTCTTTCAAGCCTACGGAAGCCGTTGTAAAGTTATATGTTCTCTACGAGAAGTGGCGTAGGGCTGATGTTCCGAAGGCTGATTCAGTTATAGAGTACTTCAAAAACATCACTGTAAGTATATGGCTTTCCACTTTGATTTACATTTAAAAATAATTTGGTTAACTTTTGTCTAATCTCTCCCATCCTGTCTTGTTGGCTTAGCTAATATATGCTAAATAGTCACTCTTCCCCTTGCATGCACATTGATTTTTTATAATTTCTCAGAGCTTTCTAATTTTGAGACAATGCTATATTTTCATTCGAGAATGCACAGGCTAATGCCAGGTTATTTTTATTGAGCTTTCAAGCTAATTGTTTATTTATTTATTGTATGTGTTAGCATGCAAATGGGGTTACTATTCATTCTACCGGCTTGAACGTTCAATCCATGCATCCATTCAGGTGTTGGGTTCATGTTATGGTGACAAACAAGAAAAAAATACCGAGCATGGGTGGACAGACTTGTTATCTCACAGACTTCTTCCGACAGTTGGCTGGTGAGATTCGACTTGTGGGAGTCAGAAGGTGATTGCTTAGAATTATGTGGAGTGTACTATTTTATACAGTTTGTTCAAATTGTAATAGCTTTTTGTGCAACTTTTACTTGTTCAATCAGAAGTTTTTCTTGATTCTTTTATAGATCATGTCATGTATAGGTTATTGATTTCCTACATGTTGTAGTATATCTTCATTTTACAAGAGAAACCCTTTACTCGATATGTAGATGCTAAGTAATAATTTAGGACTATTGTAATAGATTTGTATATTATTTTGCAGTCATATCCTATCTTTTATGTACAAATGCCAGTTTATAATTGTTTCTGATATGGGATAATTACTGCTGGTGTTGGCTTACTTGTTGGTCTCTGCTGACTGCTGAGTTTCTCCAGTGTTTTCTACCTTCTGGCATATATGTATACAGATATCAAACAAGAAATGAGGCTACTGTGTTCCATTGTGAAACGAGATGAAGTAGCGAACTTTGTTAGTTATTGAAAAAAAATATACTCCAGAAGTTCACTTGCAGCTTCTGTTAAACTTGTAATTTGCTTGACAATTACTGGTTCATCTCTCACGGATTTTGGTCAATCGATCATTTGATATCTGAACAAATTCTGAGAAGGCTTGCCCAGCCGCCTGGGACGTGTCACGTAACATGGGGATTGTGCTTATTTTACTATGAAGTAGCTTCCTTCAAGTCTAATTGGATTTTCTAGAGTTTGACGAGATTCCCTGCTGTCTGGGATCGTCAGCTTACCACCATTCTGTGCTAAACGGGAACTGCGATAGCTTTAACAACAAAAGTTGTGGTTTTGCAAAATTCGCTCTTTCGTAATGTTTAACTTATCTCAGTACTAACGTTTATATCGAGAAATATCAAGACTGCACCACTGGTACTGAAATTGGAATCATCAAAACAAGCACATGAGATGAAGCACACACAACAGAAGCAATGTTAACCGCACGGGGGTTTTCAAATAAAAATGGCCTGATGAAGTCTGGACTTCACGGCATAGGCATAAGTTCGGATTCTGATAGTTGGGAGTGTTGGACACTAGGAGTTTATGTATTGAACTATTGATCGTTTGTCATTAACCTTTCATTAGAAGAAATGCCTAGTTATTGTTCAGAGTGCAGTATTTTGTGTCAAGCAAATGCTGCAGTAAAAGGGGCAGCAGTACTTGCAAAATTTCACGAAAAACATTTGCAATAAAAGGGGCAGAAGCACTTGCAAAATTTCTGGAAAAAACATATAGATAATTAATTTCTGGAATTCACAGTTGCTTTGTGGGAATACAGAGGAGACCATGTTGATCAGTTAGCAAACTTGCATACTATACTAGCACATTGATGAATTTTGTAAATCAAAGAAAATGCCATGATAAAAACATATGATATTAGCTCTTCTGCAAAATATCGGTTGGAAACCCTGTTTGCATAGAATTTGAGTTGGAGTACAGCAAAGATATTCCTATCCGCATCTTGTCAATGCTAAACTTTGCAATATTTTTTTGAGAGAGGTTCAAGTTGAAAATCAGAATTTTCCATTCTCAAGAGTCTCGACCCTGAATTAAAGGACAAATTTTCAAACATGTATTTCTCTAGGACACGATGGCTATATTTCATAAGATTTGATTTTCATGTATTTTAATATTTTCTTCTGAAGCTACCAACTCTATTGTTTGATCTGTCATGTTGCAGGAACTACACAAGAAAAGGTTACAAATAAAAGAAAAGCCAAAATACAAAGGAAAATCTAGAGGTACGTCTCTCTCATGGATGTTGATTATTCGGCGATTAGTGGTTCAAAACTTCAAATTTATTTGTTTCATGGCATTTGAATTTGTACGAAGCACTGGGAGGAATAACAAAAGTAGCTAATGATTGTAAATTCACTAACAAGGATAAGTCGGTTGATGATTCTGCAATAGTTGTACAGCATACACATCAACTACAGGAATCTAGGTGGTAATGTCTGGTTATACTTGTTGAAAATGTTTCCTTACTATATTCCTTTGACCTGAGTTCATGAAGATTACTGAGTTCTTAAACTTAGGACAACAAATTAGAAACCGAAAAGGGTTATCTATAGTAGTGAAGTTACGTATGACTACAGAATCCATAGTAGTGAAGGTACGACGGGCGGGCGGTGGAGGCGGCAGCGAGTGCTCGGGTGAGAGGAGGAAGAGAAGGGGAAAGAGTGAGGGAGACGGAGCGAGAGATGGGAGAGTGCTTTGACATATCATGACAATTAACGATGTTGAGTCTTTGGAGTAAGCCACTTTTGTTCAAAATATATGTGTAGCTTCATATAAGTTATTCATGTTATTGTACTTAACGCAACTGCTTGTTTGATAGGAAGGAATGGGTGCTAAGCTCTAAACCAAAACCAATTAGGTTAAGTCTCAAAAATTACTGGACATTGAAAATTAGCCAATCTATGAATGGCGATTGTTTCAACATGGCCGTAAGAACACTGGCATGCGATGAGCTCCATGTGTTGAGAAATACCCCAGTTCACTACATGGACCTGATGTTTTGCGTAAGTTATTAAAACTATATAATTACTCGTTGCATCATATTTCTAAATTTTCTTTCTATCTCAGACGGTGTCCGACTTTGCACAAGACCTGACGCATTGTGGAAGGCTTGATGTTCAATGGTTGGCACAATTGTTTGATAGCTGGCCTGGATAGACTACAATATCTCAAAGTGCAAGCTAGTAAGATTGGTTTCTTTGTTCGTTGGTGTCGTGATTTACGTATTCCTAGTACTTACCATATGAAGATTCTATTGCCATATGCTTTCCTCGGACAGTACATGGAGTTAGCAATTATCTAAAGTTGTCCTTTTCCTGGTGGATATTTATGTATTTGGTTCTAGATTTTCTTAACCGCCTCCGAAAATAGATGTTCTAGAAAAAGATAATTTATTGTGAATTATTTCTTAGTAGCTTTTTTGGACTTATTTTAAATAAATATTGAGTTGTAATATTAAGTAATATTACCATGCTATATTTTGTACTTATGTAAATTTCATATGTATTGGTTGAGAAGTGCGTTGCACGTGCACGCTTACTAGTAATTTAAGATGGCAACAATAGCAAGCTAGCTAACCTAACACATCAGGGTGTTAGCTTTTTTGCGTGTAAACTTAGAACTAGGAGTGAGACCGAGATTGCGACAGCAATTCCACACAATCAAAAATGTAATCCTTGTATTCATTCTTTGATTGATGTTTACATATATATGCAACGCGAAGAGATGGCAGTTGCTCTCCTGGAATCATCATTTATCAACTGCTAATGGCGGTTATGAAGTTGATCAAAGCGTCATGTCCTTTCTCTGGACACGTCGGTTCACAACACTCCCCCTTGATCAATTTCACCTTTGTATATAATGAGCATCTAGAAAAACACCTCTAAAACCTTGTAGGAAAAATATGAGGAGAAATATAATGATTGTATGCCATGAAAAACTCCTTTTAAAAACCCAATGGGAAAATAAGGAGAAAATGGTATGGCATATATGAATTCTTATTGTTGGATAATATGTCATGGAAAACTCCTTTAAAACCCAATGGGAAAAATAAGGAGAAAACGATATGACATATAGTGCTTGTATTAATATTGCCTCATTAAAAAAACATTTTATGAGAAACCATTTTAGGAAAAACTCATAAAGGAAAAGAGTACAATATATATGATCTGATGATCATTGTCAGGTTATATTTCAGGGGTTTACTCCCCCTGAACCTTGCAAATCTCGAATTCATCTCATACCAATTCCATGAACATATTTCTAGAATAAAGATGTTGGTAGGGACTTTGTAAATAAATCTGCAGGATTTTCACAAGACTTAGTTTGCAAGGATTTTCCCATTTTTCTGTAATTCATGGGGATAAAATAATTTAGGAGCAATGTGCTTTATAATATTGCTCTTTATATAACCTGATTGCATTTGTATAATACAAGCAGAATTATATTCGTAGATAACTGTTGGTGATTCTAAGGAACCAACTCCACATGACTGTTGTATGTGGTTAATCATTCTGCGAAGCCAAACACTTTCACGTGATGCTTCATATAATGCAATTATTTCAGAATGATTAGTGGAAGTAGCCACTAAAGTTTGTTTTGATGACTTCCAAGATATGGTTGTTCCACCATGTAGGAATACAAATCCAGTCTGAGATCTGGCATTATGAGGATCAGATAGATAGCCAGCATCTGCATATCCCACTATAGTTATATCTTGATTTTTCTGATAGAATAAACCAAGATCTTTTGTGCCTTGGAGATATCTGAGGATATTCCTAGCACCTACCATTTGCCTTTTTGTAGGGGATGCACTATGTCTAGCCAATAGATTAACTGCAAATGAAATATTAGGCCTGGTGCAGTTTGCTAGGTACATAAGTGCTCCGATGACACTGAGTAAGGAACTTCAGGTCCTAATATTTCTTCATTGTCGGCCCTAGGTCTAAATGGATCTTTTTCTCTATCAAGAGATCGAATGACCATAGGAGTCTTGGATGGATATGATTTATCCATATTGAATTTCTCCAAGATTTTCTGGATATAATCAAACTGATGTACAAGGATTCCTGAGGGAAAATGCTCAAGTTGTAAACCTAAGCAGAATTTGGTTTTACCCAAATCTTTCATCTCAAATTCCGTCTTTAGATGATTACTTGCCTCTTGTATGTCTTGTGTAGTTCCAATGATATTGAGATCATCGACATAAACTGAGATGATGCAAAATCCCTTTGAGGATTTCTTTATGAATACACAAGGGCAATCATCATTGTTTGAGTAACCCTTCTGAAGAAGGAATTCACTTAATCGGTTGTACCACATTCTTCCCGATTGTTTTAAGCCATAGAGTGACTTTTGTAATTTTACACAATACATGTTACGATTTGCATTTGGATTCGGGATTTTAAGTCCATCAGGGACTTTCATGTAAATGTCCGAATCGAGTGACCCATATAAGTATGCGGTCACTACGCCCATCAACTGCATGGATAATTTTATTTGTATTGCCAAAGATATTAAATATCAAAACGTGATTCCACTCATAACAGGAGAGTATGTTTCATCATAATCGATGCCGAGTCTCTGCGTGAACCCTTGTGCTACAAGTCTCGCTTTGTATCTCATCACCTCATTGTTTTCATTTCTTTTTCGAACGAAAACCCATTTTGCTCCCACAGGGAAGACATTTTGAGAAGTTGGTATTACTGAAGTAAATACCTCTCTTTTCTTGAGCGAGCGCAATTCTGCCTCTATTGCTTCCTTCCATTTGGACCAATCTGAGCGCTTGAAGCACTCTGCCATGGACTTAGGTTCTGGATCCAATTGAAGGTTATTAGCAATTTTTGAGGAGAAGTAAATGTCAACAATTGTAATCTTTCTGTTAAAAGATTCTCCTGAATCAATATAGTTTATGGAAATTTCATTATCATCTTCTAACTCATTGTGATTTCCCTCAACATTAGAGTTAGGATGTTCCGATGTCCCAGCACTTAAATTTATGTACACATTTTTGCTGGGTTGTGGATGTTGAGCATCCGACAAATGTTTCTCCTTTTGAGATTGATTTGCATTTACTGTTTGAGGATTTAGAGTCCTCTGTTTCCGTGGACGCATTTGAGAAGCTGGATCCTTTGTGGCAGAAGTTCTCCCCCTTTTGCTCTCATTAGGGAGTTGAGTGGTTTTATTAGGTACCTCCACTCTTTCTAGCACATTAACCGCCAAAATATGTGATTTTGTTACACCTTTATGGTCAGTAAATGCATCTGCCAGGTTATTTGCAATATGTTGCAAATTTATAATTCTCTGAACATCAGATTCAGATTCTTTAGTACGTGGGTCTAAGGATTGAATGCCAGTGACATTCCAATCTATTTCTCGGCATTCTTTGTGGTACCTGTCTTTATCTCCCCCTAATGCCGGGAAATGATCTTCATCGAAGATGCAATCAGCGTATCGGGCTGTAAATAAGTCCCCTGTTAGGGGCTCGAGGTATTTAATTATTGACGGAGAATTATACCCCATATAGATTCCCAATTTTCTGTGAGGGCCTATTTCACTACACCACGACACCGAATTCCCGACAGCCACGTTGGTAGGGAAAACCACCATCTGCAACAGAAAGTCGGTCGGGAAAGGGTTTTGCCGACCGACTTTGTCTGTCACTGAAAGTCCTGTCGGCAAAGGCTTTTCCCGACCAACATATCTTTACCGACCGACTGTAAGTCGGTAGTGCAAAAGTTTTCCCGACCAACATATTTTTCCCGACGGACGTATGTTTTCCCGACCGATATTTTTTCCCGACCAACAGTCTGACGGCGTTGCTTTTGCCGACCAACTTTCCGTCGGTCCTACCAGGACCCTTTCCCGACCAACAGTCCGACGGCATTGGTTTTGCCGACCAACGGTCCGACGGCATTATTGGTTTTGCAATTTTTCATATATTAACCACATATATATATATATACATTACATCATAGTTAATGATCATAATAAAATCCAGAATGTCACGGTGAACTAAAAGAAAATTTTGTACACTTCATTCCTCACAAATAGTTCATCCATTAGTTTTTCTATGTCACTAGCATCCAAAATGCTCACAATTCAAGTTAACCAAGTGCAGAAAATATTTAGGATGAATGTGCACAAAACATCACATATGCATCCGGTTTTACAAAAGATAGCTAAAAGGTAGATCTCCAATGAGAGTGAATTTCTTCCATTACACAAAACATCAGGTTCTATGTATATGGTGTGGACTTGCCAGCTACTAGATCTTGATGTCCTCCCTGCAAAAGGTAAACATGCTTCAATGAATTTTCAGAAATAGTTTCTAGTTAAACTTACATGAGATTGATATAAACAAATGGCATCCATTTTATACAAATGTACAGCATTGTTTCTTAGTTCTTGCTAGTTGAATATTAATGACATATCTAATATACATAATCATAGTAAGGTTTGTTGCATACATTATTTGTTTCATTTGTAAGTTTGACAGAATAAAGTACATAAGGAACATAACATACAGTCACTTCACTTTTGATGCTACTTATATATTTTAGATGGCATAATCATTTGGATCCACAAATAAGGAAAGAAGCTTGGACTGTTGAGGAGGAGCATGTGCTTGTTAATGCTCATCGTTTGCATGGTAACAAATGGGCAGAAATTGCAAAACTTCTTCCTGGATGCTCATCGTTTGAATATTGGAAATGGAGATTCTTGGAGGGAGGGAGGCAGGGAAGGAACTTGGAAAGGAACCTGAAGACGGACAACATCACTATAGAAAGCCTGCATGGTCCTTTGCTTGGAAATGCCTTCTCTGTAATGGAGGAAACAACATAAAAGAGTTGGATAGAATCTGAGGACAACAGCAAAGCAGCACAATTTCTGTTCTCCAAAGTTTTCTCTATAGCGTAAAGGATTAACTTCACAAGGAGCACAGGATACTGAAGACGGACATCAAGAGTTGAAACTTAAAAGTACATGCAATGTTTCTGCTTGCTGATGGGCAATTGCGTGAAATGAACTAGTATCTGAAAAGTCGAGTCCATGCACCACCTCTGGTTGATCAAGGGATGATTCATCCAAGGATCTAAGAATTAGGTCAACAAAATATCATTTCTTTTATCAGTTTCAGTTTCTGAGTACATTAGCTTAACCCTAGAATCAACGAAAAAACCACCATCTGCAAGACACTTAACCCTAGAATCCTTTGGCAGTAGTGCACGAAAATCATCACAGTGAATGCAATACATTATCTTCACCTTATTCCAGCCATAAAAATCTGCACATTGAAACACATGCTCAATGAGAACCTCACAATTGTAGGTATCTAAAAATAGTGTTGCAATATTATACTGAAAGGCAACCACTTTACTCCTGAAGTAAAGGGATTAAGGAGTTTATAATCTGTAGCAAGCAATTGAATCTGAGATGCTTCTCTTTGAATATGTCATGCTAATAAATGGATAACTCGAGCAACTCATAGCTGGAAACTCCAATAAAAATGGTAGAAGTGAACACACTGCAGGTATAGTGAAATATGATCCAATTGGTTAAGAAGCAAAATAAAAATTTAAGAACTGTTAGAAAATCCAAGGACTTGACGCTTCTGCAAATACTACTGCAAAATTGTGCTAATATGGAAGTCTTGAGTAATTTAGACATAAAGAAATTAGCAGCAGGCCCAGGTACGCCTTTGTATTAATGGATGCAATGTTGCTGACTTGCTGTTACAGATGTGCATCAACAAATGAAATAGACAGGTGATATAAATTGAGAAGATTTAGTTACCTGGATTCTGAGATTTATCATTGCTCAAGATCCCAGCAAACTCAACCTGTCGTTCCATGTACCAGGACGAACCCAAAATTGATTTCTGACGTGAAGCACATGACTTCAAATTCCGGCACCAGCCTCCACCCTGAAGAGTCGTCCCAGCTTAGTTACTAATCACTCGTAATTACCTATGCTGTTCCATTTTCTATATCCAGCCATGCATCATTTCGTGGATGAAATTGAAGCAATTGGAGGAAGAAGATTTAGTGAGGGCACAAGTGCTGGTCGTGAGATCCAGAGGAGAAAGAGGCCAACCGATTCATGGCTGGAATCAGGATCCAGTTAGTTACCTGCACGTCCTGCGCGTTGACGTCGGGGTGCTCGATGATGAGGAACCAGAACCTGGAGGAGTGGAGGTTGGTGCCGGAGCCGATGACGCTGCTCGCCGGGAACCGTGAAAGCTTCCAGGCGAGGTAGGTGAGGTCGTCGACAGGGTTGGACACCACGAGCAGCAGCGCCTCCGGGAAGTGCTCCGCCACGGCCGGCACGGTGGAGAGGACGGCGGCGCGGTGGAGAGGCGCGGGGGCGCGGTGGTGAGGCCGGCAGCGCGGTGGAGATGCCGGCGGCGCGGGGGAGAGGTCGGCGGCGCGATAGATAGGGCGGCGGCACGGTGGAGAGGCCGGCGCGGGGGCACGGTGTAGAGGCCAGCGGCGCAGTGGTTGGGGGAAAGAGAAAGGGGAATTAGGGATTTGGCAGGTGCGTGTGGTAGATGTGGAAAAATTTCGCGGGCGTGGGCCAAATGTTGGCGCTAAAATTTGGCGCGTCAGCCCATTTGCCACAAACTGAGGGTCGGCATTAGTTACCGACCGACGATTCGATGGGCCTCCGAGCTTTCCCGACCGACGATTCGACAACAAATGTCCTACTATTGCCGACCGACGGTCTGTTACTGTTCACGATCTTTCCTGACCAACTGTCTGTTACAAGTTTTCTCGAGCAACAGTCGGTCGGCGATAGTTACTTTTCCCGACCCACGTCCGTAGGAAATGCGGTGTCGTGGTGTAGTGTTTGTGTACGCTGCGGTAGTGATATTGGCACGTATACAGCGCAGCCAAATTGACGTAGATGGGAAATACTTGGTTGATTTCCACGTACTAACTGCAACGGGGAAGCCGTTTGATATGCAGTTGGACGAATTTGAATTAATTATGTGGCGTGTAAAACCACATGACCCCAACAAGATGTTGGTAGATTTGAATTCTGTAAAAGTGGTCGAGCAATTAATTTGACTCTTTTGATGAGAGATTCAGCTAGACCATTTTGGGTATGTACATAAGGTACAGAATGTTCTAAATTTATGCCTAATGTTAGGCAATAATCGTTAAATGCTCGCGAAGTGAATTCTACGGCATTATCCATTCGAATGGTTTTTATCCTGTGTTCAGGATAATTTGCTCTTAATTTGATAATTTGAGCGATTATTTTAGCAAATGCATGGTTCCTTGTGGATAGTAGACACACATGCGACCATCTTGTAGATGCGTCGATTACAACCATGAAATATCTGAATGGTCCAGATAATGGCTGAATTGGACCACATATATCTCCTTGAATGCGTTCAAGGAAATTAAGTGGTTCATTTCGTATCTTAATATAAGAGGGTGTTAAGATTAATTTCCCCGTAGCACATGCGGTGCATACAAAATCTGAGGGTTTGAGAAATTTTGCAGGCTTTAAGTCATGACCAACAGAATTTTTAATAATTTTTCTCATCATCCCTATGCTGGGATGACCAAGGCGATCATGCCAAATCTTGAATTTATCAAGATTTTAAAAAATTACTTTATACGTAACATGTTGAATTGGTCTAATGTATGTGTAGTACAATCCAGTTTTTAAAGAGGGAATTTTCTCAAGCATTTATTTTCCATATCCGTTATTTTTAGTGATGAGGAGACTTTCGTCATTGCACTCAACACTGGTTTCAATGTGGAAACCATTCTTACGGATATCGTTAAAACTGAGTAAGGTACGAGTTCAATCGGGATACAAGAGTGCATCCTCTATTATGATTTTCGTACCCATGGGGAGAATGATTGTGGCTTGACCAGAGCCTATGATTATGGCATCGCATCCAGCGATAGTCATAATATTTCCTTTACTCTTTTTTAGAGTTTGAAAATATTTCATTTCCCTTAAAATCGTGTTAGTGGTGCAGCTATCCACTAAACATATTTCCTCCTCCATTGGATTGTCTTGAAGATTCTTTCTTCTTCTTCAGAGTTCTTCTTTGTTCAAAGTTCTTTGCAATGTGGTGGCCGAAGTACTCTTGGCAGAGCAGTGCTGATGACGTATTGTGTGTAAACTTAGAACTAGGAGTGGGACCGAGATTGAGACAGCAATTCCAGACAATCAAAAATGTAATCCTTGTATTCATTCTTTGATTGATGTTTCAATATATATACAACGCGAAGATATGGCACTTGCTCTCCTGGAATCATCATTTATCAACTGCTAATGGCGGTTATGAAGTTGATCAAAGCATCGTGTCCTTTCTCTAGACACGTCGGTTCACAACAAGCTTAAAATTATGGAGCAGATCACGCCCGCATTAACCAAATTGCTAGTTAATTTGAAGCCATATTTTGTTTCCTGCGTGCACGTTGAGTTCTAATTTGAGTAATTGCAGCTAGCAACAAGGTAGACGCCAACTCGCGACGTGCATTATTTTGTTTTAGGCAACCGAAACAAGAGCTGCTCTTATTTGTATGGAATAAATCAGTTCCATAGTTGACTGAGTTGTTAATTACTAGTTATGGAAGCTTAGCTCCTTCCGTTGCAATGTTCCACCATACTACCACAGCACTAGTGTTTTTAGGGCCTGTTTGGTTGGGCTGTGGCTGTTGACAAAGCTGCTGTTGGCTGGCTGTCTGGAAAAGCTGCTGTAGCTGTGGGAAAATGAACATATGGCTTTTGGTTTATCCAAATCATCTATAGCATTTTGTAAAATGAGCATAGAAGCTTCAATACATTGCAAAAAGCTGGTAGAAGGCAGCTTTTCCAAACAGCTGAATTTGCACTGCAAAGCCCACAGCTACCGTTGGCAAAAGCTGCTGAAAAGCTGGCCGTTTGGTTGGGCTGCAACTTTTTCCAGTGAAAAGCTGCTGAAAAGCCCAACCAAACACCCCCTTAGTTGGTTCGGAAGCCAGTTATCATACTCATGTCATCGTAACGTTCTATTTATTGGGTTGCAGGGACCAACCAATGCATCTAAAAACTCAAGGTGATGAAGAAATGTGAATAATACACTTATACTTGGACACTACTCTTTCCTAATTGCATACTGATCGACTCTTCATATTTTCTTCTTAGACTGTTGGTCTCTGTCCTATCCAGCGTTAATTGGAAAGATGGACACACCGACACAGTAAATATGGATGTCTGTCCTGTTTTACATCAGTTATCAGAGGCTTTTTTTTTAGGGAACAATAGTTATCAGAGGTTGAGGGATGCTTTGTCTTCACCTTGCTGCAGTCCTGATTTTCTGGATGCTCCTTGCTTTTCTGAAACAGCAGTTCTATTCTAGGAAACATAAATCCTGGTTGGTAATAGTGTGATACTGATGATGGCATGGCACCCGGGTATCATCAAGGAGGACGAATCTGGCCCACTGGCCAAGGGATGGGCCAGGCCGACTACTCGGAGTCCGACTCCAACACGGGGGCGCCTCATCAACGTGGAGTACAAGACAAGGACTAATACCTATCCAACATACCCAGAATCAGTTGTAACAAGTTAGGAAATCAATCTATTAACCGATTCGGACTCTTGTAACCCTACCCCGGTCGCCTATATAAGGCCCGGTAGGGAACCTCCGATCGGCAAGTATTCTCTAGGTCATAGACAACCTCCATTGTTTCTAAGTCCAGGCAACCTCGAGATCGAATCTCTAGTGCTTGTGGTGCTCGGGATACAAGCTATACTAGCCACCAAACACAGGACGTAGGGTATTACCTCTCCGTGAGGGCCTGAACCTGTCTAAATCCTGTCTCCCGTGTGCACCCATCCTGATTTGCTGTGCTCACGCCGCCCCATAGTTAGTATTGCCGGAATAATACTCCGACAGTTGGCGCGCCAGGTAGGGGTAGTGCGCATAGATCCATCTGCATGAATCGGGATGGGTTTCATCAACTGCAACAACGTCATCGTCCCGGGAAGTATCATGAGATTCGCTCTCGTGAACGCTGTCCCGGACCCCGGCCAACTTTTCCAATTTGGAAAGTTGAACTTCATCGCCGACAAGATCGGCCAGCTTCACCTCTGCTACTCGGTGACGTCCCGATCGGCGGAGGTTCCATCAGCTTCTCGGCGCGGGCTTGCCCCTAAGCCCGTGCCTTCGCCCTTTTTCCCCAGGGAAGAGGCTACATCAAGTCCGGATCTGCTGTCCGCATTCGCTAGATAGGGATCTCGGCTGGTGGGTGCTATTGACTCTCTCCTCCCCGTCCTTGAGTATGACTCGGACAATTACGAGAGCTCTGGCAGCCACCATCCATCCCGGGAAGTCTTCATGGCCAACGCCGACTCGCCAGACAACGGCGATGGCCGAGCAGTCCCCATCGTGGAACAAACGCAGGCCGAGCTTGAAGCCACCCGACTCCGACTCCTCGCCAAGGAAGAAGAGTTGGTCGAGCAACAGACTCGGCTCGCTAGCCAGCGCGACGAACAACGGCGCAACGACGACATGAGGGCTCGTGGATGCCAAGTCCATAACGAGCTTCGCATGTGCGAAAGGGACGGGGTCCCAATATTCCCGCTCCCGAGTCACAACGTCATCGCGGCCACGATGGCGGCACGCGCCATTGAAATACCCGAGGGCAACCCGGGACACGACGAACTTCGGCGACTCCGCGTTCTGCTGGAGGAAACCGTCCTCCAGCAGGCCGAAGCTTCAGAAGGTCGCACCGGCTCCTCAGCAGGTGCAAGGAGTCGGCACTCTACCCCTCCAAGAAGTCCACCCACCATGGGTGGACGACGAGCAAGCCCCGACCGACATCAGCCGGCTGGAGCAGTTCATGAGTGACTCGGTCCTAATCGAGACGCCCGAGGCACCATAGCCGCCAGAAACCGCGCCCGACAGGATGCGGACAAAAACGCTCGTCAAGCCGCACCGGTCCGCAGTCGACTCGGACTAAGGAACCCCGCAGACGCTGAAAGAAGCGCTCATCACGGTCCCAGGAGAGACGATCTTGGCAGCCACCGCAGCGACAGCGGTGCCACCAGCCGGGGACGTTCTCCGACTCCCTCCGGCATGGGATATTCGGGTCTGAAAGCATTCGGCCCCCGCATCCGCAGCGTCATCTTCCCGTCACGATTCTGAGTCACCGGCATCGACAAGTACACGGGTGAGACCCGGCCGGACATCTGGCTGGCTGACTATCACACGGCGTGCAGAACCAACGATGGGAACGACTACGTCGCGATCCATTATTTGCCGCTGTTTCTGGCCAACTCAGCACGAGCCTGGCTCACCAGCTTACCTCTGGGTTGCATCCAGACATGGAGCAACCTTAAGACCCTCTTTGTGAACAACTTCCAGGGCACTTACAACCGGCCCGGGAACACGTGGGATCTCCACAGTTGTACCCAAGAGGAGGATGAGACTCTCCGAGAGTACATCCAACGCTTCTCCAAGAAGAAAAATTCCTTACCCGAGGTCCGGGAAGGTGATGTCATCACCGCCTTCTCCAAGGGGGTCCGAAGCACCGACCTCATCCATAAGATAGCGCGCAAGAATCCCCAGACTAAGCGCGAGCTCTTCGACATAGCCAATAACTTTGCCACCGGCGAAGAGGCTGTCCGCAGTGCTACTCGGGATGACAAGGGAAGAAGCAAGGGCAAGGTGCCCGAGTCACCCAGTCGGGACGCCCCTCCCGAGTCGTCCGGGAAGAAGCACCGAAAGCGTAAAGGAGGAGATCTCGTTGCTGCGACTGAGTGCGCCCCGCCGCGCCGCCCTCAACGCACCAACGCGACCTTCGAGGAGATGATGAGTCAGCCGTGTCACTTTCACGGGCCCAAGTCCAATCACCTGACACGCGACTGCAATCTCTTGAAGAACCTGAACAAACCCTTCGTCCCCAATCGGGGCAAAAAAGAGCCCCCCCAGGACGAAGGCGAGGAGTTCCCGAAAGAGACCGCTTGCCTGATGATTTTTGGTGGACCTAACGGCTACGAATCCAAGCATCGCCAGAAGATCACAGACAGAGAGGTCAACGCAGTGGAACCGGCCGTACCCAAGTACCTGCGATGGTCCGAGTCCGTAATTTCATTCAGGCGTTCGGATCACCCCGACTACATTCCCTAGCCGGGACGATTGCCCTTGGTGGTAGACCCGATCGTTTGCGGCGTCCGCCTTACCAAGGTCCTCATGGACGGCGGGAGTGGTCTTAACATCCTCTACGTCAAAACCCTTGACGACATGAAGATCTCTCGCTCCGAGATCAAGCCGACTGGTGCCCCCTTCCACGGGGTGGTACCCGGCAAGATGGCGAGTCCACTCGAGCAGGTCAGCCTGCCCGTTACCTTTGGCACTCCCGACAACTTCCGAACCGAGACCCTCACCTTCGAGGTCGTCGACTTCGAGGATGATGAATAGTACGGTATCCCGCGTATTAGGGGTATCCGAATACCGAATCCCAGGACTTTAGGAGGGTACAGCGTGCCCGGGAAGGATCCCCGGACGATAAGGCAACCCCTCTCGGGAAGGGAAGACTCCCCTTAAACTGGGAAGTCAATCCCGACGTTTAAAGAGACCAGAGTCCTACTCGGGTGTGAGTCCACGTCCAATACGACCCTGGGAACCCCCTATATAAGGATCAGCAATCCCATAGGGGAGGACAGGTCCGGATAGGTCGCTTGAGATCCAATTAGGTCAAGACATCTAGTCGCAGCACCAGGAGGCGAAGCCCTAGAAGACCCACTGCCTCGAAGGAGTCGAGCCCGGTGGTTTAGGATAGTTTAGTCTACGATTAGGCCTAGGGTAGCCACTAACATACACCCCCTATTGTAAAGCGTGTTCTTCATCAATATATAGCAACAGGACGTAGGGTTATTATCCTGAGGGAGGCCCGAACCTGTATAAAAACGGCTGTCCCCTGCTGTCAGATCTCCTGGCACTTGGGCCCTAGAGGTCCCTACCCCCCAGTAATCATCACTCCACGAATACCGTAAGATCGCCGATTCACCGATCGTCGACACACGCCATCTTGGGACGTCCCTGCTACGCCAAATTCATGGTTGTCCTCAGCTATGTCTATTTGAAGCTCAAGATGCCGGGCCGCCACGGGGTAATCACAGTGCAAAGCAGTTTCCAACACGCTTACACGTGCGACCTGAAATATTGCAACCTCGCCGCGGCCCAGATCGCGGAGGCCGCGCTCCCCGACCTCAAGTCGGCCGTGGTTGAGGAAGCGCCTCCGGCCAAGAAGGCTTCAACATCGACATCTTTCCAGCCGGCGCGGGACACCAAGTCGATCCAGCTTGACCGTGAAGACCCCTCGAAGACGACGCAGATCGGGACTGCGCTCAACGATAAATAGGAAAGCGCGCTCGTCAGCTTCCTCCAGAACAACCGGGATATCTTCGCATGGACATCTTCTGACATGCCCGGAGTTCCACGGGAGGCTACCGAGCACTCCCTAAATGTTTGGCCAGACGCTAAGCCGATCAAGCAGCGCTTGCGCCGATTCGCTGAGGATAGACGTCAGGCTATAGGAGAAGAAATAGCCAAGCTTCTAGCAGCTAGCTTCATTAAAGAAGTGTATCATCCCGACTGGTTAGCGAACCCAGTTCTTGTTCGCAAAAAGAATGGAAAGTGGAGGATGTGTGTTGATTATACTAGCCTTAACAAGGCATGTCCCAAATGGAAAGTGGAGGATGTGTGTTGATTATACTAGCCTTAACAAGGCATGTCCCAAAGATCCTTTCACCCTTCCTCGCATCGACCAAGTGATTGATTCCACGGCCGGGTGCGAAATTTTGTGCTTTCTCGACGCTTACTCGGGCTATCACCAGATTAAGATGAAGGAGGATGAAGAGATCAAGACATCTTTCATCACTCCATTTGGCGCTTTCTGCTATGTCTCCATGCCCTTCGGCCTCAAGAACGCAGGTGCTACATACCAACGGTGCATACAGCGTTGCCTTCAGTCGCAGATCGGTCGGAACGTACAAGCCTACGTCGACGATGTGGTAATCAAGTCCCAAAAAAGAGAAGACCTCCTGAGCGATTTGGGAGAAACCTTCTCCAACCTTAGAAGATTCAGTATGAAGCTCAACCCCGAAAAGTGCGTATTCGGGGTCCCTTCGGGCAAGCTGCTCGGCTTTATCGTTTCCGAACGCGGGATCGAGGTCAACCCGGAGAAGATCGACACCATCGTCAAGATGGGCCCACCGAAGAACCTCAAAGACGTCCAAAGGTTGATCGGGTGCATGGCAGCTCTCAGCCGATTCATTTCCTGACTCGGCGAGAAAGCCATGCCCATCTACAAGCTCATGAAGAAGTCGGAGACCTTCACCTGGACATCCGAGGCCCAGGACACCCTTGACGGTTTGAAGAAGTTCTTAACTACCCCCGGTGCTGGTGTCTCCCATGCCCAACGAGCCACTGCTTCTCTATGTTGCAGCAACTACTCAAGTAATTAACACGGTCTTGGTTGTGGAACGCCCGAGCCCGGCCATATCCAGAAGGTCCAGCGCCCGGTCTACTTCATCAGTGAAGTCGTCTCCGAGTCCAAGGCGCGGTACCCTCAGATCCAGAAGATCATCTACGCGGTGTTCATAACATCACGGAAGCTCGTCCACTACTTCCAGGGCCACCCCATTACGGTGGTCAGCTCTTTCCCGATCTCCGATGTCATCAATAACCGAGATGCCACAGGCAGGATTGCCAAGTGGGCCATGGAGCTCATGGCCTTCAGCATAGTTTATGCTCCCCGCACGGCCATCAAGTCCCAGGCTCTCGCCGACTTCATGGCCGAGTGGACAGAAGACCAAACTCTACCCTCCGTCGTCGACCTTGAGCACTGGACGCTCTACTTCGATGGCTCTCTGATGCTTCAGGGCGCGGGGGCTGGTGTTGTGCTTATATCTCCCAAGGGCGAGCGCTTCAAGTACGTGTTACAGTTACACTTCCCGGCATCCAACAACGTTGCCGAGTACGAAGCCTTGCTCCACGGTCTTCGCCTTGCCGTTTCGCTCGGGATTCGCCACCTCCTGGCGCGCGGAGACTCGGAACTGGTAGTCCGGCAGGTCATGAAGGATTGGTCGTGCAGAGACCCCTCCATGGAAGCCTACTGCCAAGAAGTGCGCAAGCTCGAAGCCAAGTTCGACGGCCTCGAAATCACCCATGTCTTACGCCGAGACAACGAAGCTGCGGACGCACTCGCCAAACTGGGATCCAGTCGGGACGTCGTCCCGACTGGAGTTTTCCTCCAGGAGTTGCACGCCCCTTCTATCAAGGCAGACACAACACCCGAGACCGAAGAACAACAAATCCCGGAGAGTGACGCCGCTCAGCAGCCCCCACCAGAGGTCCTGACCGTCACTCCCGACTGGATGACGCCTTTCCTAGACCACCTCTTACGGGACATCCTCCCACCGGACCAAACCGAGGCGCGCCGCATCGTGCGACGCGCCAAGGCCTTCGTCATTGTCGATGGCGAACTATACAAGAGGAGCACCTCCGGGATCCTCCAACGGTGCATACCCCACGACCAAGGAAAGCAGCTACTGCAGGATATCCACTCGGGAGTATGTGGACACCATGCGGCTCCCGGGTCACTAGTTGGGAAGGCCTTCCGACAGGGTTTCTACTGGCCGACTGCCGTATCAGACGCAGAACACATAGTCCGTACCTGCGAGGGATGCCAGCACTTCGCTCGGCAGACACACTTGCCGGCTCAGGCTCTCCAAACTATCCCGATCACCTGGCCCTTCGCGGTCTGGGGTCTGGACATGGTTAGTCCCCTCAAGAAAGCTCCTGGGGGCTACACACATCTTTTCGTCGCGGTCGACAAGTTCACTAAGTGGATCGAAGCCAAGCCGGTCGCCACAATAACTGCTGAAAAGGCCGTCGAATTCTTTCGGGGCATTGTCTTTCGCTTCGGCGTGCCCAACAGCATTATCACAGATAACGGCACCCAGTTCACCGGGCGAGCTTTTCTCCAATTCTGCGACGATTACAACATCAGCCTCGATTTTGCCGCCGTGGCACACCCGCGCACCAACGGGCAGGTCGAGCGGTCCAACGGTTTGATATTGCAAGGCCTCAAGCCTCGGATTTTCCAGTGACTGAACAAATTCGTAGGCAAGTGGGCAACCGAGCTACCATCAGTACTTTGGAGCCTCCGGACCACGCCCAACCGGTCAACCGGCTACACACCTTTCTTCATGGTCTTCGGAGCCAAGGCCATCCTCCTGACTGACCTAGAGTACTGGTTCCCGCGCGTCCGCGCCTTCAACGAGGCTGAGTCAGAGGAGGCAAGACAAGACGCTCTCGACCAGCTTGAAGAAGCCCGTGAGGTTGCGCTCCTTCGATCGGCTAAGTATCAGCAGGCCCTACGGTGCTATCACAGCCGGCACGTACGCGGCCGCTCATTCAACGTCGGCGACCTGGTTCTACGCCGCGTCCAATCCAGCAAGGAGCAGCATAAACTCTCACCGCCATGGGAGGGTCCGTACATAGTCGCCGAGGTACTGCGCCCGGGGGCTTACCGACTGAAGGACGGCGATGGCAACATCTTCACCAACGCATGGAACATTGAACAGCTATGTCGTTTCTATGCTTAAGTACTTTATAAGCGTGAACACATGAATAAAGAGACACCTTTTTCACTCAGAATAAATTCTTCCCGACTGCCCGCTACGCCCGTTCGTAGCAGGCACTCGGCAATCGCGTGGCTTCCCCCGCACTTGTGAACTCTTTTAGTACCATGTATAAAGCCCGACGTTAACTCTTTGACTCCAATCGCCGGTTTATGCCACAACCTTACGCTACACGGGACACACGCCCACGGCTAATCCCTACGCAAAGGAGGTTACGACGGGTTGGCAAAGTACGGAAACAAACGAGTAGACATACACGGGAACGAAGTCCATTCATAAATAAAATAAACTTAGTCACTGATTGAGCAATTTATATACAAGTTACTCGGCATCCCCGAGTGCATGGCAAAGAAAGTCACTCGGGCCTCCCGAGTCCTTACAAAAGTCACTCGGGCCTCTCGAGTCCCAACAAAAAATAATAACTCGGCATCACCGAGCCGTTCACTACCACTGTTATTGTTACAGGCCTGCGCGATCCATGAGGGAGTCGGTCGTCGCCTCGACGATCTTCACCAACTCTGGAATCTCTTCGTTCGGGACGTCGGCAGCATACCCCTCCCCGATCGCGTCCATGTCCAGCGGTGGATAGTGCGACCGAGCCACTGCCAGAACCATGGAGGCACCTATCCGCATGGCGTCTGACTCTATTTTCGTCACTTGGTCAGGCGCTTGCACCAGACACTCCGCGACTCCTGCCACGGAGTCAGGGGTCGGCTCCTCCAACCACAGGGCGCCGCAGGCCACCCGTCCCGCAGTCAGCAAGGATTCGGTCATCCCACGGGCCTTCTCGAGGCCCGCCTTGAAAGCTACAAAGACAACACTCAAGCGGTGAGCAGTGAAGACTCGCGGACCCCGACTCGTTCTAGGCCCAGGTCAAAAACTTACCAGTCTCAGCCTCGGTGGCTCCCCTCTTCGCCGCTTCGGCAGCTGCCGCTGAGTCGGCGGCTCCCCTCTTCGCCGTTTCGGCAGCCGCCGCTGAGTCGGCTGCCTTCTGCTCGAGCTGATCCGCACGGACCTTCTCCACCGCGAGCATCTCCTCGTGCTGGCGGATCCGGTCATTCGCGGCGTCCAGCTCTCGGGTGCGGGCCTGCACCGCCTCGAGGTCCTCCTGGAGCTTCACGGCCTTCTCCTCGGCAGCTACAAAAACCAGCACATGAGCAAGATAGACGGCAGCAAAGGCCGGCAAAACGCCACTCGGATTCCTCACATTTGGTGCGGGCAATCTGCTGCGACAGGCCCGCCTTCAGAGCGGTGACTTCCACCCCGCGCTTGCGGGCCATATCCTCTGCCGACTGCCGGCTCGCAGCCATCTTCTCCCACTCGGCCTTCCGTAGGTCGAGTCGGTTAAGGACCGAGAGCCGGTCCTGCATAAAAGCAGTCTTGTGTTGCGACCGCTGATTCAGATTCTATAAAAAGAGAGGACAACAGAATAAAGTCACCCGGGAAGATCATCAAAACCCTCCACTCGGTCCCAATGACCCAGCGGAGGCTCGGGGGCTACACCCTCTGGGTGCACTATTCGTGCACCCAGAGTCAAACTCAAAAGGACAAACAAACCCTCTGCCCGACTATCCTAGTCGAACGCAGGCTCGGGGGCTACACCCTCTGGGTGCACTGTTCGTGCACCCAGAGTGACAACTACAAACAGCTAAGGGCCCTCCACCCGACTACTTTAGTCGGGCAGAGGCCCGGGGGCTATTCTCTACGTATACACCCTTCGAAAGTACAGGGGACTCACCTGCATCAACGGGCGCAACCTCCCGTTCAGCAGATTGGCTCCCTGCTTCATAGTCTTCAGCAAGGTCGGGAGCATCTCACCAAGCTGAGCCACGACCTCCGTCACGTCGTTCCACTCCTTCTCCTCCGCAAGGTCGTCGATCTCCCGGATCGTCATGCCCGGCTGCCACGGGTCCGACTCACGGACCCGAAGCGGCCGGCGCACCAGCTCGGAGGACGGCTGGCGAGGAGCAGCACCGCTGAACTCCTCCATCGGCGGGGACGGGCCACGATCGCTCCCACGGCCCCGTGGGGCGGCCCCAGCCGACCTGGGACTCGCCCCTGCTACGGCCACCAAAGCTCGCCCGGCGTCCCCAGGCGCTTCTAGAGTTGGCAATTCGGTGGGGGGCTCCTCCCCCGAGGCTCGGCAGCCGAAGCGGGCTGCGCACTGGGCCGCTTGGGGGACGGCCGGGGAGACGACGACAAGGTCGTGGGCGGAGGCGACGCAGGCCGGACGTCCGCCGTCGGGGATCCCCGCCTTGGCCGGGTGCCGGGGCACTCGGGGGAGCCTTCGGGATGTTCCCCGCCCTCCGCGTCCTGGGAAGTTTGAGCTCGTCAACCTTTGAAGAACACAAACAGGAAGACAATCGCCGAGAACACTTACTTGGCGGATCGGGGAACGGGCATGCGCCTCTTGGGCCCTGCAGCTCGCCCCCCGGGTGCAGCAACGGTCGGGGCCGCCGAGGCCCCCGGTCCACCTTGCGCCCCGAAGGCGGTGTCCGCGTCTCTTTTCTCCCCCCGGCTGGGGGGAACATCATCACTGGCCGCCCGAGAACTGTCACTCGGAGCGGTAGCCACCGCAGTGGTTCCCGCGTCAGCCGGCGCCGCAGGGTCAACACCAGTGGCGGAGCCGTCTTGCTCCGCCGGAGCGGCTCCTGTGTCAGCCGGCACCATGGGCTCGACGCCAGCGGCGGAGCTATCCCCCTCCGCCGGAGCGGTCCCCGCGACAGCCGGCGCCACTGGGTCAGCCCTAGCAGCGGGACCACCCGTCCCGGCCGGAGCGATCCCCGCGGCAGCCGGAGCCACCGAGTCAGGGCCTGCGGCAGAGCCGCCCTGCCCCGAGGAAGCGGAGCCCGCCGCCGCAGGCGTCAGAGCTGCGGTGGAGCCGTCTTGTCTCCTCCGGGCAGGGCCTGCCGGCGCCTTCCGCCTCTTCACGCGGAGGGGGACGTCATCTTCATCCTCGTCCTCCTCCAGGGCCGGCGCGCTCGGCGGAGGAGGGCGGGGGGCCGCGACCGCCGGAGCCTTCCCTTTGGAAGGACCAGCACCCCTCGAAGACCCGGCACTCTTTGAAGACCCGGTGCCGGAAGAAGAGGAAGCACCGACTGCTCCCTGCGGTGGCGCCCTGCCGCTCGGGACGTCAGCATATCGCGGCTGGTTCCATATCTCGTCCTCCGGGAGGGGAGCATTGGAACAGAAGCCGAACAAGACCTGCCGAAACACAAAGGCAAGTCCCGAGTGAGACTCAGCAAAAAAATGAGGAAAGAACCAAAAAAGTAGGCCTCGGTTACTTACGTCACTCGGCGGGTTCGCCCGGCAGAAGGGTGGCGGCCGCCCGGAGAAGTCCAGGCTCGTCCCCTGGGCCAGGATCCTCTCGAGCCGGCTCTGGACCTCACCCTCCGTAAGCTCCTCCACGGACTCTCGGGTCGCGTCACCTTCACCGGTGTACTCAAACATGGGGTGCGCTCGCAACTTGGCGGGCTGCACCCGCCACCGGACGAAGGTCACGGCGACGACCGCCCCGGTGACCCCGGCCTTCATCGCCTCCTCGAGCTGCGCCATCAGGACGGAGACGCTGTCCTGCTCCCTGTCGAGCGGAAGGTCCGACCAGCTCGGCCTGACCTCTGGAGGCTGGCTCGAGAAAACTGGCAGCGACGGCTCGGGGTTGGCGCAGTAGAACCAATAGGCGTGCCAGCCTTTGTTCGATGACTGCATCGGCGGGGCCGGGTAGCTCTTCGCCGCCCCGGACCTCAGCTGGAACCCGGCGCCGCCCACTACGGCCGGGTTGTCCCTGCTTGGCTGCGGCTTCACCATGAAGAGGTGCTTCCACAGGGCGAAGTGGGGCCGAATGCCGAGGTAGCACTCGCAGAGGGTGATAAAGCAAGCGACGTGGAGCATGCTGTTGGGGTTGAGGTTGTGGAGCTCCAAGCTGTAGTAGTAGAGCAGCCCCCGCAGGAATGGGTGGACTGGAACCGAGAATCCACGCTCGAAGAAGGGGCCGTGGACGACCAGCTCACCGGTGTTCGGAGTGGGGATGGTCTCCCCTGCGGCGGCGCGCCACTCGACCAACTCCCTCGGCGGCAGCAGCCCGAATCGCACGAGGATCTCCAGCCGGGAATCCGTCACTGACGATTTCATCAACGGGGCCATTGGGCCGGTGGGTGAATCCCTTTCGCTTAGCAGCTTCCAAACCAAGGCGTCCTCTTCAGCTTCGGTCGGATCGGCTTCCCAATGCGGAGATTGCATCCGAGGTGGCTGAAGCGGAGGTTAGGGTTTTGAGCAGAGCAGCGCGTACGGGCGGATTTGGGAGAAGAGAAGGCGAAGCGTTCGGGCGCACAAGAAGGAGAAGGCGAATGGATGCGTGGGCCAAACCCGCGATCTCTTTAGAATATAAAGGGACGGGCCAACGGTTCGGTTTCCCCACGTCCGCACGCGCCCGGATCCGCCGCGCCCCACGATGCGCCCCTTCAGATTCCCTCACGCGCATCTGGCGGGCCACGTCGTGTCCTTTTCGCGCCCACGACCTGGCGGCACCACGATTCGTGCTGGCTAATGAAGGGAGATCTGACGGTTGGCTTTCCAGGCTTAATAACCCGACGGAATACGTCTCCACCAAATGGCGGCCGAAGCGTATTTCCCGCAAATCACTAGCCGGTTACCGGGAGAGTCGGAACCGGGCGCTTCGGTCGTGAAGGGTATCAGAGGCTGGCCTCAAGCAGGAACGCAGTCGCCTGAGTACACCCGAGCGAGGGGCAGTAATGGCGTGCCTCCCGTAGGCCACAAGTTGGATGCTGAGCAACTCGGAGCTGCCGGATTCTCCGCCCGAACCTGCCGAGCACTTAAGTCTCGGAGGCTTTGGTATCTGGGATCCCCAGATTCAGTGGAATGACCCGGCGTAAGGCTTCGTAACTCGGGAACCTATGCGCCATGGCTTGTTTCTCTGGTTCTGACGCGAGTTTCGGAGGCATTCCTTCAGGGGACTCTAGCTGGCATTAACCCACTCGAAAAGGCTGGGTGCTACTCGGGAATTCAGTCGGGATTCATGGCATGCCCCATGCTGGGTTATCAGCCGGTCCCTGTCCCTAAGGATGAGCCGGGTGCCACCAGAGCTTACCCGTTAATAGCTCACCCGCCTTAATATTCCTGCCCTACGGGTGAATGTTACTTGGCTTTAATTGTTTTTCCTGCAGGCGTTCAATTAGTCCTTCGCAATCTCCCAGCAAGCCGAAGTCAGTCGGAAAGCTCGGTCAGAGGTGAAGACCGGTAGCAGTGAGATCGTGAAGAACTCGGGGGCTACTGATGATGGCATGGCACCCGGGTATCATCAAGGAGGACGAATCCGGCCCACTAGCCACGGGATGGGCCGGGCCGACTACTCGGAGTCCGACTCCAACACGGGGGCGCCTCATCAACGTGGAGTACAAGACAAGGACTAATACCTATCCGGCATACCCGGAATCGGTTGTAACAAGTTAGGAAATCAATCTGTTAACCGATTCGGACTTTTGTAACCCTACCCCGGTCGCCTATATAAGGCCCGGTAGGGAACCTCCGATCGGCAAGTATTCTCTAGGTCATAGACAACCTCCATTGTTTCCAAGTCCAGGCAACCTCGAGATCAAATCTCTAGGGCTTGTGGCGCTCGGGATACAAGCTATACTAGTCACCAAACACAGGACGTAGGGCATTACATCTCCGTGAGGGCCTGAACCTGTCTAAATCCTGTCTCCCGTGTGCACTCATTCTGATTTGCTGTGCTCACGCCGCCCCATAGTTAGTATTGCCGGAATAATACTCCGATAGATACCATATATCGTTTTGAAATTATACATTGACAGGTTATATCAAGATAATTTCAGTAAAAAATAGCAGTACTAGCATTAATTAATTTGGCAGTGAACCATTTTGTCAGTATAAGCCAAACAAGCCAATGCAATGAATCACGGAAGCACAATTAAAGCTGGGAGTTGGGCTGGGTCGGGCCAGCATGGCCCAAGGCCAGGTGGCCCGGCTAGCCCACCGTGCCGTGCCGTGCCAGCCCGGATGCCTGATGACCGCCGCCAAAGCCCGGCCCGCAACACATCGGGCCGTCTTTGGGCCGTACAGGGTCGGGTCGAGTCCGACCTACGAGGCCTGTATCGTGTTTGGCCCACCTGTTGTGTCGTGCTGGACCACTCGTCATGCCTATTTCTCTGACCTGGCTCGGTCTGAACTTCGGGCCGTGCTAACCTGGCCCTCTTTTTTTTGTGCCGTGCTCGTGCCGGCCCAGAGAAGCCCAGTCCAAGTGCCAGCTTTAAGCACAATATGGCAACCACTGGCATGTGGCTATAGATGGTTGAACTAGTCGCTGCAGCTAGCCAGCGTTGAATTAACTTCTATACACACACACATATGAATTCGCTGGGTGTCGAATTCGGACGTGAGACGAGACGAGAGTCCAGTTTGTTCCCGTGGAAAAAGTCTGTGTCGTCTTAGCTGTCGGTTGCCGCCACGTCTGCCGCCCGTTGAGATGTCGTCGCAGTTAATTTGACCTCTCTTATTGGCAAGTGTCTTTATTTTGTTTGTGCCCGTAATTAATTTGTTGTGTCGAATGCTGAAGTCAAATGCTATTGAATCTGCATTTCGTTCGTGGAGCAATGCGGGCACGTAAATGGTTGTGGAATGGAGGGAAGACGTTCGCTGCTGCTAGGAAAGGACATGGCGGCTACGCAATCAAGTGGGACGATGGCCGGTTATTATTGACTGACCCAAGCAAACCAAAGATTTGACCAAGTGTTTCCTGTAAAAAAAATTTACCTTAAGTCGTTAACTGTTATTGTTCATTCAGGATTCAACGACTCTTGCATACGGAAAGTACCTAGCGAAAAGAAAAAACCAATGCAGGAACGAGCCATATGTTCAGTGTAAGATCTAAAAAAAGTACAATAAAAAAACCGTCGGATTACTCTTCTCCCTCTGCTTGTCCAGAACACCAGAAAAATAATAGTGTTGGTTTTTTAGTATAATTATTCTTAAAAATATTGTGCTTCTTCGCGCAATAGTGCGTATTATTTGTAACACACAGAAAAAGAATGGATCGTAAAATCATGCACCAGCCGGGAATCAAACCAGGGTCTGTACCGTGGCAGGGTACTATTCTACCAGTAGACCACTGGTGCTTGTATAACGAAATTAGAAATTTATATATCCATTCTCAGAACTTACGGTTCTGTATGAGCAGTGTCGGTTAAAATTTTGTTCCGTAACTCAACAACCAGCATAAAAAATGGCTTACTCGCAGAAGGAAAAGGCTCATTCCTCACCTCTCCAAATCTCCTGTAAAACATCTCCGGAACTCGAAAAGACGATGCCTGCCGCAGAGAACAGCAAATGCACTCTTCATGAAAAAGCAAATAAAGGTGAGATCGACACGAGCAAACGCACAAGACCCAGAACACATATATGATCGGGTAATCCTAGGGGCGATATCTCTCTTGATCGCCATCCTCCGGCGGCGCAGGCAGCCGTCTGAGCCGTCTCCATATCCTTCGGAGTGCTATGAGTGCTGGTTGTCGAGTTTAGAGTTGACCAACAAGGTCTCGTGGAAACGATCTGTGTCGACCATCAGCGGCCAGTTGCCTGTTCATTGAGATGTCACAGTTTGACCTCTTTTAGCTGAAGTCAAATATTATGTGATGGAATACTGCATTGTGTTCATGGCATTGCGGTTCAGATTGAGATGCTGATTCATTCACAGATGCCAGATGGACCTTGTAGTAGTATCATGCAAGCGCTTCTTTTGTTTTTTTCCTTTTGGGTGTCAAAAATACATATAGTAGTGTTTGTTCGGCCCACGAAATGTAGGGCCTTACTTGAAGGGTTAGCTTTTGCTTAGCTTGACTTAGGGCCCAAAAGGCCGGCTTTGGACCAGCTTATGCACAGATCGATCTAAACTTTGATTTTCACCCTCAAATTTGCATGTTCAGTCAAATAACCTCCTAAAATAAAATAACAGGCCAATTCACACACTAACGTATGAAACCGGTACAAATAACCTTCTAGAATAGTTTTATAGGAATTTTTACCTATGTGACAGTTGGCGTGACGCATACCAAAGATTGTTTTCCATATGTGCTGTAAAGGTGACATTTCAATAATTAAAAGAAGTCTTTTATAAAATATAAATAAATTTTTTAAACATATGAGTAAATGCCATGTCATCTCCATGTTATATGCCAGGGTGTCAACTTAAAACCCATTGTATAAATATTTTTCTACATATAAATTTATGAGATTGCCACATGATCTCCATGTTATATCCCACGATGTGAACAAAAAAATCCAGTGCATAAATAATTTTATACATATAATTTATGAGTACCTATCACGTCATCTCCATGTTATATGCTATGGTGTTAAAATAATCTACACATTTCACCATGTCATTGTCCATATAAGCAAACCCACCTACAAAGCCATTTCAAGAGATTATTTATACCGGTTATATACCTCAAATTGACCCTTTTTTAGTTTATGAGGGTATTTCGTCCGAGATGCTAATTTAGAGTGAAAATCAGAATTTGTTCTTTAACAAAAGCGCAAGGAACATTAAGTTGATTTTTAGTGTATGCAAGCCAGACGTATGGAACTTAAAGCATAACCCAAGTTCCCAACACATGCCCGAAGTGTTCCTTAAGCTCCATTTCGTATGTTGTCAATCACGATAATCTTGTTTTGTTGAGCACTTTCTAATACTTCAGCGTTTACTCAACTATTTTTGTCTTAACCAAATTGCATATATAGACATACGTTATTAGGAAATATGATAGGACAATCGTTCGATAACACAATTCACGAGAGCAAAAGCAGAACAATAAGTTTTTGCTACATTTTACATGAGGACTTAGGGGTGTTTGCTTGATTTTTTTAGCAGTTTTTCATTGGAAAAAATGGCAGCTTAATCAAATGGTCAGTTTTTCAGCAGCTTTTGCCAACGATAGTTGTGGGCTTTGTAGTGTAAATTCAACAATTTAGAAAAGCTGCCTTCTGCTAACTTTTTGTAATGTGCTAAAGTTTTGGTACTTATTTTCTAAAATGCTATAGATAGTTTAGATCAATTAAAAGACATAGGTTCACTTTTTCACAGCCACAATAGTTTTTCTAGACAGCCAGCCAACAGCAGCTTTATCTACAGCCATAGCCCAACTAAATAGATTCTTAAGAAAACAAACACAATACAGCATCATCCAGAGACTTACCGTCAACACTGAACTGCTATGAATGAACACCAAGTATCATATCCTGACGTCAGACGAGTCTATTTCGCTGCAGGCGCTAGACCAAGAGAAGGAAAACTGGAAATGGTCTATGTCGTCAGTCGTTAGTTGCCGCCGCCATATCTGTCCATTGACATGCCACAGTTTGACCTCCTGTTTTCAAGGAAGAATAGTTCGACCTCTTAGAATTTCGTATCTTAAAGAATATAATTCTATGTAAAGTGTATGCATGGATGCACGGCAGCACGAGCTAGCTATTTTACTGTCTGATGTACCAACTGTTCCAAAAGTTTTCTGTCAACTGTTTAAATTAACATGGTACACACTAATTTTAGCTGAAAAAGTTTCTGATCTACTACTATCCGTCTATCATGACCTTGGGTAGGTACACACTAATTTTAGCTGAAAAAGTTTCTGAACTTTTTTCTCCCCTACACGCTTTCTCCACTCCCTCAGCCTCGACTTATAGGATGAGTAGAAGATGATGGAAATGATTGCATCCGTGTTATAGTCACTTAAGTCTTTTGTGTGATAAATGTTAGTAGAGGGTCATCTCATGTTATAATGCATACCTTATTGTTCTGTACCCTGGTCAAGTGCTTGTTCATGCACTTTCAATGGTGAGTGCATTTTGTCTCTTATTACAAGTCAAAATATATGCCTCACTAATAAGATGATAATAACTTGGATTTTGTCCCTAAACTGTCCTCTGGTAAAGCAATTAGCCGGAAGCGATAGTCAATCGATCGGTCGCGTACTCTTTATATATGCCGATGTTTACAGATACAACAACCTGGACAACCATAACTAACAATATCTGGATTGTTCGGTTCACTACTATAAAAGAGCTTTATACAGATGGTTCAGAACTCTCATATAGAACGCCTTTTCAAACCGACTATATGAAAACGTATGTATAAATTAGGTTTATAGGTATGGTTCCAACTGTCTGTGATGTTGTTTTAGGATTGCACAAGGCTAAGGCCGAGCGGCCCGTCCGCACCCATTCACGCGCACGTCGAGAAACTCGAATTCGCCGGACCATTCACGCCAACGTCATGTGCGCGCACCCCACGCCATGCCCGGCTCAGCGAGACGAGTGAGCACGCGCATGTGGTATTTCCCTCCTCTCCTCCCATTGCTTTAGAGACGTGTGGAGCACCAACTCTTATAAGGTAGCCTCCCTCTACTTCAACTAGTCATATGAGACTAAAGCTCCACTAGCTCTTGATATGCATTAATTCTAACAAGTAAAATGATACAGTACAAACGATTCCAAACTAGAACCGTTTACACCGTCTATGCTATTTGTACAGACGGTTCTAGTTTGAACCGTCTGTGCTGTAGCGTCTCACCTAATGGAAACTGCTCGTAATTATTGTCCGAGACGATTGTCTTTTGGAACTGTCTATGATACTCTCTCTATAGACGGCTCCAAAGAGACGTCTGTATAGGAGCGTCCCATTAAATAGATTCTGTAGTAGTGGGTGGTTTCATTAGCTAGTATACAAGACCAACATGTTAGATTGTTCTACAAGACTTTAATTTAGTCTATCTAACACCCTCCCTCAATCTAGACGTAGTGTCATGTTTAGATTACTTCTAAATCCTATGAACAATGGTGTTGACAACGACTTCGTCAGCACATCAGCAAGTTGATCTTTCGTTGTGATGATTCTGACCTCCGAGGCTCTTCGAGCAACTCTTTCTCTAATAAAATGATAGTTAACTTCAATGTGCTTCGCTCGTGCATGAAATATTATATTTGCCACTAGATACGTTGTGCCTAAATTATCGCACCATAGACATGGTGTTTTGTCAAGGGGAATTCCCAACTCACCAAGAAGTGCTTGCATCCAAATGATTTTGGCATTCGCATTCACTATGGACTTGTGCTCTGCTTCTGTACTCGACCCAAAGACTGTGGACTATTTTCACGAACTCTAAGTAACAAGATTTGGTCCAAGAAAGTGATCATCAGGACAGCCTACCCAATTGGCGTCGGCAAAGCACTAACAAGAGAGGATGGCAACTTGTGAAGCTGCAATCCGAATGCCACTGTCCCCTTCAGATACCGAAGGAGTTGCTTAACTGCAAACCAATGCACAAGAATTGGAGCTTGAAGATATTGGCACACTTTGTTAATGTTGTAGGTGATATCCGGCCGAATAAGCGTAAAGTATTGTAGAGCCCCAACAGTGCTTCAGCATTGAGTTGCAGCTTCAGCCAAGAGTGGCACAGTAACGTCCTTGGACAGCTTGTCAGCAACAGCCATGGGAGTAGTCACCGGTTTGGCACGGGACATATTTGTCTTGCGTAACAAATCAACGGTGTACTTGTGCTGGGAAAGCAAGAGACCACCAAAAGGCTGCACTTCTAATACAAGGAAGAAGCTGAGAGCACCAAAGTCCTTGACGGCAAACTTTGCACAAAAAACAAAGAAGCTGATCGATTGCTGCGATGGACGAACTCAATAGGATGATGTCGTCAACATATATTAGTATATACATTATACCACCCTACCTTGGTTGTAATTGAACAGCGAGATGTCGCCCTTGGACGGGACAAAACCCATCTCTTGAAGTGTTGCACTAAGATGACAGAACCAGGTCCTTGGTGCTTGCTTCAAACCATACACAGATTTGTGCAACTTGGAAAGGTGGTGTGGGTGACGTGAATCCTCATATCCTAGAGGCTACTTCATGTAAGCATCCTCTTGTAGCACCCCGTGCAGGAAAACATTTTGTATGTCGAGTTGTGGAAGGTGCCAGCCACAAGAAACCGCCAGAGAGAGTAGAATACGAATGGTTGTAGGTCTAACCACCGGACTGAAAGTGTCTGCATAATCAATCCCGTGACGTTGCTTGAAGCCCTCGGCAACTAGACGTGTGCCCTGTGCCAATCGATGGTGCCGTCGGCTTTGCTTGAGCCTGAAGACCCACTTGCAGTCAATAACATTGATGTCGCATCATGGGGGAACCAAGTGCCATGTCTGATTTCATTGGAGAGGAGCGAAATCGCTGTCCATGGCGGTGTGCCACCGGGAATCTTGCATGGCCACAGTGTAGGACATCGGCTCCTCCTCGATCACGGTGTGTACCGTACTCATGCATGTAGGTTACCGTATCATCAGTGCACTGCAGGGGCTTCACAATATTATTTCGGAGCCTGGAACGCATCGAATGTTGACGCCGTGGTGGAGCAGATGGTGCCGGTGTGTGTGACGCAAGAGGTTGCGCCGTCGGTTCAGCTGACTGTGGTGATTCCTGCATAGGAGGTGATGCAGGTGTAGTGCGTGACGGAGAAATTGTACCTGCTGGATCTGCATGTACCGGACACAACAAAGCAGAATCAAACGCATCTATGATGTGATCATTGTTCCTATTAATACTACTACCAGCATTGGATGTATGCATGGCTGCATGGGAACACTCCCTAAAGGAATCTGAAGTACAAGCTACACGGGATTGGATGGCTGGACTGGTTGGACGACATACTCATCAAAAATGGAAAACCATGTTAGTCAAAAATGACATCATGCGATACATAGATTCGGTGGGTGGTTTTATCTATACATTTGTATCCATTGTAACGAGAATTATATCCTAGGAATACACACCGGGTGGATCAAGAAAGAATGTTTGCGATTATGATAAGGCCGAAGATGAGGCCAACAAGCACAACCAAAAGCTATAAGCAAAGTGTAATTAGGTTTCACTCCAAATAATTGCTAGTGGACTAGTGTTATCAATGGCATGAGTCGGGAGACGATTAATAGGTACATGCATGACAGTGAGAAAAGCCTCATCCCAGAATTTGACAAGCATGCTAGCCTGAGCAAGAAGAGCTAACCTAATTTCGACAACGTGGCGATGTTTTCGCTCAGTAGAGTCATTTTACTGATGTGCATGAGGACAAGAAACCCTGTGGTCACGGCCAATGGAATCAAAGTATTTGTGAAGTTTGTGATATTCTCCTCCCCAGTCCAATTGAAAATACTTAATCTTTTTATCAACAAGTCTTTTAACATGTGTTTGAAATTGCATGAAAATACGCTCAACATCAGATTTAGCATGAAGTACTCCCTCTGTCCCAAATTATAAGGCGCGCACGCAATCCAAGAAGTACTATTAGACTTATAATATTTTGATTATGTGATACAAAAATGATATTGTTGGATTCATTTTTGAAAGTACTTTCCAATGATATCATTTTGTATCATATAACTAATATATTATAGACCTAATTGCGTTTATTGGGATACGTGCGTGCCTTATAATTTGGGACGGAGGGAGTAATAAATCTACGTAAATTTACTAAAATCATCAATAAATGAAACATAGTACTTGTGTCCTCCTATAGAACTGGTAATTGGGCCCCATACATCAAAGTATACAAGTTCTGGGGGGAGGTTGACACATGAGTTGAAGACGAATAGGGTAATTGGTGACTCTTTGCCTGTTGGCATGCATCACGAATAGATGTAGCAGAAGACCTAAGAACATGCGATTTATTAAGTAGCAAAATAGACTCGACTACTTGGGAAGATGGATGGCCGAAACGTCTGTTGTGAGAACCCTACTTTTAGGACTAGTTGTAAGAGGCATGAGGTAGATGTAAGTCAACTCGCGTTGCTGAGTGACCCAATTCTACCGAGTTGCGCCGTAAGATAGACTAAGAGGGGGAAATTGTATCGCACATTCATCGCATACATATCATTCATCGTATTTGTTCACACATGCTCAAATACATAGTTGAAGTAAGAACTTTATTTATTTCATAATACGAGTACAAATTTACAATATGAGAATACAAGTGTAAATGAAAAGGAATAATCATAAATGTGGATTACATCATCGTTACAAGAAAAATAAATAAAGAAGAAAAAGAAAAGTATGCAAGTGAAACTCTACCTATACATCAATTACTACACCTTATCTCCAAGTGTCGGACGTCGAGCTGTAGAGGACCACCAGACGTCGGGGGAGGCAGCCTTCGGAAATGTTTGCAGTGTCCGAGGCCGCCGAGTATATGAACTCGGGGCTGTTAGGACCCCGCAGATTTCTGTAGGAGGCAAATGGTTTTGAAAACATTGTTTTTGAAATATATGTGGTTCACCGGCATATTTTCGCCTAAACCCACAGGGTTAGCTGTGGGGGCAAAAGAATACCGAGGTGAACCTAGATAGATTTTATTTTCAAAAAAATATTTTAAAAAATGTTTTGTTTTCCAAAAACTTCCAAGGGCCACATGGCTAAGACCCTTATTGGACAAAGCTACTATATTCATATATAGGGAGAAAAGAGGTGGGAGATAATGAAAATAATTTATTTTTCCTATACTAATTGCCTCCATGATTTTTATTTTGGAAAAGAAAATGGTTTGCAAATAAGTAAAGAGATAAGGCAGCCGATCCAGTAAATAAATATCCAACAGCCCACATATATTTGACCGAAGTCAAATTCCTTGACTCATAAGGCAAACATTCATCGAGTACTTATCCATCAGCACATATATCCTGGTTCTGATCAAATAACTTGACCTTAGGCAACATTCCTTCAAATGTTTATCTAGGCAGCACACAAGTATTGACCTTAGTCAATTTCTTAGCTGAGAAGAAACCATAGTAGCCATCTGGTAGTGACACCAGTTATATAAGGTAGCAGGAGGTGGCGAGTTACCACCTAAGAGGCTTCAAAGAAGAGCTCAATAGAAATAGGAGTAAGACAGCCAAGAGAGCAGAGCTCACAGCTCAGTAGCAGTAGCCACCACAACAACACTAGCAAGCCATCATCAGAGCTCTCGCAAGAGTTGAACCAATGAACTAGATTATAGTAGCCAAACTTCAAGGAGACTACCAGTTCCTCACGAACGTAGAGCACAAGAGGAGCTTAAGAGGAGGAGCTTAGGAGAAGGAACAACAAGATCTAGCTCAGGAGCAAGACCATTAGGAGCTCAAGGAGATTAAGCCCACCAGGAACCGAAGCTCAAGTGAAGGAAACCACCAAGACAAAGAGGAGGAGTTCAAGTGGTTAAAGTAGCCAAGCAACGAGGTGGAGAAGCACCATCCGAAAGAAAGAGAGGAGCAAAGCCAGTAGCAAGCTTAGGAGGCCCAAGCTTACCTTTGTCTAGCCAACAAGTTAGGATTCCGTCTGAAATCATTATAATCCATGCATATAGATGGAATTTCTTTAGTAGGACCCTCAGAATGTTTTCATCATAGGGTGTTAGAGGCAACAATGTCTGTTCTTACCGTTCACCAACATACGCTATGCGTATTTACCTCAGATGCTCCGCATCGTCATAGGTTAATTGAGATCAAATGCGGAGTCTGTTCTTATTAAAAGTATATCATTTCTCTAATTCTCAGATAAGTATCAGTATATGAAGTAACTAGACCAAAGAGAGCATCTGTTCTCTCAACTTAATAAACTAACATATATGAAAAAGGATCAAGACATATAGACATGTAAGTTTAGTTAAGATCAAAAGCAGTATCAAGCTCTTATCAGCATGAAAGAATCGGTTAATATCACTAACATACAAATACACCGGATCAAGCATGACAGGCTATCTCTAAACCATGAACCAGCAT
>JAGXJF010005056.1:192500-200000 GCA_019208055.1 Stipa capillata | reverse complement strand
ACAGGGTTAGGGTTTAGGTTTAGGTCGGGTTTCGTTTTAGGGTTTAGGTTTTCACACTGTGTCTACACCTACTACCGCCGTGACGCTGAGCCTCAACGCGCGACGCTCTAGCTCTAGATCAAACGCCTAAACCCTAACCCTAAACCCTACCCTAAACCCTAAACACTCACCTACATACCCTAAACCCTAAACACCTAAACCCTACACCTACACCCTAACCCCTAACCTAAACCCTAAACCCTAAACCCTAAACCCTAAACCCTAAACCCTAAACCCTAAACCCTAAACCCTAAACCCTAAACCCTAAACCCTAAACCCTAAACCCTAAACCCTAAACCCTAAACCCTAAACCCTAAACCCTAAACCCTAAACCCTAAACCCTAAACCCTAAACCCTAAACCCTAAACCCTAAACCCTAAACCCTAAACCCTAAACCCTAAACCCTAACCCTAAACCCTAAACCCTAAACCCTAAACCCTAAACCCTAAACCCTAAACCCTAAACCCTAAACCCTAAACCCTAAACCCTAAACCCTAAACCCTAAACCCTAAACCCTAAACCCTAAACCCTAAACCCTAAACCCTAAACCCTAAACCCTAAACCCTAAACCCTAAACCCTAAACCCTAAACCCTAAACCCTAAACCCTAAACCCTAAACCCTAAACCCTAAACCCTAAACCCTAAACCCTAAACCCTAAACCCTAAACCCTAAACCCTAAACCCTAAACCCTAAACCCTAAACCCTAAACCCTAAACCCTAAACCCTAAACCCTAAACCCTAAACCCTAAACCCTAAACCCTAAACCCTAAACCCTAAACCCTAAACCCTAAACCCTAAACCCTAAACCCTAAACCCTAAACCCTAAACCCTAAACCCTAAACCCTAAACCCTAAACCCTAAACCCTAAACCCTAAACCCTAAACCCTAAACCCTAACCCTAAACCCTAAACCCTAAACCCTAAACCCTAAACCCTAAACCCTAAACCCTAAACCCTAAACCCTAAACCCTAAACCCTAAACCCTAAACCCTAAACCCTAAACCCTAAACCCTAAACCCTAAACCCTAACCCTAAACCCTAAACCCTAAACCCTAAACCCTAAACCCTAAACCCTAAACCCTAAACCCTAAACCCTAAACCCTAAACCCTAAACCCTAAACCCTAAACCCTAAACCCTAAACCCTAAACCCTAAACCCTAAACCCTAAACCCTAAACCCTAAACCCTAAACCCTAAACCCTAAACCCTAAACCCTAAACCCTAAACCCTAAACCCTAAACCCTAAACCCTAAACCCTAAACCCTAAACCCTAAACCCTAAACCCTAAACCCTAAACCCTAAACCCTAACCCTAAACCCTAAACCCTAAACCCTAAACCCTAAACCCTAAACCCTAAACCCTAAACCCTAAACCCTAAACCCTAAACCCTAAACCCTAAACCCTAACCCTAAACCCTAAACCCTAAACCCTAAACCCTAAACCCTAAACCCTAAACCCTAAACCCTAAACCCTAAACCCTAAACCCTAAACCCTAAACCCTAAACCCTAAACCCTAAACCCTAACCCTAAACCCTAAACCCTAAACCCTAAACCCTAAACCCTAAACCCTAAACCCTAAACCCTAAACCCTAAACCCTAAACCCTAAACCCTAAACCCTAAACCCTAAACCCTAAACCCTAAACCCTAAACCCTAAACCCTAAACCCTAAACCCTAAACCCTAAACCCTAAACCCTAAACCCTAAACCCTAAACCCTAAACCCTAAACCCTAAACCCTAAACCCTAAACCCTAAACCCTAAACCCTAAACCCTAAACCCTAAACCCTAAACCCTAAACCCTAAACCCTAAACCCTAAACCCTAAACCCTAAACCCTAAACCCTAAACCCTAAACCCTAAACCCTAAACCCTAAACCCTAAACCCTAAACCCTAAACCCTAAACCCTAAACCCTAAACCCTAAACCCTAAACCCTAAACCCTAAACCCTAAACCCTAAACCCTAAACCCTAAACCCTAAACCCTAAACCCTAAACCCTAAACCCTAAACCCTAAACCCTAAACCCTAAACCCTAAACCCTAAACCCTAAACCCTAAACCCTAAACCCTAAACCCTAAACCCTAAACCCTAAACCCTAAACCCTAAACCCTAAACCCTAAACCCTAAACCCTAAACCCTAAACCCTAAACCCTAAACCCTAAACCCTAAACCCTAAACCCTAAACCCTAAACCCTAAACCCTAAACCCTAAACCCTAAACCCTAAACCCTAAACCCTAAACCCTAAACCCTAAACCCTAAACCCTAAACCCTAAACCCTAAACCCTAAACCCTAAACCCTAAACCCTAAACCCTAAACCCTAAACCCTAAACCCTAAACCCTAAACCCTAAACCCTAAACCCTAAACCCTAAACCCTAAACCCTAAACCCTAACCCTAAACCCTAAACCCTAAACCCTAAACCCTAAACCCTAAACCCTAAACCCTAAACCCTAAACCCTAAACCCTAAACCCTAAACCCTAAACCCTAACCCTAAACCCTAAACCCTAAACCCTAAACCCTAAACCCTAAACCCTAAACCCTAAACCCTAAACCCTAAACCCTAAACCCTAAACCCTAAACCCTAAACCCTAAACCCTAAACCCTAAACCCTAAACCCTAAACCCTAAACCCTAAACCCTAAACCCTAACCCTAAACCCTAAACCCTAAACCCTAAACCCTAAACCCTAAACCCTAAACCCTAAACCCTAAACCCTAAACCCTAAACCCTAAACCCTAAACCCTAAACCCTAAACCCTAAACCCTAAACCCTAAACCCTAAACCCTAAACCCTAAACCCTAAACCCTAAACCCTAAACCCTAAACCCTAAACCCTAAACCCTAAACCCTAAACCCTAAACCCTAAACCCTAAACCCTAACCCTAAACCCTAAACCCTAAACCCTAAACCCTAAACCCTAAACCCTAAACCCTAAACCCTAAACCCTAAACCCTAAACCCTAAACCCTAAACCCTAAACCCTAAACCCTAAACCCTAAACCCTAAACCCTAAACCCTAAACCCTAAACCCTAAACCCTAAACCCTAAACCCTAAACCCTAAACCCTAAACCCTAAACCCTAAACCCTAAACCCTAAACCCTAAACCCTAAACCCTAAACCCTAAACCCTAAACCCTAAACCCTAAACCCTAAACCCTAAACCCTAAACCCTAAACCCTAAACCCTAAACCCTAAACCCTAAACCCTAAACCCTAAACCCTAAACCCTAAACCCTAAACCCTAAACCCTAAACCCTAAACCCTAAACCCTAAACCCTAAACCCTAAACCCTAAACCCTAAACCCTAAACCCTAAACCCTAAACCCTAAACCCTAAACCCTAAACCCTAAACCCTAAACCCTAAACCCTAAACCCTAAACCCTAAACCCTAAACCCTAAACCCTAAACCCTAAACCCTAAACCCTAAACCCTAAACCCTAAACCCTAAACCCTAAACCCTAAACCCTAAACCCTAAACCCTAAACCCTAAACCCTAAACCCTAAACCCTAAACCCTAAACCCTAAACCCTAAACCCTAAACCCTAAACCCTAAACCCTAAACCCTAAACCCTAAACCCTAAACCCTAAACCCTAAACCCTAAACCCTAAACCCTAAACCCTAAACCCTAAACCCTAAACCCTAAACCCTAAACCCTAAACCCTAAACCCTAAACCCTAAACCCTAAACCCTAAACCCTAAACCCTAAACCCTAAACCCTAAACCCTAAACCCTAAACCCTAACCCTAAACCCTAAACCCTAAACCCTAAACCCTAAACCCTAAACCCTAAACCCTAAACCCTAAACCCTAAACCCTAAACCCTAAACCCTAAACCCTAAACCCTAAACCCTAAACCCTAAACCCTAAACCCTAAACCCTAAACCCTAAACCCTAAACCCTAAACCCTAAACCCTAAACCCTAAACCCTAAACCCTAAACCCTAAACCCTAAACCCTAAACCCTAAACCCTAAACCCTAAACCCTAAACCCTAAACCCTAAACCCTAAACCCTAAACCCTAAACCCTAAACCCTAAACCCTAAACCCTAAACCCTAAACCCTAAACCCTAAACCCTAAACCCTAAACCCTAAACCCTAAACCCTAAACCCTAAACCCTAAACCCTAAACCCTAAACCCTAAACCCTAAACCCTAAACCCTAAACCCTAAACCCTAAACCCTAAACCCTAAACCCTAAACCCTAAACCCTAAACCCTAAACCCTAAACCCTAAACCCTAAACCCTAAACCCTAAACCCTAAACCCTAAACCCTAAACCCTAAACCCTAAACCCTAAACCCTAAACCCTAAACCCTAACCCTAAACCCTAAACCCTAAACCCTAAACCCTAAACCCTAAACCCTAAACCCTAAACCCTAAACCCTAAACCCTAAACCCTAAACCCTAAACCCTAAACCCTAAACCCTAAACCCTAAACCCTAAACCCTAAACCCTAAACCCTAAACCCTAAACCCTAAACCCTAAACCCTAAACCCTAAACCCTAAACCCTAAACCCTAAACCCTAAACCCTAAACCCTAAACCCTAAACCCTAAACCCTAAACCCTAAACCCTAAACCCTAAACCCTAAACCCTAAACCCTAAACCCTAAACCCTAAACCCTAAACCCTAAACCCTAAACCCTAAACCCTAAACCCTAAACCCTAAACCCTAAACCCTAACCCTAAACCCTAAACCCTAAACCCTAAACCCTAAACCCTAAACCCTAAACCCTAAACCCTAAACCCTAAACCCTAAACCCTAAACCCTAAACCCTAAACCCTAAACCCTAAACCCTAAACCCTAAACCCTAAACCCTAAACCCTAAACCCTAAACCCTAAACCCTAAACCCTAAACCCTAAACCCTAAACCCTAAACCCTAAACCCTAAACCCTAAACCCTAAACCCTAAACCCTAAACCCTAAACCCTAAACCCTAAACCCTAAACCCTAAACCCTAAACCCTAAACCCTAAACCCTAAACCCTAAACCCTAAACCCTAAACCCTAAACCCTAAACCCTAAACCCTAAACCCTAAACCCTAAACCCTAAACCCTAAACCCTAAACCCTAAACCCTAAACCCTAAACCCTAAACCCTAAACCCTAAACCCTAAACCCTAAACCCTAAACCCTAAACCCTAAACCCTAAACCCTAAACCCTAAACCCTAAACCCTAAACCCTAAACCCTAAACCCTAACCCTAAACCCTAAACCCTAAACCCTAAACCCTAAACCCTAAACCCTAAACCCTAAACCCTAAACCCTAAACCCTAAACCCTAAACCCTAAACCCTAACCCTAAACCCTAAACCCTAAACCCTAAACCCTAAACCCTAAACCCTAAACCCTAAACCCTAAACCCTAAACCCTAAACCCTAAACCCTAAACCCTAAACCCTAAACCCTAAACCCTAAACCCTAAACCCTAAACCCTAAACCCTAAACCCTAAACCCTAAACCCTAAACCCTAACCCTAAACCCTAAACCCTAAACCCTAAACCCTAAACCCTAAACCCTAAACCCTAAACCCTAAACCCTAAACCCTAAACCCTAAACCCTAAACCCTAAACCCTAAACCCTAAACCCTAAACCCTAAACCCTAAACCCTAAACCCTAAACCCTAAACCCTAAACCCTAAACCCTAAACCCTAAACCCTAAACCCTAAACCCTAAACCCTAAACCCTAAACCCTAAACCCTAAACCCTAAACCCTAAACCCTAAACCCTAAACCCTAAACCCTAAACCCTAAACCCTAAACCCTAAACCCTAAACCCTAAACCCTAAACCCTAAACCCTAAACCCTAAACCCTAAACCCTAAACCCTAAACCCTAAACCCTAAACCCTAAACCCTAAACCCTAAACCCTAAACCCTAAACCCTAAACCCTAAACCCTAAACCCTAAACCCTAAACCCTAAACCCTAAACCCTAAACCCTAAACCCTAAACCCTAAACCCTAAACCCTAAACCCTAAACCCTAAACCCTAAACCCTAAACCCTAAACCCTAAACCCTAAACCCTAAACCCTAAACCCTAAACCCTAAACCCTAAACCCTAAACCCTAAACCCTAAACCCTAAACCCTAAACCCTAAACCCTAAACCCTAACCCTAAACCCTAAACCCTAAACCCTAAACCCTAAACCCTAAACCCTAAACCCTAAACCCTAAACCCTAAACCCTAAACCCTAAACCCTAAACCCTAAACCCTAAACCCTAAACCCTAAACCCTAAACCCTAAACCCTAAACCCTAACCCTAAACCCTAAACCCTAAACCCTAAACCCTAAACCCTAAACCCTAAACCCTAAACCCTAAACCCTAAACCCTAAACCCTAAACCCTAAACCCTAAACCCTAAACCCTAAACCCTAAACCCTAAACCCTAAACCCTAAACCCTAAACCCTAAACCCTAAACCCTAAACCCTAAACCCTAAACCCTAAACCCTAAACCCTAAACCCTAAACCCTAAACCCTAAACCCTAAACCCTAAACCCTAAACCCTAAACCCTAAACCCTAAACCCTAAACCCTAAACCCTAAACCCTAAACCCTAAACCCTAAACCCTAAACCCTAAACCCTAACCCTAAACCCTAAACCCTAAACCCTAAACCCTAAACCCTAAACCCTAAACCCTAAACCCTAAACCCTAAACCCTAAACCCTAAACCCTAAACCCTAAACCCTAAACCCTAAACCCTAAACCCTAAACCCTAAACCCTAAACCCTAAACCCTAAACCCTAAACCCTAAACCCTAAACCCTAAACCCTAAACCCTAAACCCTAAACCCTAAACCCTAAACCCTAAACCCTAAACCCTAAACCCTAAACCCTAAACCCTAAACCCTAAACCCTAAACCCTAAACCCTAAACCCTAAACCCTAAACCCTAAACCCTAAACCCTAAACCCTAAACCCTAAACCCTAAACCCTAAACCCTAAACCCTAAACCCTAAACCCTAAACCCTAAACCCTAAACCCTAAACCCTAAACCCTAAACCCTAAACCCTAAACCCTAAACCCTAAACCCTAAACCCTAAACCCTAAACCCTAAACCCTAAACCCTAAACCCTAAACCCTAAACCCTAAACCCTAAACCCTAAACCCTAAACCCTAAACCCTAAACCCTAAACCCTAAACCCTAAACCCTAAACCCTAAACCCTAAACCCTAAACCCTAAACCCTAAACCCTAAACCCTAAACCCTAAACCCTAAACCCTAAACCCTAAACCCTAAACCCTAAACCCTAAACCCTAAACCCTAAACCCTAAACCCTAAACCCTAAACCCTAAACCCTAAACCCTAAACCCTAAACCCTAAACCCTAAACCCTAAACCCTAAACCCTAAACCCTAAACCCTAAACCCTAAACCCTAAACCCTAAACCCTAAACCCTAAACCCTAAACCCTAAACCCTAAACCCTAAACCCTAAACCCTAAACCCTAAACCCTAAACCCTAAACCCTAAACCCTAAAC
>JAGXJF010005056.1:180000-185000 GCA_019208055.1 Stipa capillata | reverse complement strand
AAACCCTAAACCCTAAACCCTAAACCCTAAACCCTAAACCCTAAACCCTAAACCCTAAACCCTAAACCCTAAACCCTAAACCCTAAACCCTAAACCCTAAACCCTAAACCCTAAACCCTAAACCCTAAACCCTAAACCCTAAACCCTAAACCCTAAACCCTAAACCCTAAACCCTAAACCCTAAACCCTAAACCCTAAACCCTAAACCCTAAACCCTAAACCCTAAACCCTAAACCCTAAACCCTAAACCCTAAACCCTAACCCTAAACCCTAAACCCTAAACCCTAAACCCTAAACCCTAAACCCTAAACCCTAAACCCTAAACCCTAAACCCTAAACCCTAAACCCTAAACCCTAAACCCTAAACCCTAAACCCTAAACCCTAAACCCTAAACCCTAAACCCTAAACCCTAAACCCTAAACCCTAAACCCTAAACCCTAAACCCTAAACCCTAAACCCTAAACCCTAAACCCTAAACCCTAAACCCTAAACCCTAAACCCTAAACCCTAAACCCTAAACCCTAAACCCTAAACCCTAAACCCTAAACCCTAAACCCTAAACCCTAAACCCTAAACCCTAAACCCTAAACCCTAAACCCTAAACCCTAAACCCTAAACCCTAAACCCTAAACCCTAAACCCTAAACCCTAAACCCTAAACCCTAAACCCTAAACCCTAAACCCTAAACCCTAAACCCTAAACCCTAAACCCTAAACCCTAAACCCTAAACCCTAAACCCTAAACCCTAAACCCTAAACCCTAAACCCTAAACCCTAAACCCTAAACCCTAAACCCTAAACCCTAAACCCTAAACCCTAAACCCTAAACCCTAAACCCTAAACCCTAAACCCTAAACCCTAAACCCTAAACCCTAAACCCTAACCCTAAACCCTAAACCCTAAACCCTAAACCCTAAACCCTAAACCCTAAACCCTAAACCCTAAACCCTAAACCCTAAACCCTAAACCCTAAACCCTAAACCCTAAACCCTAAACCCTAAACCCTAAACCCTAAACCCTAAACCCTAAACCCTAAACCCTAAACCCTAAACCCTAAACCCTAAACCCTAAACCCTAAACCCTAAACCCTAAACCCTAAACCCTAAACCCTAAACCCTAAACCCTAAACCCTAAACCCTAAACCCTAAACCCTAAACCCTAAACCCTAAACCCTAAACCCTAAACCCTAAACCCTAAACCCTAAACCCTAAACCCTAAACCCTAAACCCTAAACCCTAAACCCTAAACCCTAAACCCTAAACCCTAAACCCTAAACCCTAAACCCTAAACCCTAAACCCTAAACCCTAAACCCTAAACCCTAAACCCTAAACCCTAAACCCTAAACCCTAAACCCTAAACCCTAAACCCTAAACCCTAAACCCTAAACCCTAAACCCTAAACCCTAAACCCTAAACCCTAAACCCTAAACCCTAAACCCTAAACCCTAAACCCTAAACCCTAAACCCTAAACCCTAAACCCTAAACCCTAAACCCTAAACCCTAAACCCTAAACCCTAAACCCTAAACCCTAAACCCTAAACCCTAAACCCTAAACCCTAAACCCTAAACCCTAAACCCTAAACCCTAAACCCTAAACCCTAAACCCTAAACCCTAAACCCTAAACCCTAAACCCTAAACCCTAAACCCTAAACCCTAAACCCTAAACCCTAAACCCTAAACCCTAAACCCTAAACCCTAAACCCTAAACCCTAAACCCTAAACCCTAAACCCTAAACCCTAAACCCTAAACCCTAAACCCTAAACCCTAAACCCTAAACCCTAAACCCTAAACCCTAAACCCTAACCCTAAACCCTAAACCCTAAACCCTAAACCCTAAACCCTAAACCCTAAACCCTAAACCCTAAACCCTAAACCCTAAACCCTAAACCCTAAACCCTAAACCCTAAACCCTAAACCCTAAACCCTAAACCCTAAACCCTAAACCCTAAACCCTAAACCCTAAACCCTAAACCCTAAACCCTAAACCCTAAACCCTAAACCCTAAACCCTAAACCCTAAACCCTAAACCCTAAACCCTAAACCCTAAACCCTAAACCCTAAACCCTAAACCCTAAACCCTAAACCCTAAACCCTAAACCCTAAACCCTAAACCCTAAACCCTAAACCCTAAACCCTAAACCCTAAACCCTAAACCCTAAACCCTAAACCCTAAACCCTAAACCCTAAACCCTAAACCCTAAACCCTAAACCCTAAACCCTAAACCCTAAACCCTAAACCCTAAACCCTAAACCCTAAACCCTAAACCCTAAACCCTAAACCCTAAACCCTAAACCCTAAACCCTAAACCCTAAACCCTAAACCCTAAACCCTAAACCCTAAACCCTAAACCCTAAACCCTAAACCCTAAACCCTAAACCCTAAACCCTAAACCCTAAACCCTAAACCCTAAACCCTAAACCCTAAACCCTAAACCCTAAACCCTAAACCCTAAACCCTAAACCCTAAACCCTAAACCCTAAACCCTAAACCCTAAACCCTAAACCCTAACCCTAAACCCTAAACCCTAAACCCTAAACCCTAAACCCTAAACCCTAAACCCTAAACCCTAAACCCTAAACCCTAAACCCTAAACCCTAAACCCTAAACCCTAAACCCTAAACCCTAAACCCTAAACCCTAAACCCTAAACCCTAAACCCTAAACCCTAAACCCTAAACCCTAAACCCTAAACCCTAAACCCTAAACCCTAAACCCTAAACCCTAAACCCTAAACCCTAAACCCTAAACCCTAAACCCTAAACCCTAAACCCTAAACCCTAAACCCTAAACCCTAAACCCTAAACCCTAAACCCTAAACCCTAAACCCTAAACCCTAAACCCTAAACCCTAAACCCTAAACCCTAAACCCTAAACCCTAAACCCTAAACCCTAAACCCTAAACCCTAAACCCTAAACCCTAAACCCTAAACCCTAAACCCTAAACCCTAAACCCTAAACCCTAAACCCTAAACCCTAAACCCTAAACCCTAAACCCTAAACCCTAAACCCTAAACCCTAAACCCTAAACCCTAAACCCTAAACCCTAAACCCTAAACCCTAAACCCTAAACCCTAAACCCTAAACCCTAAACCCTAAACCCTAAACCCTAAACCCTAAACCCTAAACCCTAAACCCTAAACCCTAAACCCTAAACCCTAAACCCTAAACCCTAAACCCTAAACCCTAAACCCTAAACCCTAAACCCTAAACCCTAAACCCTAAACCCTAAACCCTAAACCCTAAACCCTAAACCCTAAACCCTAAACCCTAAACCCTAAACCCTAAACCCTAAACCCTAAACCCTAAACCCTAAACCCTAAACCCTAAACCCTAAACCCTAAACCCTAAACCCTAAACCCTAAACCCTAAACCCTAAACCCTAAACCCTAAACCCTAAACCCTAAACCCTAAACCCTAAACCCTAAACCCTAAACCCTAAACCCTAAACCCTAAACCCTAAACCCTAAACCCTAAACCCTAAACCCTAAACCCTAAACCCTAAACCCTAAACCCTAAACCCTAAACCCTAAACCCTAAACCCTAAACCCTAAACCCTAAACCCTAAACCCTAAACCCTAAACCCTAAACCCTAAACCCTAAACCCTAAACCCTAAACCCTAAACCCTAAACCCTAAACCCTAAACCCTAAACCCTAAACCCTAAACCCTAAACCCTAAACCCTAAACCCTAAACCCTAAACCCTAAACCCTAAACCCTAAACCCTAAACCCTAAACCCTAAACCCTAAACCCTAAACCCTAAACCCTAAACCCTAAACCCTAAACCCTAAACCCTAAACCCTAAACCCTAAACCCTAAACCCTAAACCCTAAACCCTAAACCCTAAACCCTAAACCCTAAACCCTAAACCCTAAACCCTAAACCCTAAACCCTAAACCCTAAACCCTAAACCCTAAACCCTAAACCCTAAACCCTAAAACCCTAAACCCTAAACCCTAAACCCTAAACCCTAAACCCTAAACCCTAAACCCTAAACCCTAAACCCTAAACCCTAAACCCTAAACCCTAAACCCTAAACCCTAAACCCTAAACCCTAAACCCTAAACCCTAAACCCTAAACCCTAAACCCTAAACCCTAAACCCTAAACCCTAAACCCTAAACCCTAAACCCTAAACCCTAAACCCTAAACCCTAAACCCTAAACCCTAAACCCTAAACCCTAAACCCTAACCCTAAACCCTAAACCCTAAACCCTAAACCCTAAACCCTAAACCCTAAACCCTAAACCCTAAACCCTAAACCCTAAACCCTAAACCCTAAACCCTAAACCCTAAACCCTAAACCCTAAACCCTAAACCCTAAACCCTAAACCCTAAACCCTAAACCCTAAACCCTAAACCCTAAACCCTAAACCCTAAACCCTAAACCCTAAAACCCTAAACCCTAAACCCTAAACCCTAAACCCTAAACCCTAAACCCTAAACCCTAAACCCTAAACCCTAAACCCTAAACCCTAAACCCTAAACCCTAAACCCTAAACCCTAAACCCTAAACCCTAAACCCTAAACCCTAAACCCTAAACCCTAAACCCTAAACCCTAAACCCTAAACCCTAAACCCTAAACCCTAAACCCTAAACCCTAAACCCTAAACCCTAAACCCTAAACCCTAAACCCTAAACCCTAAACCCTAAACCCTAAACCCTAAACCCTAAACCCTAAACCCTAAACCCTAAACCCTAAACCCTAAACCCTAAACCCTAAACCCTAAACCCTAAACCCTAAACCCTAAACCCTAAACCCTAAACCCTAAACCCTAAACCCTAAACCCTAAACCCTAAACCCTAAACCCTAAACCCTAAACCCTAAACCCTAAACCCTAAACCCTAAACCCTAAACCCTAAACCCTAAACCCTAAACCCTAAACCCTAAACCCTAAACCCTAAACCCTAAACCCTAAACCCTAAACCCTAAACCCTAAACCCTAAACCCTAAACCCTAAACCCTAAACCCTAAACCCTAAACCCTAAACCCTAAACC
>JAGXJF010005056.1:0-175000 GCA_019208055.1 Stipa capillata | reverse complement strand
GTGATGAGCAGCATATGCAAGTAGGATCCTGATGGCTTCAAATCTTACTGGAGCAAATGTTTCACCAAAATTCAAATCTTCAACTTGAGTGAATCCTTGAGCAACTAGTCTGGCCTGTTCCTCACCACCAGTCCACTTGCATCTTGTTGTTCCTGAAGACCTATTTTATTCCAATGACATTGTGGTCTTTAGGCCTTTCCACCAGAGGCTAGATTTGATTTCTTTCAAACTGGTTCAGCTCTTCATGCATGGTATTTATCCAATCAGCATCCTTGAGAGCTTCATTGATATTCCTGGGTTCAACACTGGAGGCAAAAGAGTAATATTCACAGAAATTTACAATATGAGAACGAGTAGCCACTCCCCTATGAATGGCACCAATGATTTGGTCTATAGGGTGATCTTTCTACAACCTACTGATCACAAGAGGTTCGAGGTCAACCACTTGTGTCACAGCTGTGTTGCCTGTGACACAGCTGGTCTAGTTGAGACAGGTCCTCTGCATCTAGTTGATCATTGATTGGGTTGTACTAGAACTCGATGTCTTGCTCTTCAGTGTCTTCACACAGTGGTGGAGCAAGTGGTTTATGATCACTTTGTGAGGCAGATTCCTCCTTGACAGTAGGTCTGATCTCACCAGTGGATTTCTTGAGAATGTCCTTGCTCCCTACATCATTCGCAACTTACTCTCCTTGGGAGCCATAAGACTCATGAAAGTCCACATCTATAGATTCTTCAATAACCTTTGTGGAGATGTTAAAAACTCTATAGGCATGAAAATTAGTGGAATAACCAAGAGAAATACCAACATTAGATTTAGATTCAAACTTAGAGATGTATATGAGCAACTCATAAGGAGTTTTCTTGAGTAGTGGATGTAGATATAGCCTACTGATGAAGTGGCAGACAGTGTTGACAGCTTCAGCCCAAAATCTTGGTGAAGTCTTATATTCATCCAAAAGTGTTATTGCCATCTCTATCAAGATCCTGCTCTTCCTTTCCACTACTCTATTTTGCTATGGAGCATACGGACTTGAGAACTCATGCCTGATTCTATGCTTGTCCAGAAATACCTCTACCTTGGAATTCTTGAATTCACTCCCATTATCACTTCTGACTTTGACTAGATTCGCCTTCCACTCATTTTGCACTCTGATTATAAGATGCTTGATTTTCTTGTAGACCTGTCTTATTCAAAAAGAACACCCAAGTATAGCGAGAAAAATCATCTACAATAACAAAGCCATACTTGTTACCTCCCAAGCTCTCATATGTTGTAGAACCAAAGAGATCAATGTGTATGAGCTTAAAAGGAGTGGTGGTGGTCATGATGGTTTTGGATGATGGGGCAACTCCAATTTGTTTGCCGATTTGATATGAACTATAGAGCTTGTCCTTCTTGAACTTCACCTTCTCCAAGCCTATGACATAGTCATGTTTGCTCAGCTTGTTGAGAAGCTTCATTCTCACATGTCCTAGCTGCCTGTGCCACAGCCAGGCAACACTGGTCTTGGTCATGAGGCATTATAGAGCTGCAGCAGGCTATTCATTGAAATTCACAATATATAATTTTTCAGACCTACATCCTTTGAACACTTGTGAATCATCAGATAGTTTAGAGGCTATAACCTCATCAGGATAGAAAGTGACTTTCATACCTGTGTCACACAGCTGTGACACAGACATTAGACTATAGCCTATCTGATCCACAAGCATAACATTTGATAATGAGTGATGTTTAGATATGGTAACTTTATCAATACCATTTATCTTTCCCTTTGAGTTGTCTGCATAGATCACATGTTTGCTAGGTAGATTCTCATTGGTGATCTCTACAAACTCCTCTCTACCTCTAGTCATATGTTGTGTACATTCATTGTCTACAATCCAATCAGTTCTATTGGAGACAGTGTCCTGCAAGTTTAGTTATGAGACTTAGGGACCCAAACTAGTTTGGTTCCCTTAGTAACTTTATCATATGCAGAAATTACAGTGATAAGGTTAGTAGGTAAGTTTTTAGAGTTCATAGCCTTTGTTATGGATGATATCATATGAATCCTTTTTGGCTGATTATCACCTGTAACCTTAGGCAAAGGGATTAGTGATAATTTTGCATGCCAATGTTAGCAGTGCATAGGCCTTTCCTCATAAGAATTTTTAGCTCTTCAAGCTCCTCCTTGAGCTTGTTATACTCAGCTGCATCCACAGAGTTAGTTGCAATAGAGGTTAAAGCCTCATTGGAGTTATCAATCACAACACCTGTGGAAGTTAAAACATTTATGCGGGTAGCACAATTCAAGCATGTTTCAACAGTAGCAGGAGCAGACAAAGGTGTAATATTAGATGTAACAGAAGAGATGTGAGTGGTAGTATCATCAATGCATTTGGCATGTTTTGCCTTCAGCTCCTCATGCTCCTTGAGAAGAAACTCGTGAGCTAGTTTAAGCTTGTCATGAGCAATCTCTAGGTTCTCATGATCAAGTCTGAGATTTTCCTTGTCGTCCATGACCTCATCATAGGTCTCCCTGAGCTCTGTAAGCTTATCCCTTAGGGATATATTCTCCTTCCTCTCCTTCCCAAAGGCCTTATCTTTCTTCTTTTTCTCATGATCAAGTCTGAGATTTTCCTTGTCGTCCATGACCTCATCATAAGTCTCCCTGAGCTCTGTAAGCTTATCCCTTAGGGATATGTTCTCCTTCCTCTCCTTCCCAAAGGCCTTATCTTTCTTCTTTTTGTACTTGTTGTTGTCCTTCTTCTTGGTTAAACAATCAGCAGCAAAGTGACCTTCTTTTTCACACTCAAAGTACTTGTTGTTCTTAGACGGCTTTTTTTCCTTAAACTTGTCATGAGCCAAACTGCTTCTTCTTTCTGTAGATCTTTCTAAAGTTCCTTGTGAGAAGGTTTACTTCATTTTCTTTTCCACTGGTGATCTCCTCATCAAGGTCTTCACTGTTGTCACTCTCTGGTTGTGAAGTTGAGGCAGTGGTCTCCAAGACAATGTTCTTCTTGAGTGAGGAGGATGGGTTTCATCTGATCAAAACTATCCTTCTCTTTCAACATCAGCACAAGAGTTCTGTAGGGCTTTGACAGCACAGACAGAAACTTCTTTATGGCACCCTCATACTCTTTTTTATCCAAGAGCCCTCAGTTGATTGGTGATGATGGTGAGTCTTGAGAACAAAGGGTTTATGTCTTCACCATGTTCATACTCAAACCTCTCAAGCTTTGATTCCAGTGGACTTCTCTTAGACTTCTTCAAAGTGTTGTTGCCCTCATAGATTTGCTCCAAGGTGTCCCAGATTTCCTTGGCTGATTCCATGGTTCTGACTCTATTGAAGTCATGTTCTTGGAGACCCATGAGTATAACTGTGGCAGCCCTTGCATTATTCTGGATGTTTCTCTTGTCATTGATGATTGGCACTATGGTATCCTCCAATCTGTAACCTAAATTGACAACCTCCCAAACATATGGATCAATTGCGATAAGATGCATTTGCATCTTTCTTTTTCAGAAGGCATAGTTAGATTCATCAAAGACAGGAATTCTACCCTTATAGCCTGACATTCTTTAACTCTGGCTGTTAAGCTAATTTAAAGAGCAACCAATTTTAAATAATTACTAGAGGGGGATGAATAGGAGGCTAACCAATTTTAAAGAATTACTACGTTTTCTCAAACTTAAGCCTTAACAGGTTAAGAAGTTTGGCTAGCTGTGTGACAGATGGACTACTCAGTCAGTAATTGATATGTAAATTAACACATAGCTGTCACACAGGTGGCTAAAACAGGTGTACTAGAACTCTTATAAAAAAGATACAACATATGACTGTATAACAGGTAACTAACACAGATGTGAGATAAGCTATAAAGCAACTATGACACAGCTAGATAACATAGGTAGATGATGTATCACAGGACAGACAAACAGCACTATCAAGTAAGCAAGCAATCAAACAATAAGTGTTGAATGTAAACAATACAAGGAGAGACACAATGGATTTTTCACCGAAGTTTCCACTCTTTGCAGAGTGGTACATCTCTGTTGGAGAAGCTACTCCGAAGAGATAGCCAGCACTAAAACATGCTTGTTCTCCGAGTACCTGAATCTTCAGGTATCTTCCTTTTGCTTGTGGAAGTATTTTTGTTTGCAGCAAGTAGACTTCAAATCACCTTCACAAACGTCCGGACCAACCCACACAAGGTTGGATGATCTCCGGTGACTCCTACACCTGTCTAGGAGTAGACACTCCAAGAGTAACAGAATCAGCTGCAACAATCACTTGGAGGAACCAGTGCTCTTTGCTCAAAGCTCTAACTTTCTTGAACTAACACTTGGGAAGTTTGGTTTCTGTTCAAGAGAAGAGAGGCTTGCAACGATTGAAAAATGGCTAGCAAAGGTTTGCAAAGGTTGAGGTCCAAGACCTCCCCTGGTCCCATATTTATAGAGTTCACAGGTACCTGACCGTTACACTCATGCCATGTAGGATTAAGTGAGTCACCGGTGACAGGCACTGGTGACACAGCTAATCACAACGCACAATGGTAACCGGCCCATGCAGACCGACACCTGTGTCACCGGTGGCTGACATATGTGAAACCCTAAATGATGTAGACTCTCTACTCAGCCCGGCATTGGCACATTACATGCCCTCAGCGCACACAATAAACTCTGATACCTAATAAGGAGAGAACCTCCAATAGTTTTCTGACTCAACAGACAAACCATTACAGTGCAGTTCCCTTAACATTTTCAAGCTCTCCCCTAACACAGAGGTGTACCTGAGTCATAGAGCGGTTGTTCACCTGTGACACAGCTGTGCCACACATGTAACTTTGGCTCTAGGGTCTTAGGAAGCTAGCACAGCAGTGTGATAGCACAACCTAGTTTCACACTTTGGCAAAACCATTGCTATAGAGCCACTGACCTCAAGGCATCAGTGCCACTGTCCAACACTCTGAGCATTTGAGCATAAGAACCTCTAAATGAGCTTGCGGCTTCATCCCTCGTGATAGTTCAAGTGTTACCTGAGGACTCAAGAAAACTAGCGAACCTAGGCTTCAGCTTCCACCAACTGTAGTCACGGCTCTTGATGCATCAAGCAACCATCACCTTGCTTGCAACTCCTGGCACAGCACCGGCTTCTTCACAGCTGTGGCACAGCTGCCTAGCACGGTTATCTCCTTGTCTTGGATAACCATCCTTGTACTTTTTAGTGGTCATCCTTCCTAGATAAATCATTCTTCCTGAAACCTAACTTTTCTATTAACACGCAAAGTAACTGTTAGATCTTAGTTGAGTTGCCATTAACCATCAAAACCATTCTGGGGCCAAGATGCTCTTTCAGCGGGGTCGTGCAAAACTCAGGACAGGGGAGAAAGGGCGGAGCGGGGTGGTGCCGAGGAGGCGGGAGGTGAAGGCTCGAGGTGGCAGAGAGGCGTAATTTCTTCCACAAGCTAGAGGGTGATTTCGAAAGACCAAGAACTAGAAGCTCGGGAAGTGAAGAACGAGGAGCTTCCTGCTACCAACAACAAATCTAGGGGCTTATTTCGGCTGCTACCCCTTTTTCCAGTTTATGGCTTTCTAGGGCCATAAGCCACCCAAGAAACTGAAAAAAAGGCCCAAAGTATTTTCGCAATGGCCACTCTTTCTCATTGGCACCAGCAGGAGAATGGTGTATCAATCTAGCTAGTAGATGACCGTGTGTGCCATCACCATACAACGTTCTCTCTTTTTATGATTTCTCAACTATTGTCTCGACTTAATTTGCATCCTAAATTTTATAACTATTTAGTTTACACCTTCAACTATCAAAATCGTTTAAATTATATCTGAAAGCTAGTTTTGTGAGTGGTTTTTGGTGACATGACCATCAAATCATCCACTCTGCCACTTCACTCTCTACCTCATACACCAAAATTTAAGATCCACAACCGTGTCCATCCCTCTCTATCACTTTCATTTGGATCCCACTCATCAGATGGTTCTCCTACCTCTAAACAGGAACAAACAACAGCAAAAATGGCAGCCATGTTCCGTTGTGAGCTTGTCCACCGTCTTGGCCACCTTGTGCAGTGCCCCCACGGTGAGCGCTTTTCCTGATAGCGTTTTCTTTTGACTCCAAGTAGGTGCAGAGTAGTGGTGAGAATAGCTAGCATAGTGCGGCGCCGCAGTGGCGAAAATTGGATGAAACTATGAAGGATGAAAGGGAACATAGAGAAGATGAATAGGAGAGGAGAGGGACGAAAGGAGGTTTGTAATTTTTTAATTTTTTTTAGGCTTTGACATGTGGGGCCTACTGCACAATGCAAAATTAGGTGGCAAAACACGTCGACATGGATGCCATGTCACACGAAACCGCCCATGAATACTACCTTGGGACTTAATTTAAATGGTTTTGATAGCCGATGACTCAAGTTAAACGGTTTTGAAGTTTATGATGTAAATTAACTGAGGCAATAGTTAAGAGACTAAAAATATATTTTATCCTCTAAAATTTTAAGAGTAACATATGCTTAAAACAAAGGTTTTACTCACAATGGATTCTGCCATTGCCATATGCATTCGCACTACGACTAGACTCGTTCATCTCCCTAACCAGCGCTACTGTAACAACACGTCAAATACAAGCAAGACATGAGTGTATTCTTTTTTTTCTCAAGGATACCTAGACTTATATAAACACCACGTCATTTAGCAGTCACATTCTTTGAGAAAAGTCTCTCAGGTCGTCTGACCGATTGGAAAAATAATCAAGCCCTTTTGTTACAGGTCGTACCATCCCAGCACTCTCTCCCTTCTTCTCTCCTGTGCTCTGCTCTAAAGCATGACGCTGCTTACACCTCTCCTTCACTTCTCCTTCTTTCCACCTTCTCTTCCTTCTCGTTCTCTCCCTCATCGTATCCTCCTCCCTGATGCTTTCTCCTTCCTCTAAACCTCACTATGGTTGCTCGACCTTGAGATGGAGCTCAGACATTATTGTCGTGACACCAAGCTCAAGGAACATGGTAGGCTGGGGCAGATGGGTCCGGACTAGCTAGATCCGACAACAATGAGGCTCCAACCAATTGTATTCACCACTGGCTAGCTAGAGAGTGATGAGACCGGCCGCCTTGGATGTTGATGCTAAAAGGTTAGTGATATGAGGATTTTGATGTTGCGTATATTGTTTTTGTATGTTACATAAGTATATTTTTTTATTGCATATACCTAGATGTTATGATACAATCGTTTTTGGATTTTCGGTTGCATAGGCTGTGGGTTTGTTGCATATGTGTTTTTAAGTTGTTGCACGAGTTAGTCTCTTATGCTGCATGTATTAACCTTCTATGTTCCACATGTTTACAATAATTTTTTCACAAATTGTTGCATTGGATGATGATTTGTTGCATACATACACACGTTTATTGCATGCGTTTATTTGAAGTATTGCAGGTGTCATGAGCGTTTTTTGCACGTTTTATGAACCACAGGGAGAAATGTTGTAACAGCGTTGTGCATGTAAAAAAATGTTGCATGCAAGAATTCAGTTGGATGCTCTAGATCCACCCACTTTAATGGCTAGCACCTGTCCATTCTTTTAGCCATGTCATTTGTCATTTGCAACTAGAAATATGATTAGATTATATTCGACACTAGAGTGACCTCTAATTAACAAACGGGCCTTATAGAGAAGCTTATGGGCGCGTCTAATTGATGGTTGATCGTGCGTGTTCGTGATCAACTCTTTTGTCTCTCCCTCGTATTTTACCTTTGGCACCCAGATGGCCTCGCCGAGGCAAACAACGATGCTAGCTTCACCAGAGACACACAAGAGCACAAAAGAAATAACTTTCCACCTCTCCAAATCCAATTTTCAATATGAATCACATACATATTTTAATCAAAAGTTAGATTTTCAATCTACTATTCCACAACTCAACCACCATAATTTCATACATATTTCAACAAAATAGAAATCAACTTTCAACCTATTGTTCTATCGTCTCTCGGATCCACTTCTCGACAAAACCACAAAATAGATTCGATCCAAAATCAATTTTTTTACAGCTTTCCGTGATTCCGTCACATAAATCTAACTTCAACCAAAAATACCGTCTGATCTGATCTGAACATGCACTTAACCCTGTGACGCGGCCTTTTGGTAAGCTTAGCTAGCTCGCAGTTGTTTGGGCAGTTTTCCCTCCAATTCCCCATCCCAACCCATCCCGTCCCGCTCAGCAAACCCCTAACCCCTCCTCCCCCGCCTCCATGGCGGCCCCCCGCACCGCCAAGCGCCCCAAGCTCGCCTCCTCCTCCACCCCCGCGCCCCAGAGAGGCGACGACGACTACGTGCCGGGGAACATCGTGGAGATCGAGCTCTGCAACTTCATGACCTACGACCGCCTAGTCTGCCGCCCCGGCCCCCGCCTCAACCTCGTCGTCGGCCCCAACGGCTCCGGCAAGAGCTCCCTCGTCTGCGCCATCGCCCTTGCCCTCGCAACCCAAGCATTCTCGGCAGGGCATCCAGCGTCAGAGCCTTCGTCAAGAGGGGGAGGACTCCGGCCATGTCAAGCTCTCCCTCCGCGGGGACACACCCGGCCACTGCATCTGCATCACAAGGAAGATCGACACCAACAATAAGTCCGAATGGCTGCTCGACGATAATTACCCCCCTATCAACAATTCGGTTGGCAATGTATTTGCTCCAGAAAATGACCGCTCTTCTTCTATCCATGTGTGTGTATCGTTCTTCTTTCGAAGTATGTTATTTTCCTTCAAATCTATTTCCTTCAGGTGCAACTGTCCCAAAAAAAAGGTCATTGATGTCATCAAGAAATTCAATATCCAAGTTAACAACTTAACTCAGGTCTGTCTTTTATGTTTTTATATCTTAATCCATAGGAAGAAACTCTAGTAAAACCAGACCTGCTTTGTGCTGTTTTAGTTCTTGCCGCAAGACCGGGTATGTGAATTTGCAAAGCTGAGTCCTATCCAGCTTCTAGAAGAGACTGAAAAGGCTGTTGGTGATACTGACTTACCTATTCAGCATCTCCAGCTTATAGAAAGGAGTAAGGAGTTGAGGATTCTTGAAGTGGTAAGCTGAATGTTTCATCCTCTGTTTATGTTTGCTTCAACTTTTGAAGCTTTTCTGGCCTACCGATTCACTACCGAGTTTATGTTGAGTTTTAGGCTGTAAAGCAAAAGGAGCAGACTTTGAATAATCTAAAGGCCCTCAACGCTGAACAAGAAAAAGATGTCGAACGTGTCCGGCAAAGAGATAAACTTCTGAGAAAGGTCTGCTCTCTTTCTTGGCTATGAATGGCATGGGAAGTTATTTTCCATTATATTATAACACCGCTTATCGATTGTGCCATATAGGCTGAGCTCATGAAGAAGAAGTTGCCATGGCTAAAATACGACATGAAGAAGGAGGAATACATAGAAGTGCAGGAGGAGAAAAAAAGTGCTAAGAAGAAAATGGAAGAAGCAGCCAGAATACGGGGAGCTTCAAAAGCCCCTATTGAGTATGTATCATAGTCAAAATGATTCAATTCATTTTTCATTTTCTTCACTTGTAAATCACTTTCTACATGTTTCTGGAAGTTCCTTCTACTACATGAATTGGTATTTGTCCTGGCGCGCCGTATTTGATATAAAGGTCTCATTTCAAGTCCTAAAGGCGAATGGACACAATTTTGTTGCTCTGTCACTTTTGAACTAATATTCCTTGAATTCACTTTTGGACTACTATTCCTTGAATTAAGTTTTGAACTAGAATTCCTTCATATATAAAACTTAACCAGAACACAATTTCTGATTATCATCATTTTTGAGAACTAAGCACTTTTCTTTTGAAATAGAAGAACTAAGGAACTTGTGAATTGAATTCAGTCACTTCATATAAAATGATGCAATGCTCCCCTCCAAAAGATTTATAGATGATAAATGTCGTTCCAAGCTAGTTTCAGTAGAATGCTTTCAGGCTTACCTGGCCATGCTTGCAACCACAATCTAGTAATAGGTTTCATGGCAAGTTCCTCAATTCACATCTCCGCTTAACTTTTCATGCGGATTCTTTCAATTTCTCCAATAAAATCCTTTTGGATCCATCTCAACCAAATCCCTTATATTTCTTGACACTATATTAGGTTGATAGCTGCTTATACAGTATCCACGTGGCACCTAAATGGTAGAGAAAAACAGAACAATTAGAATATGGAGATAGAAAAAAAAAGCTCTAAGCTTATCCAGACTTAGAGAAAGCAACAAAAAACTAAGAAAATGGGAGGGAAGGAGGACAGAGAGGTCTGGAAACACATTTCAGTAACACCAGTGATATATAGCAAAATGCCAAGATTTTGACTTTCCATTTCCAGTTCAATAAAAGTTTGTGCCTCACAAACTTTGTGTGGCTGGCTGATATAGCGAAGGTTGAGGTTTTGAGTTCTTATGGAATATACATTTTCATGCTCTTCCCTATTTCTGTAGAGAGCTCAAGAAAGAGAAAGCGACTCATGCTTCAAGTACAAAGGAGATAAACAACCAAATAACTCAAAACATGAGCAAGCGCCGGGAAGTTACGGATGAGGAACTGCAGCTGGTATGGACTCTTCTTTACCCAAACCAGCTTCTTAGTACTGGTTTTCTGTTGTCTATCTTTGACATCTTTCCTGGCATCAGAATGCACAATTGAAAACCACGTCTGATGACATAGAGGATCTGAAAAGGCAAGAAAAATCTCGTCAACAAAAGATCTCGAATGCTAAGGAGGCTCTTGCTGCTGCTGAAAGGGAACTTTAAGATCTGCAACCATACGAACCACCTAGAGCTGAAATGGTTAGTTTACTCACTTTATTTCCACAATCTTTTGTTTTCTGTTTATACATATTTTTTGTTACATCTGTAACCAACTGGTATCCTGTCCAGTTTATGTGCTCATACTGGCACAGTATTCATGAGTAATTGTATTTACGCCTGTGGCTAAGTTTATCTTTTTGCACAGGCGCAACTAACAGATCAAATTGCAGTACTAACTTGTGATATAAACGAGCTCAAATTGAGAAGGAAACGGAAGGAGTCCCAGTTAGCTCAAGAGAGAGAAAATCTGAGGAAGTGTTCTGTTAGGTACCCAGCTTGTCAACTACTGTCTACTCCATTCGTGACTTGGCTACTCCAAGCATTGCAAAATGCTGGTGCTGAGAAAATCAATGAAGCATACAACTGGGTGCAAGATAACAAAAACATGTTCAGGGGAGAAGTTTATGGGCCTGTTTCTCCTTGAGTTTTGTTTAGTTGCATGCCTATCAACTGTTGTTGTTGTTGTGCATGCAAGAACTTATCAGCATTACTTTCTTTGACTGTTCTAAGGTTAATATTCAGAACAAGACTCACGCTGCTTACTTGGAAAACCATGTCGCAAACTATATATGGAAGGTACTAATACTATGATAATGTTTCATGTTTTGTTGCTAAATCTTGTTGTGCATACTACTGACTGTTGTCCCTTATTTTAGCATTACCATAAAACATACTCCCTCCGTTTCATAATATGTTTAGCATGCCTACCTAGGAGGCACACAACTGAAGTAATATTTGATGTAATTGTCAGATAGACATATTACTATATCTAGTGGGAGCAAGTATGGTCCTGTTCCATCAAATATTAAATTTTGTGCCCCCTAGTTATGCATGCTGGATAGCTATTGTGAAACGAAGGTAGTATAAAGCAAGGAGGGCACTTGTTCTACCAGTGTGTGCAGGTCTCCCTTGTTGTGCCATTGCACATTCTGCCCATGTCCTGTGCATGATTAATGTGCAGAGGCAGACAGTTACGGGAGATGATTAGTGTCCAATAGGACGACATCTCACTGTTTCTAGATTAAGACCCCTTGCTTATTGTCTTCATTCTTTTCTTTTTTTGTGAATCTTGCTTATCGTCTTCCACTGACTTGTAAATAACGGAACACCATCATCCTGCTTCTTTCTATGAGAAAACATTATATCTGCAAACAAATTAATTGCCATTTTGCTGTGTGGCAGTAATGCTTAATACATGCTAATCACCAAAGTAATCCCGCACTTAGCACAGACTCCAAGGCTGCATCAGAGAGAAGTTCAAATTGGCATTCTCTGGCAGCCCAAGGCTGCCTCAGAGTTCGAGCTAGCCTGGCTGGCTCATGCAGCCTAGGCGACCAATCACCATCAGCATGCCTCGGAGGCTGTGCTAACCTGGCTAGCTGATGCAGCCCATGCAACTATTCGGCCCCAAACTGTTTCTAGATTAAGATCACTTGCCTTTTGTCTTTTTTTTCGAATCTTGCTTATTGTCTTCACTGACTTGTAAATAACAGAACACCATCATCTGCTTTTTTTTCTCTATGAGAAAGCATCATATCTGCAAGCAAATTAATTGCCATTTTGCTGTGTGTGCCAGTCATTCATTACTCAGGATGCTTCCGACCATGACCTCTTGGTTAGACAATTGAAGCAATATGGTATTCCTGTTCTGAACTACACAGGGGACAATAACATCAGGGTGACCCATTTGACATTACCCCAGAGGTCAGCAGATATGGACCAAGCACATTAGCATTTGAGAACATCAATATTTGTTATTTATTGTTACTCCCCCCTTATGAGGGCTATTTTGTTTTGCAATCTTGTTGCATATTATAAGGTGGGCATGCAGATTTAATGCTAGTTTCTTTCTTTTGTGTTTGTTTCATCCTCTTTCCTAATCGTTAAGCATGAACAGTTCACCCACACTAATCAACATCTTCATCTTTCTACACACTTAATATAAGGTTATTATAGTCATCCTCTTTGACTTGTTCCACTGAAAAAACAAGTCTGCATTTGCAATTATCAATTCTAACTTCTTAATGAAAAAACAGTGCTCCACTGCTCCTGCCAGTTTCCCGAATTGAAATTTTTCTTTTTATAAATCCTGGATCTTTCTTTACCATTGCGCTCAATCAAAATGTGCATAACAAAAAACATCTGAGAGGGTAATTTTGAGTGCTCTGTTTATTTTCCTTTTGACAGATGAAGCGACTTGGGATCAAGTCACGACTTGATCAAGAATTTGAAGCTCCTCCTGCTGTAAAAAATGTTATAATTAGTCAGTCTTCTGTGGATCATTCGGTATAACACTGCTTATGTTCAATTCATGAATCTGTACCAAGTTGCACTGGTTATGATTTCAAAAAGTTGTGCTCCTTTTTATGTCCATGTAGTATATCGGTAAAGATCAAGCAGATCAAAGAGCAGATGATGTGTCAAAGTTAGGTATTTCTGACCTTTGGACTCTATCTAACCATTATCGGTGGTCCAGATCAAGATATGGTGGTCATTTGTCAGCATTTGTAGATGCAGTCTATCCTTCTCGTCTTTTCATGTGTGGTATGTGTTATAATCTCAGCCTTGATAAATTTGTTCACCTATGCCTAATGTTTGTCAGCTTTTCTTGCAGACTTGGATGTTAGTGACATTGAAAGGGATCGGTCTGAAAAAAGATGAACATATAAAAATGTTGAAGGCATGGAGGAAGCCTTAAAAGAACTTCATAAATATCAGAGGAAACTAGAAGATGAAGAGGCAAAAATCCGCAAGCAAAAGATTTCATATGTTTTAATTTTATTCACTTTATTATATTCAACTAAAGCCTAATTGTTTCTGATAATTCCTGTCTTTTAATCGTCATATTTCCAGGAAGGGATTACTGACATGATGAGGTCCCAAAAGAAGAGGCGAGAAGAAATACAAAGGCGTGTCGGTATGGTACCTTTTTCTTGTTCTTCTACATGTAACTTGTATTATATAGTGCTCCTCTCTTTAGATATTAAAAGAAGGAAGCTGGAGGACATATATAAAGAGGAAGATGTGGAATCCAGCACAAGAAGCTGGCTAAGTTAAATGATCATCGATTTCGAGCAGTGATAAAACTCAAGGTTAGTACTACTTAAGCTAACCACCAATATTTCGTTTATCTTGAAGATCATCATCAAGGATATATATACTTACTTGAACTTGATTTTTCATTCTCTCAGAATTTGCTCGTTGAAGCTGTTGCTCTCAAGTGGAGTTCCACAGAAAAGAACATGGCTTCCATTGAGATTGATGCAAAGGTATTCTCTGTGAGAAAATAGTTACATTTGCAAAAATGAACTTAGATGGGATGGCCCAAAAACTCCTTGTATTTCCCATCATATTACATAGTACCCAGTAGGTCAGTACCCAAAAATAAATAAATAATACTGTTTGGAAACTTTGCAATTTACACCCAATTAATCACGACTATTGTATAATATTTCTGTAGGATACATGAATAATTCATACTAGTAGTTTGTTGCAACTTTCACAATGCACACACATTTATGCACAGTGCTTAAACCAGAATAAATGCCATAAAAAAAGTGGTGAGTTCATTCAATAATAACTGCTAATGTCTTATGCTGTTCCTTGTTTCTAAATACTTCACAACATATAATTATCTGGCCTGGTATCATCACAAGTAAATTTTAGAATTTTTTATATGCAACTTTTATGTATGTTTTCTGTTTGACCTTCATTGGTATCTCATAGATATGGGAGATGGAAAAGGATGTGAAGAAACTTGAAAAAGATGCTGTTCAAGCTGCCAGAGAATATGAAAACTGTGAGTTGCTGCTACAATCAATTGGTTTGCTGCTTTTAACAATTTGTATATTGAAAATATTGTTAGTTGGCAGTCGGTACAGTATTTAATGGTGCAAAGCGACCATGGCGTTTTTTTGCATTGAGATTTTGCCATGCTATGAATGATATTTGATCTTTGGGTCTACAAGTTTTGGGGAGAGCTTTTCTGTCATACTCACCGTGCAGTCCATGCTACATAGTCGTTGTTTTGTAAGGCTTGTGGTACAATATATCAAGTGTAGTAATTTATATGTTGTGGGGTACTGCTCAATGTAAAATCGTGTTGCCTGCACTGCTTGATGAACCAAATATTTATTCTACTGCTATCACCGTAATATGATGTAATGTAAACATGCTTTTTACAGAAAAGGAGTATTAGTGAATAATGTTTTGCATATAAATGATAAAGATTGTTGTGTGGCCTCACATGACAGCATCGCGGGTCTAACCCGCTGGCAGCAAGCCTGCCCTAGGGCTCGCAGCCCAAGCTAATCAATACTCTTCATTAGTTATCCAATCAATGAGTTAAAGATATGAATCTCTAGATAGGATTTGTGATTTCCTTTCCAAATTTGTTAGGATTCCTTGTTAGCTAAGCCGGCTATATAATGCCAGACATTTTGTCATTATCAATCAAGCAATAAGAAGCCTCTTCGTCTATTTCTTGCCCTTTTTTACTACTTTGTAGTAGTCTGGCGCAATGGCAGGTGTCTGCCTGCAATACTAAGAGGGTGTTTGGTTGAGCTGTGGCTGTTGTAAAAGCTGCTGTTGGCTGACTATTTGGGAAAGCTGCTGTGGCTATTGGCATATCAGCCTGTGGTATGGGGTGTTTGGTTGGGCTGTGACTATTGGCTGTGTATGAAAGAAATGTCTAAAATACCCCTAAAATCGACTTGAATAAAATTTAGAAGTCAACACCGTCCAAGATTCGGTTCAATGATTTATATAAAAGAATAAATATAAATACAAATACTTGTTTAAACTAAAATTACAGAAAAATACAAATACAAATTAAAAAATTAAAAAATTAAAAGAAAACAAAAAGGGGCCAGGGGGCATCGGCCACCACCCCGGCCCAACTCCACCACCGCCTTCCCCTTGACGCCGCCGCCGCCTCCAGGGCATGTCGCCGCCTCCAGCTCTGGTGACCGTCGGCGGCGGTCAGCCACCGCCCTTCTCCCTGGTCTTCTCGGGTTGAGCTTGAGGCGCGGGCGCTGCAGCGCCACCACCCCCGTCGCCCCTTCCCCTTTGCTCCCCCTCGCGGTCTCCTCACGGAAGCGCTCCCCGGCGACTGGCTCCCCAGCCTTTGCCTCCACAATGGCCAGATCGGGGCTGCAGCGGCCCAGATTGGCTCCGCGACAGCCCGTGAGAGGGCGGAGGTGATAGTCAGCGGCTGGTCCACCTCAGAGCAGAGGAAGTCAATGGACGCGGCGTCTAGAGCTCGTGCGGCCGTCGACCAACCGGGGGGGGGGTGGATGGGAGGCGGCGCTGAGGCTAGACGGAGATTTGAGGACCTCCGGCTGACGCGCGGGATGCTTTCATCGGTTGTCAGCCTGATTCCCTCCACGGCTGCCCTCGCCACGACCAGATCGAGGGGCCTAGGCTGCTGGTGAGCTCCTCCTCCGCCTAGTACTACTCTAATTTTTTTCCCCTTCCCCCTATCCGAATTCCCTCCACGGCTGGCTTCGTAATGGCTAGATTGGAGCGCCAAGCCCTCGGTGAGCTCCTCCTCTGGTCGGATGGCGAGGACGCGGAGGACGCCGCACACGGCGTGGATCCGTGGATCCGTGCAGCGTCGGTGGAGGACACGGCCTCTGTGGAGGGCGCGGCAGCGATGCTGGGGACGACGGGGAGGGCGCGGCGGGGACGGCGAGGAGGGCGCGGCTGGGACGGCGGGGACGGCAGGGACGGCGAGGACAGAGCACACTGACACCGGCACACGGCGTGGATCTGTGGAGGGCGGGAAGGGTAGGGAGGCCCGAGACGGCGGGGACGGCGAGGATGGGTAGAAGGGGATCGGTGAGGGCCTCAGGAGGACGAATGGCAATTCGGTGTAAATGTTTTCAAATAGAAGGGCAAGTTCTCGGTACATTAAGTGGGCAGTGCGGGAAGCTGGGTTCCATCGGCTTTTCGTTATGGCCCAATTTACACTCATAAGCTCAAGTAGTTGTTTGTAAAAGCCGGCCCAAAGCTGGGTGTTTGGTTAGGCTGTGGCTTTTCCCAATGGAAAGCCACTCAAAAGCCTAACCAAACACAGCCTAAGCTCGAAGTCCACCATAGCTATAATCTCCGAAACTCTGGTACTACCAGAAATCACTACCTCAGAAAACACTTCTGCTACATAATCATCACTGACGGGCGCTAGAAGGCCCGTCATTGATTAGAGGCAACACTGACGGACGAGCTCGTGCCCGTCAGTAGTAGTGACGCACAAGGCGAGGCTGCCAACTTCTACTGACGGGCACACTATCCGCCCATCAGTAAAAGTGGGATGGGAGGTGCAATTTGGCATCTATATTGACGGACAACCTCCATTGACGGGCTAAACTCAGGTGCCTGTCTGTGAAGGTAGGATCTCCACTGACGGGCACAATATAGGGCCCGTCACTGGCATATTTTGGCCCATGGCCCACTTGCTTAGCACCCGGTTAGGGTTTTTACCCCTCACACGCCGCCGCCTCTCTCCATCCACACCCATCTCTCCCATCTGCACCGCCGCCTCTCTCCATCCACACCCATCTCTCCCATCTGCACTCGGCCCCTCCTTTCTGCCCCTCCTTCTCCTCGCCCTCGCCCTCGCCCTCGCCCTCTCCCTCTCCGTCGCCTCTGCCTTCCAGTCCGGCGAGCTGCTCCTCCACGACGACGAGGAGTTCGAGGGCACCCGCGCCTCCTCCACCCCCTCTCGACCGCCCTCACCGGCACCGGCGGCCTCCTCCCGCCGCCGATCCGCCGACGCAACGCAGGCGGCGGGCGCCTCCGAGTCCAACACCGTGCAGTTCACCCTTGAGCACGACTTCGGCTCCGCGCAGGGTTCGTCTCCGCGGGCTCCTTCTCCGCCCGCCTCAAGTCCTCCGCCCACGGATCCCAGGTCTGCTTCGCCCCCCTTCGTAGCTTCCTTCCCTGTTTTGGTTGCTAGACCTCTGTTGTGGACTGTTAGTATGTGGTTAATGATCGTGATTCGACCCTGCGTAGCTGTAGATTTGGTTGACTCTGTGCTCTGATGTGTAGTTTTTAGTTGTTCACGAGATGCAGTGAACTGTGTGAGTCGAATTGCTACGAAAAGTGAACTGGAGATCGGATCTGGGGTGGTTATTTTCTTCTCCCATCTGTGTCATCTCATGACTTGATTTGTATTTTGTTTGACGGGCGGATCGCCGGGCTCTCCGAGGTCGCCGCCAAGGACCTCTTCCTCTGGTTCGACGTTCGCAGCATCCGTGTCGACATCCCCTCCTCTGGTTCGACGTCTCGTCTCGGCCCCCCACCAGGTACGGCTCCCTCCCCACTTGCTCACCGTGGCGCGATGGATCTTTTGATCCGCCATTCGTTTCTGGTAGATTTGATTTGATTCGTTTCCGCCATTCCTCAGGTGCCCGGTTACCCGGAGTTGCGGAGATAGCTTCTTCAGTTGGCGCCCAGGCAAGTTGTAATCGTGGTTTGCGTGCCTTGTTCTGCATTGTCTCGGCATCTCGGAAAGTTGTTCTCGACCAGTTTGCTTGCATGACCATTTGAATTACGTCCCTGATTCTTATGTTTTAGTTTTGCAGAGTTGCTAATCTGCTGGATGAAGCGAAGGAAGAACTTGAAGACATTGAAAGCAGGTATGGATCGAGACTCTAGAACAGATTCGTGTCTGCTCTGCTTACTATTTTTCTTCTCTCTAATATATGCAGTAAGCTGCGTATCATCTGTTAATTCATATATGCACGAAAAGTTCATGGTTTGGGTGTGTATGAGAAACTTGTTTAGTATCCTACATGCACCAAAATCTCCTAATTGAGTATTTCTAATTATGTGCAGACACACTCAAAGGCTCTTTTTATGCCAACCCAATTTTGGACATCCCTACAACTGATGGAGTGCTCATGAGCAGGTATAATTTATGTTATACCAAAAGGTCATTCACTGATGAATTTACTTTTGCAGCTTCGCTTATGTCAATTTGATGCTGGGAGAATATTCTGATAATTGTGGTTTGTACTTGTTAGCATACTCTTTTGCATAACCTAGTAAGCCAGCTGAGATGTTCTATGAAATCCTGGTCACCATTGTTTTGGCTGATATCAAATGCCTCATTTCTAATGCTGGTTATGTTTTTTTATTATTGATTGTAGTATACCACTGATTACATGCATCCTGCAGATACCCATCATACTGCCGGCTAAATATGTGGCCTTCCAACCATCTGCCTGAGCTTGAAGTAGGTACGACTGCATGTGGTGGTGATGATCTCGAGCAGACAATCCGACAGGCATCAGTGCTGAACTAAATTAATCTAGACATCACTTCTAGTTAGGCAAACATGGACATGGTTTAATAAATGGCCAAGGAAAGCCTTCTTAGGGGAAGTGCTTTGACGAGCAGTGCCTCAATCGGCTCAGCTCCTGCTCTGTTCAATGCTACTCGGTTCATGTCATCCAAGCTTTTCGCAGGCGGTGGGTTTTCTTGCTTTGCTTCTGATGTGTATGTACACAAACATGTCTAATTTTTGTAATGGTGGCTGTAATGTGTAATGAATGTATTGTTTTCCAAATTTTTTTTTAATCCTTGAAAAATAACTACTGACGGGCAGGGAAACATGCACCTGTCAGTGGAAGGTTAAACCACTGACGGGCCATCATCAGGAGCCTGTCAGTGGTGATACCTGCCTCTGACGGGGAAATGCCTCTGACAGGAGCTTACTGATGGGCCTGAAACCCGTCAGCGATTACTGTTTTTCGCCCGTCAGTGAAGCTGTTAGCTGAGGTAGTGAATGTACTAGATAACGATTTCTGCCAAAACAAACTATTGTATGCAAACTAATCCTTGAAATTCAGCACTATCTGATCTCGAAAATGATGTTGGGAGATTCTCATTTGGAACTTCACTGAGAACTATATAACATGCTTGCATGCATTTGCTGCATGGCTGTTCTTGAGAGACAGAAATATTAGATGCCATGGGGATTCTTGCTAGTTTGAATAGTATGTAATGATAGTATTAATAAACCAGTAGCAGCAGTCTTGCATGATGGAATGACATGTAGTAAATTACTATTCATCTTATATAGAATCATGCATTTTTATTTTTGAACACATTTTGAGTACCTGTTGGCCTTCAAACAGTCCATATTATATTTTGCCACTTGTATGACACATGATCAGCTTCAGCTGAGGTTTACTTGGCCAATTTCTAAGGATTTCCTCTAAAAAAATTAGATCTCAGTTGAATAGCTGATATTTGCTGACACTGATTGATGAATAGTGTAGCATATGACGGCTTATTGTTTTTATGATAGCTTTTTTTATTTATTCTTCCCATCAGGTAAAAGAATCACTCAAGAGCATAAACAGCAGCTGCTTAATGCAAAACAGTATGCAGAGTCAATATCTATGATCACTAAAGACCTTGCAGAAGAGTTTCTTAAGGTATAGCTTGAATTTAATTTCAATAAGCTTTGCTTTGAAATTATTTCAGGATTTGAATATTTTACAGTAGAAGTTCAACATATATAAACTCAAATGGATAAATAAATTATGCAAATGGAACATTTGGGAACATAGGAGAACAATATTGTAATAATGTTTGTTCGAGCTCCATTTTCTAAACCACCATGGTGAGCTAGAAAGTACAGTGGAAACACCAAGTGCAAACACCCTCCAAGACTGCAACCAGTGGAGTGTGTATTTTGCCAGTTATTGGAAATACAAACTTGGGGTTTTGTACTTCCTGAGAGAATGGTCAGAACTCTCTTTAAATCTTACTTTAATGCCCATATTTTGGTCACAATAATGTAATGCCCCAACGGCCTCTGCAGTTCCTAACTCAATCATCCAGAGTGTTATTTTTTTCTTATAATCAAAGACATTCCTTTGATCTTTGTTCCTTTAGGTTGGTAGAGTGCTCCCACTCTACAGGACTTCATTCTTTGTTTGCTCTGTCAGGAGTTATCATGTCCATATAGTAATGTCTATTTTGTTATTGTTAACATCTGGGTTGTTTATGCTTTTTTCTTGTCTCGCCCATCTGGTTTTCCTGTTCTTTGTTTTAATCTGCAATATCCCATGTGCTGGTGTTTCCTTGGACCAAATAAACGACTTGATGTCTTAGCAGTATACTTCAGCACTTAGCATCCATTTATTGATGGTTCCATCCCCGTTCTAATTTCAGATGCCTACTACCATAGAAGAACAAGAAGGTGCAATAGAGGATACTGAATCGGAAGCAAATTCTATGCTGTTTCTTAACCAAAACGATTTGCAGGAGTATCAAAATCGGCAACGTGAGGTACATCAGTTTTAGAAGTGTATTGGTGAATGCATAGTTAGCTTTGCTTGCATAGTTGCCTCGTGCTTAGTTATTCAGCATCAATATGTCTCATCTGGAATATAAAGTTCTCAGCAGGTTTTGAAGAACTAGAGTACGACTGGTCTGTGAATGATGACCATTTAGCAGGGATATTTCTTTTTCATCATTTTTGGTAATGCTGCTGGCAGAGTTGCCTCTCCACAACACAGCAGTAGCCTTGTGTTGGAAGTATGAACGTGTGTTTCTTAAATGTTGCTCTAAAGCACAACTGAGGGAATAAATTGTGGCATTATAAAAGGGGTATTAGAACTTGTGGAGGTTGCTTATGCTAGAGTGATCTCTGTTCAGACTTCCCCTCAAGGGAATGCTTTCCTTTATAGACAGAAGGTGCCACTATCTGAGTGCAGAAAAAAAAACTCCCTACATATTTCTTCTAGGTATTTTTCATATACTATCCTTATGCTAATACAGTAGCATATGTCGATAAAGGGAGGTTGGAACTTTGAACAATTTCAGAAGACCAAGTTTGAGTTGATAGGTTCATGACAGAGAAATCTCTTCGTGTGCCAGGTCATAATATGTAACTTTGAGCTACTCATCAATCTGCTACTTCTACATGGAATTCTTGTTCACAATGACAGTGCCTTTTTCAATTGTGTAGATAGAATCAATATCAACTAAACTTGAAGATGATAAAGTAGAATGTGAGAGATGCTGCTCTGAAATAGAACCACAAAGGTTCGGATATTTCATCTGGTGACCTATGTTGCCATCATTTTTTCAACCTTTTGCGATCTTGTCTCTCTTGACTTGACTTTGGTGACCTAGGGTAAATGGCTTCCTACTCTGCGAACTCTTGTTTCAAAAATAAACAACACTTTTAGTCACAACTTTCAAGAAATGGTTGTTGCTGGAGAAGTTTCACTTGGTATGTAGGTTGGATCTGTTTTATGTCATTATTGTACACTTTTGGATGACATACCAATTGTTGTACCAAATTTTCCTTGCAGATGAGCATGGTCTTGATTTTGGTCAATATGGTATTCTTATAAAGGTGAAGCTTAGGCGAGCTTCTTTTCCAAGTGAGTGCACTCTTCTGTTATTTCTTGAAATTGGTGTAAATAATAACCAGCATCACTGCACCTCGCCGAGAATAGTACTGTTTCCTGATGCCTGATGATAACCAAGCCGGGTACTGCATAAACGGGGCTGGGTAGCCAAGCTTAGTCCTACAAACGATTATGGGGTGATTTTTTATATAAAAATTATAGTGTGACTTTGATTGATTCTAAAATGTGTTTAAGCATAATCCTGTGATAAGCAGTCTTCAAATTTATATATTAAGAAGTAAAATGTTGAAAGGAAGTATCAGACAGACACTCTTTGTTCATTTGTGTTGACCAAGTCTCCACTTTCTTGCATTTCCAAACACAGCACAGTTCACTATTCATTTTCATATTCATCTGGTCATCAGTCAAGAACAACCATCAGACCAGCTTCTGCCGAGTTTTTCTCTGGATTCTTTCCTGTGCTAGACTCCTAGCAATAATATGTGCCAGTAGTCTTCAGTTTTCATAGTTCTCTTCCAGTACAATGGTTTTTCTATTGTGTCTTGTAACACTGGAGGTCTCAGTAAACTGCTCAGTGTTGCCAAGTCAGTGCCTTTTATGCCATGGTACAGACGCATGCCTTTTGTGTCACAATGAAGTAGGGTAGAATAGATGCAATTCACTGAAGAAAAAAAAGGTGTAAACTGAACGTGCACAGTGAAGAAAATGTTATCTTCTTACGTGATAGTTGAAGCAAAATCGTTCTGACGAGAAAACATAATTTATAGCTGAAGATAGTTTATGCTTTTTTCCAGTCTATTTCTCCTTTCCTGCTTCCTTCCTACGTAGATAACACTGCTCTCTAGTTCCTAGTCTCTCCAGGAGGTTTAGCCAAGTTGATGCATAGTGCCTTCTTATATAGAGCTCCATAGGTCCATTATGAGGTTTTGGATTTGCAATTAATAATACAATTATGGTGGTTTGATTCCAAGAAATATGCTGGAACAGTAAACCAACGTAGCAAAACATCTCAACTTGCCGCCTCTGTTTTGACATTGTCTGGCCAAGATGCATTGTGTTTAAGGATTAATGTGTTGTGAAGTCGATTTAAAACATGTAATTAGGTAGATAGAGATGGTTATTCAACTATGCATAATGTCGACGCATCTACGATGTTCTACTTGCTGTGATTGTGATATGATGGAACCATGTTCTTGATTGCATATATCTATTTCATTGCTGACATGTTTGTGTACTATATTCCATTGTGGTGATCTATTATTAGAAAATGATGCAAATTAGATTCGTCAATATGGTTTACAGGCAAGTATATATGTAGCTTAAGAAGGACATCTGTTCCTATTTCTTTCTTTCTCCCTCTCTCCCTGTGTATACAACCCTGTTGGAGCCTCTCTCACAGTTTCCAAATTTTTAAAAAAAAGTTAGGGTGTGTTCCTAGTTCTTTCTTTCCCCTCCCTTCCTGTGTACAACTGTGTTGGAGCCTCTCCCACAGTTTTCAATTTAAAAAAAAGTTAGGGTGTGTTTCTAGTTCTTTCTTCCCCCCTCCCTCCCTGTGTACAACCCTGTTGGAGTCTTTCCCATAGTATTCAATTTTATAAAAGTTAGGGTGTGTTTCTAGTTATCTTACCCCCTCCCTCCATGTGTACTACCCTGTTGAAGCCTTGCCCACAGTTTTCAATTTTAAAAAAAGATAGGGTGTGTTATACCAACCCGAATCTAGCCCAAACCAGCTTGGAGACAACTACCAGCCCACACCAAACCAATCCACCAAAGAACTTAGGACTACACGTCCCAATCCAGCCCATTTTCTTTTTCAACCTGTTCGGACCTAATTTTGAAACCCAAACCGCCAGCACCATTCAAGTCGTGTACATGCTGTCCTTTAGTTTGTCCTGCTGCTGACCAGTGGCACAGCATGTGCAGTGGCACATGCCCGTCCACTGGCTGATGGGCATGCTATCACTGAACTGGTTATGGGCTTGCTTCTATAGCATGCCACTGCACATGCCCGTCCACTGGCTGATGGGCATGCTATCACTGAACTGGTTATGGGCTTGCTTCTATAGCATGCCACTGCACATGCCCGTCCACTGGCTGATGGGCATGCTATCACTGAACTGGTTATGGGCTTGCCTCTAGTCACCGAAATGTCTACTGTGGCATGTCACTGAACTGGGTGTGGGCATGCCTCTAGTCACCGAAATGTCTACTGCAGCACTGCACATGCCCGTCCACTGGCTGATGGGCGTGCTATCACTGAACTGGTTATGGGCTTGCTTCTATAGCATGCCACTGCACATGCCCGTCCACTGGCTGATGGGCATGCTATCACTGAACTGGTTATGGGCTTGCCTCTAGTCACCGAAATGTCTACTGTGGCATGTCACTGAACTGGGTGTGGGCATGCCTCTAGTCACCGAAATGTCTACTGCAGCACTGCACATGCCCGTCCACTGGCTGATGGGCATGCTATCACTGAACTGGTTATGGGCTTGCCTCTAGTCACCGAAATGTCTACTGTGGCATGTCACTGAACTGGGTGTGGGCATGCCTCTAGTCACCGAAATGTCTACTGCAGCACTGCACATGCCCGTCCACTGGCTGATGGGCATGCTATCACTGAACTGGTTATGGGCTTGCCTCTAGTCACCGAAATGTCTACTGTGGCATGTCACTGAACTGGGTGTGGGCATGCCTCTAGTCACCGAAATGTCTACTGCAGCATGTGTCACTGAAGTGTCTACAGTGGCACAACATGTGTGGTGTGCCACCTCACATGCTGTTGCACTTGCTGATTTGCTGAGCAGTGATTATATATATACGGCTCATGCATTTAGAACACTTCACGGAGATTCAAGAAGTGTTTGTGCTTCTGTCTCGTTCTGTTGTTTCGCGATTCTATCTCATTCTGTTGTTTCGCGATTCTGTCTCATTCTGTTGTTTCACGATGGCTTGCACCGTATTTCATGTTCTTTAGCTTCTTTCTTCTCTCCTGAGTCTCCACCTGAATGCATCCGATGACTCTCGTATCCTTGGGTTGCCTATTGAGGCAATCCAGGCTGATGCTGTCGTGGCGAGAGATCTCAGTGGCACAGACTCCTCCATCACTGCTGCTGTCGCACGTGCAGCGGCGGCGGCGCCGGGGCGGTTTGTGATCTACGTCAAGGAAGGTGTCTATGAGGAGCACCTCGTCATCCAGCGCCCTGATGTTGTGCTTATCGGCGATGGTGCCGATAAGACCATTATCACCGGCCGACTGTGTAATAGGACGGGTCATACCACGCAGGCCTCAGCCACACTGAGTGAGTTAATATTTTCCTTCTTGTCTTTTTCTTGCTGTTTTTTGCTTAAGTAGCTAGCTTACTCAGTTCTGAGTTCTTTTCCCTGCTGTTTTTTCCTATCTCAGTCGATCTTAGTTGTTTTCCTTGCTATTTTTTGCTTAACTAGCTGGATTACTCTGATATGAGTTCTGTTTCTTGCTGTCTTTTCCTATCTCAGTCGATCTGAGTTGTTTTTCCTTGCTGTTTTTTTCCTTTACTAGCTAGCTTTCTCAGATCTGAGCTATTCTCCTTGCTGTCTTTACCTATATCAGGAGATCTGAGTTGTTTCCCTTGCTGTTTTTTCCTTAACTAGCTGTTTCTGGCTCTGGCTTCTTGGCCCGTGACTTGATGATTCAAAACACGGCGGGAGCCGTGCTGGACAAACAAGCCGTGGCGTTCCGTTCACTGTCAGAAAAATCTGTTGTTTTTCGCTGCCACATTCAAGGGTTCCAAGATACGCTTCTCGCGGAAAGCCAGGTGCAGTTCTACAGGGACTGCACAATATCTGGGACCATAGACTTCGTGTTCGGTGATGGCACGGTAGTCTTCCAGAATTGCATTCTCCTCGTGCGGAGGCCTGCCGATGTCCATAAATATAATGTAATTACTGCACAAGGGCGAGAGCATGCTAACAGCCGCGACCATCCTAGTCATACAGGGTTTTCCTTTATTAATTGCACAATCACCGCAGCCCCAGGGGAGAACCTCACTGGTGTAGAGACTTATCTTGGACGGCCATGGAGGTCCTTCTCCCTCGTTGTATTTATGCTTTGTTCTATTGATGATGTTGTGCATGCTGATGGGTGGGTGCCGTGGGAGAAGGGGCGGGTCAACCACACCATCGAGTCCACAATTGTCTACCGTGAGTACAAGAATCACGGTCTTGGTGCTGATCACACTCGACGCGTGCAATGGCGTGGATTTAAAGTGCTGAAAAGCGACAAGCAAGCAGAGGTCTACACTGTGGCACGCTTCATCAACGGCAGCGGATGGCTGCCACGCACGGGTGTGGAGTACTATCTTGGGCTGTACGGCTAGCTAGATAGTACTTTATGCATGCACCTGCTTTGTCATCCAGAACAGAAGCAGGAGCTGCCCGCCTTGGAGTACTACTCAGTTAGCAGCTGTTTTATCTGTTACTAGATTGGAGTGGTTTGTGATTACTGGTACCTGAACCTTGGTATTAAAAGCCTTTAATTAATTCAGTGTATGTTTTTTTATCAACCTTTACATTTGTGCACTACACATAAAATAAGCTAGTAATTTAGCGTATGTTATTCATTACCCTTAGCTGTGATCCGTATTGAAAACCGACACAGTCGTTATGTGAATAGCTAGGGGATCGGGTGATGTAGTGACACTAGTTTTGACTAGATCAAGCCCCAGATGGACAAGTCAGGCTCGTCATGCATCTTGTACTAGCTAGTTTTAATTTGACTACATGACTCTTTTTCTATGCAATAAGCTAGCAGCAGTGCATTGCACTTCAGCCAAGTGACTCATGCACATGAATGTTGCGTTCCCAGATCCAGCCACGATTCTCAATCACGCATCTTGTATTGTAATCCTAGCTAGCCAGGTCCATCTGTTTTCAGCTGCTTGCATGCTCTGGCCGGATCCAATTACGTACTATATAAAAACATCACTAGTACACATATAGAGCCGAAAAAGAAAACGTATGCATAGATGCATGCCGCCTTGCAAGATCGAATTCATGATCTTACCGTGACTTGTCTGTCTGGCATTTGACATGTCAAATTAGTAGGCTGTTATTTAGTAGGTTCCTTACATAAAGGCTCGTCAACGACAGACAGGTAGTATATAAAGCAGTTGTGCTAGCTAATGACAGATAAGACAAGCTAATTAATTAAGCTTAGTTCCATTACAACCTTATCGTTCTCTCGCTCGCTGACCTCATTAAGGAACAGATGATCGATGACGCACACGGTCGGTCGGCAGTAATAATTCATCCAAAATAACTAGCTAGATAGTGTTTCAACTTAGCTTTAAGTAATTATTTTTGAGACGCTGCTGGTGGTGGTTTCAACAACTCTCAAGAAGAAGACACGCGCGTACCCAATTAGTACGTACAGATGCCAAACTGTTTGACTAGTCTAAGCGGTCGGTGTCTAAACCGAAATTGAAGAGGCTAGCTAGTCCCCTTCCAATAATCCCAGATATGTATATCTGCACGCTGCTTTGGTTGAACTGACCATACAAATATGGCTTCGATCCATTCGATCCATTCGTCAAGATATCCTAATTCTCAGGCGACTGCTTTGGTTGAGCAATTGCTATTTCTCAGGAGACTGAGAAATTGTATATAATCGAATTGCTAGCTGCGTTAAATTCTCGATGGGTTGTGACACTCTCTATATATATAATCGAATTGCTAGCTGCGTTAAATTCTCGATGGGGTGCACAACAGCACAAGTGCAGGCTATAGGCCGTATATAGTTTCATCAAAATGCGGAGAGAATCTGGCTGTTAAATAACGCGCGCGTTTGAGTACATTCATAGATGCATGTGCCGCACGGTGTTGCATGCATACAAACATAGTTGAGTTGGATTTTTGCTAGTATTTGTGTTGTTTACACACGCGAGAGCGAGACGTCAGCTGTCTCCTCCCTCCTCGCCAACCACCGCGCCGTCCGCCGCGCGATCGGCACCCACCGCTGCCGCGCTCTCTCCTCTTCCTCCGTCCTCACCGCCGCCCGCACCCTCGGCAGCCTAACGATCTCCGACATGGACCGCATGCCGGACGACAACATCCTTGCCACAGGCTCCACGGCGTCAACGGTCAACCGCCTCAGAGCTGCTGCACCCTCCTCCTCTGATAGTGACGCTTGTGGCCAGCAACCGCTTCTTCTCCATCCTCTCCTTGATGCCCTCCTCCGCCTCTGTAAATAACTCGTCCTCGAGAGAAGGGATCGGGATAGGGAAGCGGCCGCTGGACATGGAGCGCAGCATCTCGGTGTCCAGCGCGATGAGGTCCGCCGAGTTGAGGTCGCTCCACCGACTACCGGCTCTTTAACACCACATCAGAGACGATGATGCGGTGCTTGTGCCTGTCCAAGTACTCCGTCCTGGCCTGCTGCTCCTCCTCGTCGACAGGGAACCGTGACGACGCCACGCGCTCCACGAAGATACCCGCCAGGAGATCACGGCCTGATGATGAGTCGTCGTCGCCGTCGAAGACGAAGCGGGCACTGGCGGCGTACTTGAGGCCGAGGTCGGCGTCGTCAGCGTCGACGCGCGTGCGGCAGAGCGGGCAGCTGGCGCTGGTGTCGAGCCAGCGGTCGACGCAGTCGAGGTGGAAGGCATGGCGGCAACGTGGGAGCAGGCGGAGGAGGTCGGCGTCGTCGTCGAAGCGGGAGAGGCAGACCATGCACTCGAGCCCCTGGCGGGCGCCGCGGAGGGCGGCGAAGAGGAAGAAGGGGAGCGACTCGATGACCGGCTTGGCGACGCCGGTGGGTTGAACTTGAACAGCAGCTGGAGCTGGAGCTGTGGCTGGGGTGGGCATGGTGAGGGGGGTGGACGTAACATCCTGATTTTCAGAGCTTTTTAAAATATTTTTATCAAAATCAGAGCTGGAAAATTTCATTGTTTATTATCTAATTAATTAAAGCTTAATTGAAATTTCACAAATTGGACCAGAGTTAATTTGAATCAATCCAACTTGAATTTATGGCCACCATCTCGGCTCATCCCCACCCGGCATCCCGCCGTCTCATTCCTCCCTTGAGCAGCCACTCCGGCGAGTGCTGCGTAGCGCAGCATGCGTCGCCATCTCTTTTCCAATAGGGTTTGACCTAAATCTCTTTCCCCTAACCTTCCTATAAATACCCCACACCCCTCCCACCTTTTCCCCACTCCCCCACACTCTTTTTCCACGAAACCCTAGCCTCCAACCCCTCTAAACAGCCGCCACCCCCTTTCTCTTCCCGTGCAGTTCCTGAACAGCACGTCCCACCTCAGTATTTTGCCAATTTCCGTTGCCTCGAATATCTTTTGGCAAATCCCTTTGACCTCTCTGCAAAATTTGGTGAAGATCCAACGGTGCAATCATTAGAAAATTGTCAAATATTAACGTGCTGTTTGCACCCAGATTTTCTACACGTGCATCTAGATTGGAACGAAATACTAACGTGCTGTTTGCACCCAGATTTTTTGCACGTGCATCTAGATTGGAACGACGCCCTCGTCAGCTCGGACCTCCTTTTCAAGATCCATTTGGTGGGATCTTGGATAATGTTGTCAAGATAATCTCCACAAAATTTGAAGGCAATCCAATGGTCCAATCTCCGGGAAATCAAGTTTCTTTGTGCTGCTGTTCATGTCCAGATTTGATTACAGAAACAGTAGCTTGGCATTATCACCTCTTTTGTAGTTGATCTGTTGAGTTTATCATCAATCCCTTCGGTCAAGTTATGCCTTAGGTATCTATAAATACCTCTGTAAATTTTTACCTTGATCCATGTAGCCGTTTGGCGGGAATTGATCCGTCTCCAACGTGCTTTCCGCGGATGTCCAGATTCAATCTGCAGAATGTCTATCTTGTCTGATCTTTTCCCGTTGACTCGGTAAGAACTATCCAAAACCCTTTGGTAGCATTGTGCCTCTGTATGTCTAGTTTCTAACCCAATTGGCGGATTACAATTTTGTTGAGCGAGCATCGCGCAGCAACCAAAACCGTCTAGTCTGTCCAGAACCAATCTATAATCTGTTCCAACCGTTTTGTGTTGTGAACGTCGCCACCACCCATATAGTTAATCTTGTATCATCTTGTGGCACATTATGCCATTCTTTTCCACCATTATTCTCTATCCAAAATTACCCGCATCACCTTATGTTCATCTATAATGTTTTTCATCATTGTTTGATCACTAAATTAAATTGCATATTATGTTAGACTATAGTTTCATATATTTATATGCTTAGTTCTTATATAGTCCTTACTTCTATTTATGTAATGTTCATGCTTAGAATTCATCATGTGATCAATCATGTTTAGTTCAATACTAGGTTTATTCATCCATATAGCTACATGTTGCATGTTTGTATAGTTGAATATAACATACGCATATACAATATAATTCGGTTTTTAATAGTTAGTAGACATGAGGTAGTTCAACATGTTAGTTCAATCTTGTTTATATTGTGGATAAATTTGTTCATATTTAATAAGATTCATATTGCATGATATTATGTATGTTCACATGTATTGTATTATCTAATATATAACCGAACCTAATATTGAATATAACCTATAATAGTAGAAGCATAATCTTACTAAGCTAATATTAATATGACATATCATATGGTAGTTGATCTTTGTATAATGTACGTCTACTAGCACGCATAAGATTATTATTGTATATGGCATAAGGTTGCTTACTAGCATGTTAGTGTCATTAATCACACGTGATGATGATTGTTTAATAAACATGTTATGATTCCCATGTCACCATGTGTAGATAATATGATAAGTTATATATGTGTAGATTTAAATGGAATTATGACATGATGTTATGCAAAACATAAAGTTATTATATATATAGATGCTTCCTGTTTTAACTAATGGTGTTGTAAAATATTTAGCCATAATGGTAACCTCTGTGTATAATATGGTTAAGATCACACACATGTCTCATATTTGTTCGATGCATTTCATGGGGTTTGCATATGTAGTTGTGTGTATATGTTTATGCATATATACATAGACTTATCCATGTGTTAGATGATAATATGTCATGTAATGGTTGAACATATTATTTTATTCATGTGTATAATTTAATTGTTTGTTTAAACACGATTAAGTTGCACATGTTCAATATGACTTTATGTTGCATAATCATGTAGTTGCATATAGATATATATATATATATATAATTAGACTTAATATTGTTGATAATCTGCATGTTGGAATAATAATCCCTTACTGAGTTATTATTATTTAATCATATCATATGTTAGTTGATGGACATATAATATGTATGTACTAGTATGCATAGCTTGATATCTTATGTTACACTTTCATAAGGTGGTGTATACTCACATATACATGGTTAACATTTAGGTATCGATTATAATATATACATATATGTTGCTAATAATCATTCTTTACTAAAATATTATTATTGTTATGTGTAGTATGTGTAGGTTGATTGCTGCATTGTATACACACAATAGCATTAGTAGAGTTAATGTTATGTCATAGATTGCATGTATGTTTGGTGCATGTCATATCGATGCTAGTTGTTATTTAGCCATATAGTTTAATCACTATTTGCATTATTAATGATTGTTATTAGATTGTAACTGCACGATTATATGTTTGGTGCTATGCTATGCCTTGCCTAATTTCTATTTCATGTCTAGTCTATCTGGTTTGTTACATGATGTCTAATTACATGTTGCATGGTAGTTCATATAGATTGTCATGTCGTCTATTATCATTTCTAACCGACTAGCATGTGTACTAGTACGATAGGTTATGCTTATATGTCGGGTTTCTATGTTTAATCATATGATTGTGCTATTGTTGTCATCGACCATATCCTATTCCCAGTTGCAAATTCTATCCTCCATAAATCTATCCTTTTTTCCAGAATGATCTGATCCGGAAGACCATCTTTCGAGTACATGTACTCTATCTGGTTGAGATATATAATCTCACACCTTCCTAGTTGTCTTTCGACAATCCTATCCCTTCACCTTTGTCCTTTGACACCTATCCAACCTTGCTAGCCCTATTCTTCTAGTATTTCTATTTGATATTTAATTTGAATTTATATTTATTTACCTTGCACTTTATTACTGTTGTGATGAATAGGAAGTAGCGAAGTTGGGTAAGGTCAAGTTCCTGCAAAAGAAGACCAACACGTCAACGAAGACATGCCCCCTCTTCTTGATCATGTTGATCCTATATTTTTAAAGTCATTATATTTTATTGTTTATAAACATGCATGTTGTTTTATTCCAGTAGCTAGCGTGTCGATTGACACACCATTTCCTGTCCGCTTGTCGCCATTTACCTGATACCCTGAGTAGATTAATAGGCTTTATTCTAAATAGAGTAGAGAGATGCTTAGCCATGCTTAAATTCATCTTTAATTAGGTTGTTTTGTTTTGCCTCTACGGAGGAATGATCTACGGATCGATGATCCTCGAATTGAAACTTGATGTTGAGCTCGCTGAGCTAGGGCCGGATGCCCGATGTTGTCCCTCTCTCTCTATTCTTCCTATTCTACTCTGGGTGAAACTTACTATCTAATATGGTGCAGGCGACAGCTGGATCATGTGATGAAGGAGCATATGGTTGCCTACCGGCAGAAGGCCGGTTTAAAGGAACCATGGGTCGTCCGTACCGCATAAGGCCGAAGTCATGTAATTGGAGAACTGTGTCAACAGTACAACCACATGCTATATGGGCACTGGCTTGGTTAAGTAGGTTAGTCGAGTCTTAGTGTCGACATTGCCGTACCGCAGAAGGGTGGACGTAGCTACGAGGACCTCGGCACAAAAGGGGGCCACGTAGGGTAAGCAGGTGTATGCTCCTCCGTGTCGAAACCTAGTGGGCATGTCGCATCGGGATGAGTCTAGCTAAAAGACCTCGTCACGGTCACCCTGCCGACACACCGATGGGCGTGTGTACAAGCCCGATCAACTTGGCATAAGGGGATGATCGTGTCATGTGGGTAAAGTGTACACACTCTGCAGAGTTAAAACTAATCAATTAGCCGTGTCCACGGTTATGGACAGCACATGCCTCATTCTTGATGAAAAGGACCTGTCCCTCTCCCCCTTGCTATTTCCCTCTACCCATTTGCTGATGAATCCTATGGTCGAGCTAAGGCGGAAGTCCTTGCTTGAGTTGTTGGTCATGGACCACACCTGTTGAAAAACACCCCTGATAATAAAAATTGGTTTTCATCAAAATGATGCCTTTGAATCTACCGTAATATTTCAACTAAAACTGCTTTTCTGCAAATGAACCATACAGCCTTCCGTTGAAGCCTTGCATGTAGTTTAATAGGACCATCTGCCGCCAGGTGGCTTGCTGAGTACGTAAAGTACTCATCGTGCATGTTGTTTGTTGGACGTGTTCAGATATCTTCGAAGATGGTGGTGAAGCTATGAGGAATCTTCTATGTCAATGCTGAGGTTTAGGTCACGTGGCCTCCGTCGACTACCTGTGGTTGAGATGGAGACATCTACGCTTTATTTTCCGCTGTGTTTTTCTGAATGGTAAGGGACATAAGTCCTAGTTACTTTATTTAGTCATATCGCTGCTATAGCTCAATTGTTGATGTTTCTAAAAAATATTTCGTGATGTGTGCAGTGATATCAATTCGCCTGTGTTCATCAGCTTGATCCTGGACTGATGAGGAGATACACAGGGAGGGTCTGGGAGTTAAGTTTGGATCCTCACAGTGGAGGAGGGGTGGCAGAACTTGGCGTACATGAGGAGGAGAAAGGTGAGCGAGAAGATCGTGGTGAAGATCCCGACGACGATGGCCAAGCTGGGACGAAACGACACCTTGATGCCCACTCCCGTCGGAGCATTTTCGTAAATAAAATTGTTTTCCAAATCTATTTTCGAGACTGAAAATTATCTAGGTTCAAATTCGAGTATTATTTTGCCCCCGCAACTAAAACCTGCGGATGTAGGCGAAATTGTGCCGGTGAAACCGCATATATTTTAGAACATCATTTTTTAAAACTTTTACCTCCTACAGCAATTAGCAAGGTCCTAACGGTCCCGAGCGTATATATTAGGTCACCTCGGATTTCGCAAACATTTCCTTAGCTACCTGCTCTTGGCTCCGTGCTTCATGGCACGGGACTTGATGATCGAGAACGCGGCGGGCGCCACGGTTGTCAAACAAGCCGTGGCGTTCTGTTCAAAGTCAGAAAGATATGTTGTTTTTTGATGCCACATCCAAAGGTTCCAGGACACCCTATTTGCAGATAGCAATGTACAGTTCTATTGGAACTGCGCAATATCTGGGACAATAGACTTCGTGTTTGGTGATGGTGCAGTAGCCTTCCAGAATTGCCTTCTCCTTGTGCGTAGGCCCGCTGATGTCCGTCAGCGCAATGCGATCACCGCACGATGCTGCGGCCGCATCCTAACCATACAGGCTTCTCCTTAATTGCACAATCACCGCAGCCATACGGGAGAACCTCACCGGCGTCGAGACTTACCTTGGTTGGCCATGGAGGTCCTACTCCCTCGTGGTATTTATGCTTTGTTCTATTGATGGTGTCTTGCAAGCCGACAGCTGGGTGCCATGGTAAAAAAGGGAAGGTCAACCACACCATCGAGGTGACCATCGTCTACCGTGAGTTCAAGAACCACGGTGTCCTCGACACCGCTTGTGACGCCACCTCCGCTCACGGTTTCGCTCCATACCTGGGTTACCATTGGTGGACGGCGGTGGGTTTCACCGCCACCGTAACCACGGCGATGTCCTCAACACTCACAGGTAGTCTCCCAGTTCCCCTCTGGCACTTCTCGGTCCTCTAATTCTAGGGTTTGCTATGGTGGTTTGGGCCGATTGATGCTTAATGGTTGGAAGCTCTGGATGCTCCTACATGTCTGTGTATGTGGAGGTGCCTTAGTGGATGATTGGTAACAGTGTATGTGCATAGCTATTGCATTTGCTTACTCTACATTGATTGATACCAAATCTGCTATGGTAACTTTTACAGAGAACTGATATGAACAAATACTACCTGATCTCTTAGCTTATTTTTGTTTTCTGAACGTGTATAGATGTTGGTTATTGAACCAGAGAACAGACGTTCACTTTTGATCTTAGCTTCTCTCTGTTTTCAACATATATATGTATATGCACATCAGTTTTCTTAAACTGAAAGGACATATACTTTACTTGATCTAGTTCATTTACTTTTGTGACGCTTTTTATCTGAAAATGGTTTGAGAAATGGTAAGACAAATCTTGATAAGAACAAGTACTACATTTGATTTTTTGGCCAGCTTATGAGGATGCTTGCATCTGAGGCACTTGTGTGCTTTGTATGGTTAATTTCTGAGAAAGAAATGAGAAAGGTGAATGAAGGAAAAATCTGATACGAACAGATTCCGCCGCTATAGCTGCCTTGCTAACCCTATGATGATCACTTAGCTGAGGGCTTTATTATCATATTAATTCTTCATCCATGTATGTTGCGAGAATATGGTGGTCTTGGATGAAAAACCAACCTTGTTTCAGTTTGGTATTGGCAGACTTGGTTCCTAAAGCCTTAGTCTTGCTGCACTTGATATATTGGTGGCTTCCTCTCTTCTCTAGCCCTCGCTAGTCCTCCTGGTCTTGGTGGCCTTCTTCCTTCTCCTCCGGTTGCTCTTGGCCCTTGTTGGACTCCTGAAGCTGGTTCTTGAGAGAATGTGGTGGCCTGGTGATAATATTTCGATGGACAACTACTATTGTATTTTGTAGCTGTGCTCTCTAGTTGCTTTTGGTCATATGGAGGCCTTTTATGGGTTGCTCCATCGGTGCAAAAATTTGCCACCTGCTGCTACTTCTATGGCTGGCTGTTGCTAAGCCTTAGCTTGGCTTACTTGCTAAGTTATCTCTGGCCAATATTTTGGCCGCTGGATAAGCTTAGGATGAAGGGCTGCCTTATCTCAACAATTTGCCTTATCGCTTCCCCGATCTTGTAAAATAATTTCTTTCCAAAACAGAACTTATGGAGGCAAGTGGTATAGGAAAAATAAAATATATTTTTGTCCTGTCACCTCTCTTTTCCTTATCAAGTGGTATACATATGTAGATTGTCCGACAAGGGTCTTAGCCACGTGGCCGTCGGACATTTAAAAAAAAATTGTTTTGCAAATCTATTTTCGAAACTAAAAATCATCTAGGTTCTAATTCGGGTATTATTTTGTCCCGCAACTAAAACCTGTGGATGTAGGTGAAATTGTACCGATGGAACCGCATATATTTTAAAACATCATTTATAAAAACTTTGCCTCCTATAGCAATCTGCGAGGTCCTAGTAGTCCCGAGTGTATATATTCGGTGACCTCGGATTTCGCATACATTTCTGAAGATTGCCTCCCCCGACGCCCAATGCTTCACAACTCGACACTCAAAGGCTAGCTTAGATATTTGTATAGATACACAATACCTCATGTAATTTTATTTTCTTATTTAATTATTTGTATAGAGGTAGTTAGCATGGTGGTCCTGCATACATGTAAGCCAGAAACGTGCTCAGATTGTGGCAGTAGTTGTTGCACTGTATTCTCATTACTTGTTGGACTGAATAAAAGAGAAAAACTTAAAGAAACGTCACGAAGAAAAACCTCCATGTGTGTTTGTCATCCACCTGCGTTGTGTTCTTGTGTTTGTGTGTGCTGAATCTATGTACAGGAATTATCTCCCTGTGCGCTTCTGTAGCGACCTCAGGTACGAGCAACATACAACAAGACGCCATTGATTTTGATTAAATGTCCTTGATTTCGATTCATGTCTGTTTATGTAGTAGGCAGCAGATGGAGTCGGAGCGATCGAGTTGGTGCGTGGCGCCCGCGGCCGGCGAAATCAGATGCCATCCTTTCTATTTTTCTATTCTATAGCTGCATGCATGCATGAATGCATGCGTCCTCTTGTTATACATCTTGCAGCAACTTGTTTTCTTCTTTTCTTTCATGTGGATTTGTATAGTGCATTTGCTAATTATCACAGAGACTTGACTGATCGATTCATTCTATTCAGGTTATAGTAGCACCAATACAACGACGAAGCATATGTGTGTGTATATATATGTGCTCATTCATATTCAATGGAGACCGCCTTAGTTGCCCTGTGTGTTTGCAAAAAGGAAAACAAAATTTATAGCCAAACGATGATACAAGAAAGTTTCTGCTCCAGCTGCAGGTGTGGCCAACATCGCTTAATTCATCCATAATTTGAGGGCCCTATCCTTTCCACCAGAGACCACCTTTTCGCCATCGGGGCTCCAATCCACAGCGTACACCTTCACAAACAAACAAGTTTTTTCTCCATCGGAACTTACTTATTTGTAGCTGCGAACTATTACATCAACGGAAAGAAACAAGAAAATACCTCGTCCGCATGACCTGGTAAGTCCTGTTTCAACTTGCGTGTCCGAACATCCCAAACCTGAAGCATTAAAGCACATGAGCTGGTAACAGATATTCAACACGACAAGAGCTATACAAGCTGTTGTGAACCGTCATATGTGACGTTTGGATCAATTAAGGAACTGTAATTGCGGTCGCTACTAACCCTTCCGAGGGACATGACTCTTCTAAGAGTCATCTTTACAATCTACAACTGCCATCCTTTGTACTAGTATATAAATTTGTCATTACAAGAGCATCAATACAAGAATCACTTCCACTGTACAATTGCTGTCTCAATTTACTATTACAACACGTCATAAGCACTGCTCTATCGAGAGCACTCTGGCCATCTCTCGTCTCCTTCCTCCGCCATCTTCACCACCAAGGCTGCACCGACGCCGTCGTGCTCGTCATCAACGCTGTCCCAGCCGCACACTCCATCCTCCAACGATGGCATCAAGAATTTCTATGCCTTGCCGCCTCTTAAACGCGGCATCAGTGGCTGGCAGCCACTGCGCATCCTTCACGGCGGCGACGTTCTTCATTGTGGGCCTATCCGGCCTAACAGGCCAACAACAGCAAAATGGGCCGGCTAAAAAGGCGCATCCGGGCATTGAATTTTTTTGGCTAGGGGCTGTATATTAGTCATTTAGCCCCCCAGTTTTTGTATATTTACGTAATTTCAGCATTAGTTGAAATTAGTATTACAATTATGCAGTTTAACTCCCAAGTTTACTGTCAATTGCATATTAGCCCCTCGTATATAAGCAAATTGCATATTAGCCCTCAGGCTTAATGTAATTCTATATTTCGGACTCTCAGGTCTTAATATATTGCATATATCAATATGTAATCATGTACTATGTATTACCTCTGTAATACTATAATATATAGTAGTTTATACTATGAAATTTTCTTTATTTGTAATTACTTTATTTTAATATTGCGAATATTATCTTTTTCGCTTATATTAATTCTTTAAGCATCATTTTGCTTTAAATTTGTGAAAAATTATGCAAATTTGCACATATTTAAGTGATTATCTTCTAAAATTTTGGCAAAGCATAAAGTAATGGAGTCTATATCATGGGCTGGGATTTAGTATCGCCCGTTCATTGCAATTTGGAGTCCATGATAATAGCAGCGATTTAATTCACCCATTATTACGAGGTCTACACCGTTTTGTAGCGGTTACCTTCAATGTGCATAACCAAATTTTAAAAAGTATAGAGTCTATATTTTCGACGGTGATTGTTAGTATCACCCATTTTCTCAGAAATCGATTTTATCGCCTATACTATATTAAAGATCCACACTTGGGTTACTAAAAAAATCATCTTAACCCAAATTTTGCGCAACCTTTTGCATCATTAAAATATTCTCTAAAATTTACTCTAAGTAAATTGATACAAGCATGACCATTTCATGTAGGACAATGACAGACATATCCAAAAGGAGACTTTACCGAACTTGTCCTAGATGGGAGCAACTATTTGAATTGTGCCATGGACCTTAAAATCAATTTATTAGGTCATGGTCTTGGTGCAACCATAACACCACCTCAAGAAGGTGCGGAGGCTATCCCAGATATCACTAAGGCCTTGCACTTCATAAGGCATCACCTCCATCCGGATCTCAAAACTGAGTATCTCATGGAGGAAGATCCACTAACCCTATGGACCTCCCTCAAGGAGCGTTGTGACTAACAAAGAGCGGTCATGCTGGCCAAAGCACAACGCGAATGGTCCAACATTTATTTTTTAGGACTTCCAAGTCTGTGGCGGCTTACAATTCCGCTATTTATAAGATCAACACTAAGTTGAAATTCTGCAACAAGTCCGTTTCAGAGGCCGATCTGATTGAAAAAACCTTGTGCACTTTCCACCTCTTCATGCGCACATTGCAATAGCAATATCGCCAACAAAAATACACCAAGCATTCTAAGTTGATTTACACACTTCTTCAAGCTGAAAAACATGGTGAACTTCTTATGAAGAATCATCAAAATCGCCCGACGGACGGTATGGTAATAACTTAAGTTCATGCCAATACTGAGAACAAATTCAATGATCGTAAGAGGAACCGTAAAGAGTTCAAAGGAAAGTGGAAACAGAACAACAAGCAAAAATACAACAAGTTTGATAAGTACAAATGTCATTTTCAAAAAAAGATCATAAAGACAATTCTCAAGTTTGTTATAGATGTGGGTGCACGAATCATCGTACTAAGAAATGTCATACTCCAAAGCACTTGGTCGAGTTGTACCTCCAATCCAAGGGAAAAGGCAAACAAGTTGAAGGGGTAAAATTCGAAGCTCACTTCAAGAACAACCATACATCGCTCTGGCGGTTGGATGTTCTCAAACTCTCCCTCAAAAGGAGAATCAAGACCAAACCAAGAAGGATGATGACCCCATGGACCTCGATGACATGCTTGTGGAATTTAATTCAGAAGGCATGTATGGAGACCTCAATTAGTCTTCAAATTATTCATAAATTATGTCATTAGCCTATATTGTACGTACTAACTACTCTAAGTAGGGCTCTCGTAGCTTACTTCTAATTATTCTAACTATGTCGCTGCATGACTTATGTATACACACGGGCCGAGTGAAGTAGGCGATGCATATGCGCGCGCATGTTGTCTTCTCGCTCATCGCGGGCCCAACAGCACCCCGCTCAACCCACCCATACATGATCCTCAGCAAACCCAATAGAGAAGATGTATCAGTCAGCATGCATGAGCAAAACAAGAAAAGAGAGCATGCAAACTCAACCCGCCCAGACTTCATCCTGAGCAGACCCATTAATGAAGATGCATCAGTCAGCATGCATGAGCAAGACAAGAGAAGAGCGTGCAAACATACACGCATCTCAGCAGTGGAATTAAAGCTCAATTCGCTCCCTCTCCTTCTACAACCCGCCTATACTTCAGTCAGCATGCATGCATCAGCCTACACCCATACCAATCATTCCGTCAACATGCATAAGCAAGAAAGGAGAAGAGCGTGCAAGCGTACAGCAGCCATCATCAGCAGTGGACTTGTTCTAACCGGAATTAACAGCTCAATCCGCTCCCTCTCCTTCTACATACCACCTGCCCACACCGCAATCAGCGTGCATGCATAAGTTTACACCCATGCCGATCATTCCGTCAGCGCATGCATAAGCAAGAAAAGAGAAGACCATGCAACGCACAGCAGGCATCTTTAGCAGTGGACCTGCTCTAACCGGAATTGACTGCTCAATAAGCTCCCTCCCCTACAACCCGCCAATACTTCAGTCAGCATACATGCATATGTTTACACCAATGCCGATCATTCAGTCAACATGCATGCATATGTTTATCCTTACGACTAAGAAAGACAAGAGAGTAGCATGCAACGTACAACAGGCATTGATCGATACCCTTAATTAATTATATATTATCCCTTGAAAGATAGCAAGCAAAGGAGAGAAGATGAAGACATCCTCTCGATCTCTCCTAGCTAATTCCCCAAGGCCCAAGCTGACTAGAGAGTACGTACTCCCCTGGGAGCAAGACGCATGCATGATGAGTAGGTGCGTTGGCAATTTGTTTTCATCTCATACATATATAGGAGTACATGATCCAACTACTAAGCGGCACGACATGCACAAATAGAAATAATAATAACACTTGGAGGAAAACAGATCATATACATACATCCAGTGAAGTAATTAAGCCGTTTTATTTATTGGGCCATGCATCCATGTACAGATTTTTTTTTAGAACACACTAATTGGCCATAGAGATAGAGATAGATAAGATGGATGGAAGGAGTATAGAACAGATGTAGCTGCGGGATGGATGGATGGATGACCAGGCGGCTAGCCTACTCGCCAGTGATAGAGCCCGAGATATGTAAAAAGAAGGGTGTGGGCGAGTCACCTGGCTGTGAGGTCCATGTATGATATGGTCGGTAGATCCTGACTCCTATTCTAGTTGAATTTATAGTAAATAATTTTAATATGGTGCATTCCTTTTTCCTGACTCAATATAAAGTGACTGCTTATGTCTCTACTATCCTTGTCAATATATCCAGAAAAACATACAATAACTCGGTGAGGTCCACCCACTAGGTCCACATACGGCATCTTCCGGCTTCGGTGGATCAAACGTCTTCAAATTAAGCGGACACATGCAGGGCCGAGGAAAGAGTCAAGGCAAACCAAATGAAGCACACAAAGAGATCCTAGATGTAAGGCAGGAAGAACAAGTCCGTGGCCACAAACTCTTTAATGTCCCTACTAAAATTAGACGCATGCATGGCGACTAGTCATTATATAAGTATACGATCGCTTCTTCTCTCCGTGGCAAGAGACAAAAACTTAATTGCAGGGCGAGCTAGCTAGAAATACATACCATGGCCGTGCCTTACTGTACTGGTGCTCTGGCTCTGCTCGCGGCTCTCCTCGTCGTCACCCCTGTTGTCCAATCAGGACCCAGCGTCGATGACATCAAAAGTGTGTGCAAAAACGCGATGGTGCCACCACAATGCCTCGAACTGTTAATGGCCCACCTAGATGTCCGGACTCCGGAGGTGAACGATGTCCCTGAGATGTCGTTGCAGGTCGCGGCCAAGGTCGCTAGGGAGGCGGACGCATTTGCCAAAGCCAAGATGGAGGCCACGAAGACGCACCCCTCCAACTGCCTCGAGAGCTGTGCCGGAGACATCCATAGAATAGCCAAGAAACTAGACAGGCTCCCCGCGGTTATCAAAGTCAGTGACGGGGCAGATATTGTGCCGTTCATCCAGGATTTCAATGAGTACTGTGCGGGCAGCTGCTCGATCTGGAGATCGGCCGACGAGCAAGAAGTAAAGGATAAGCTCGCCGTTGTCCGGCAGGTGTTGAGCGTCGTAGTTGACCTTTTCGTCAGGAGAGAGTGGCTCAAGACACATAAACCCGAGGAACCCTCCACCTAAATTTATTAGCCTTCTTATATTTTTCGTAATAATTCCGTTTCTTATTATCACTACAATAATAAATGGTCCAGTGGGGCCTAAGTCAGGATTCTAAAGTGAGGTCAATGTATGATATGGTCGGCGGATCCCGACTCCTATTCTGGTTGATTTTATTGTAATAATTTTGATATGGCTCGTTCCATTTTCGTGAGTCAATATAAAGTGACTGGTTATGTCTCTACTATCCTTGTCAATATATCCAAGAAACATAGAACAACTCAGTAACGGCCATTAGGCCGGGGCTGCCGCAGTATCTCTATAACTTCTCCACCACCAGCTCCACGTACGGCATCTTCCAGCTTTGGCGGATCAAACATCAATTTCCACGCCGACTCACGCTTCCCAGCTCGATTAGGTAGTTCCTTTCCTTTCGTTTCACTTCTTCCATTTTGCTCCCATTACTACAGATACCATTTAACGGGACGCGCCTTGTACAGACGGCAACAGGGAGCCGTCTGCACAATTCTTATCACAGACGGTTCCCAACACGAACCGTCTGTACAAATCACGACCAAGAATGACGAACAAGCGGGACGGCACAGTACAGACGACTGCAGTTGGGAACCGTCTGTACAAATAATACAGACTGTTCCCAATTGCAGCCGTCTGCACTGGGCACAACAGTACAGACGGCTCCAAACAAGGACCGTCTGCACTAATGCCACAGACGGTCCCAGTTGGGAGCCGTCTGCACTAAGCCATACAGTACCGGTCGGCCCGTTCGACACCTAGAATCGACAATTATTCGACTGGTTTGACGCTCCAGGCCATTCCCTCATTCCGAACGGTGTTCCGACAAGAGCAGGATAAGAAATCACACATGTTGGCCGTTTGAACACAATGTGCGAACCACTGCGTAGAGGATGGTGAACAGCAGATTCTCACCAAAAATCAGCCGTAGAACCACGAGTCGTCACGTCTCTCCTGACGAGGTAGCGCGCTTGACAAAAATACGAGCGATGCCCCTGGATCTGCCTTTAAGTCTCGATCCACGAGCCCGCTTTGCACAATATTAAAAATTCGGAAGCTGACCCTATGTCCAACGGGGCAACACAGACATGCTTGCACCGGTCAGCCCGTCTGACACCCAGAATCGACCATTATTCGACTCGTTTGACCCTCCAGGCCATTCCCTCATTCCGAACGGTGTTCCGACAAGAGCAGGATTGGAAATCACACATGGTGACCGTTTGAATGCAACATGCGAACCACTGCGTTGAGGATGGTGAACAGTAGATTCACACCAAAAATCTACCCTAGAACCACCAGTCGTCACGTCTCTCCTGACGAGGGAGCGTGCTTGGCAAAAATACGAGCGACGCCCCTGGATCTGCCTTTAAGTCTCGATCCACGAGCTCGTTTTGCACAATATTAAAAAAATTTGGAAGCTGACCCTATGTCCAACGGGACAACACAGACATCCTTGCACCGGTCGGCCCGTTCGACACCTAGAATTGACCATTATCCGACTCGTTTGACCCTCCAGGCCATTACCTCATTCCGAACGGTGTTCTGACAAGAGCAGGATCGAAAATCACAGATGCTGGCCGTTTGAACGCAACGTGCAAACCACTGCGTAGAGGATGGTGAACAGTAGATTCTCACCAAAAATCAGCCCAGAACCACCAGTCATCACGTCTCTCCTGACGAGGCAGCGTGCTTGGCAAAAATTCGAGCGACGCCCCTGGATCTGCCTTTAAGTCTCGATCAGCGAGCCCGTTTTGCATAATATTAAAAAAATTCGGAAGCTGACCCTATGTCCAACGGGGCAACACAGACATGCTTGCACCGGTCGGCCCGTTTGACAGCCTGAGTCGACCAATATGCGACTCGTTTGACCCTCCAGGCCATTCCCTCATTCCGAACGGTGTTCCGACAAGAGCAGGATCGGAAATCACACATGTTGGCCGTTTGAACGACACGTGCGAACCACTGCGTAGAGGATGGTGAACAGTAGATTCTCACCAAAAATCAGCCTAGAACCACCATTCCTCATGTCCCTCCTGACGCGGCAGCGTGCTTGGCAAAAATACGAGCGACGCACCTAGATCTGTCTTTAAGTCTCGATCCACGAGCCCATTTTGCACAATATTAAAAAATTCGGAAGCTGACCCTATGTCCGACGGGGCAACATAGACATGCTTGCACCGGTCGGCCTGTTTGACACACAGAATCGATCATTATTCGACTCATTTGACCCTCCAGGCCATTCCCTCATTCCGAACGGTGTTCCGACAAGAGCAGGATTGGAAATCACACATGATGGCCGTTTGAACTCAACGTGCGAACCACTGCGTAGAGGATGGTGAACAGTAGATTCTCACCAAAAATCATCCTAGAACCACCATTCCTCATGTCTCTCCTGACGAGGCAGCGTGCTTGGCAAAAATACGAGCGACGCCCCTGGATCTGCCTTTAAGTCTCGATCCACGAGCCTGTTTTGCACAATATTAAAAAAATTCGGAAGATGACCCTATGTCCAACGGGGTAACACAGACATGCTTGCACCGGTCGGCCCGTTCAACACGTAGAATCGACCATTTTTTGATTTGTTTGACCCTCCAGGCCATTCCCTCATTCCGAACGGTGTTCCGAGAAGAGCCGGATCAGAAATCACACATGTGGCCGTTTGAACGCAACGTGCGAACCATATTATGTAGATGATGGTGAACAGTAGATTCTCACCAAAAATCAGCCCAGAACAACCATTCCTCACGTCTCTCCTGACAAGGCAGCGTGCTTGGCAAAAATACGAGCGACGCCCCTGGATCTGCCTTTAAGTCTCGATCCATGAGCCCGTTTCGCACAATATTAAAAAAATTCGGAGGCTGACCCTATGACCAACGGGGCAACACAGACATGCTTGCACCGGTCGGCCCGTTCGACACCTAGAATTGCCCATTATTCGACTGGTTTGACGCTCTAGGCCATTCCCTCATTCCGAACGGTGTTCCGACAAGAGCAGGATAAGAAATCACACATGTTGGCCGTTTGAACACAATGTGCAAACCACTGCGTAGAGGATGGTGAACATCAGATTCTCACCAAAAATCAGCCGTAGAACCACGAGTCGTCACATCTCTCCTGACGAGGTAGCGTGCTTGACAAAAATACGAGCCACGCCCCTGGATCTGCCTTTAAGTCTCGATCCACGAGCCCGTTTTGCACAATATTAAAAAATTCGGAAGCTGACCCTATGTCCAACGGGGCAACACAGACATGCTTGCACCGGTCAGCCCGTTTGACACCCAGAATCGACCATTATTCGACTCGTTTGACCCTCCAGGCAATTCCCTCATTCCGAACGGTGTTCCAACAAGAGCAGGATTGGAAATCACACATGGTGACCGTTTGAATGCAACGTGCGAACCACTGCGTTGAGGATGGTGAACAGTAGATTCTCACCAAAAATCTGCCCTAGAACCACCAGTCGTCACGTCTCTCCTGACGAGGGAGCGTGCTTGGCAAAAATACGAGCGACGCCCCTGGATCTGCCTTTAAGTCTCGATCCACGAGCTCGTTTTGCACAATATTAAAAAAATTTGGAAGCTGACCCTATGTCTAACGGGACAACACAGACATGCTTGCACCGGTCGGCCCGTTCGACACCTAGAATTGACCATTATCCGACTCGTTTGACCCTCCAGGCCATTTCCTCATTCCGAACGGTGTTCCGACAATAGCAGGATCGGAAATCACAGATGCTGGCCGTTTGAACGCAACGTGCGAACCACTGCGTAGAGGATGGTGAACAGTAGATTCTCACCAAAAATCAGCCCAGAACCACCAGTCATCACGTCTCTCCTGACGAGGTAGCGTGCTTTGCAAAAATCCGAGCGACGCCCCTGGATCTGCATTTAAGTCTCGATCAGCGAGCCCGTTTTGCATAATATTAAAAAAATTCAGAAGCTGACCCTATGTCCAACGGGGCAACACAGACATGCTTGCACCGGTCGGCCCGTTTGACACCCTGAGTCGACCAATATGCGACTCGTTTGACCCTCCAGGCCATTCCCTCATTCCGAACGGTGTTCCGACAAGAACAGGATCGGAAATCACACATGTTGGCCGTTTGAACGACACGTGCGAACCACTGCGTAGAGGATGGTGAACAGTAGATTCTCACCAAAAATCAGCCTAGAGCCACCATTCCTCATGCCCCTCCTGACGCGGCAGCGTGCTTGGCAACAATACGAGCGACGCACCTAGATCTGTCTTTAAGTCTCGATCCACGAGCCCATTTTGCACAATATTAAAAAATTCAGAAGCTGACCCTATGTCCGACGGGGCAACATAGACATGCTTGCACCGGTCGGCCTGTTTGACACACAGAATCGATCATTATTCGACTCGTTTGACCCTCCAGGCCATTCTCTCATTCCGAACGGTGTTACGACAAGAGCAGGATTGCAAATCACACATGATGGCCGTTTGAACTCAACGTGCGAACCACTGCGTAGAGGATGGTGAACAGTAGATTCTCACCAAAAATCATCCTAGAACCACCATTCCTCATGTCTCTCCTGACGAGGCAGCGCGCTTGGCAAAAATACGAGCGACGCCCCTGGATCTGCCTTTAAGTCTCGATCCACGAGCCTGTTTTGCACAATATTAAAAAAATTCGGAGGATGACTTCCTCATGTCTCTCCTGACGAGGCAGCATGCTTGGAAAAAATACGAGCGACGCCCCTGGATCTGCCTTTAAGTCTCGATCCACGAGCCTGTTTTGCACAATATTAAAAAAATTCGGAAGATGACCCTATGTCCAACGGGGTAACACAGACATGCTTGCACCGGTCGGCCCGTTCGACACGTAGAATCGACCATTTTTTGACTCGTTTGACCCTTCAGGCCATTCCCTCATTCCGAACGGTGTTCCGACAAGAGCCGGATCAGAAATCACACATGGTGGCCGTTTGAACGCAACGTGCGAACCATTATGTAGATGATGGTGAACAGTAGATTCTCACCAAAAATCAGCCCAGAACAACCATTCCTCACGTCTCTCCTCACAAGACAGCGTGCTTGGCAAAAATACGAGCGACGCCCCTGGATCTGCCTTTAAGTCTCGATCCACGAGCCCGTTTTACACAATATTAAAAAAATTCAGAAGTTGACCCTATGTCCAACGGGACAACACAGACATGCTTGAACCGGTCGGTCCGTTCGACACCTAGAATTGACCATTATCCGACTCGTTTGACCCTCCAGGCCATTCCCTCATTCCGAACGGTGTTCCGACAAGAGCAGGATCGGAAATCACAGATGCTGGCCGTTTGAACGCAACGTGTGAACCACTGTGTAGAGGATGGTGAACAGTAGATTCTCACCAAAAATCAGCCCAGAACCAACAGTCATCACGTCTCTCCTGACGAGGCAGCGTGCTTGGCAAAAATTAGAGCGACGCCCCTGGATCTGCCTTTAAGTCTCGATCAGCGAGCCCGTTTTGCATAATATTAAAAAAATTCGGAAGCTGACCCTATGTCCAACGGGGCAACACAGACATGCTTGCACCGGTCGGCCCGTTTGACACCCAGACTCAACCATTATTCGACTCGTTTGACCCTCCAGGCCATTTCATCATTCCGAACGGTGTTCCGACAAGAGCAGGATCGAAAATCACACATGGTGGCCGTTTGAACGTAACGTGCGAACCACTGCGTAGAGGATGATGAAAAGTCGATTCTCACCAAAAATCAGCCCAGAACCACCATTCCTCACGTCTCTCCTGACGAGGCAGCGTGCTTGGCAAAAGTACGAGTGACACCCCTGGATCTGCCTTTAAGTCTCGATCCACGAGCCCGTTTTGCACAATATGAAAAAAATTCAGAAGCTGACCCTATGTCCAATGGGGCAACATAGAGATGCTTACACCGGTCAGCCCGTTTGACACCTAGAATCGTGCCTGTATTTTTGCCAAGGATGCTACCTCGTCAGGAGAGACGTGACGACTGGTGGTTCTAGGGCTGATTTTTTGTGAGAATCTACTGTTCACCATCCTCTACGCAGTGGTTTGCACATTGCGTTCAAACGGCCACCATGTGTGATTTCCGATCCTGCTCTTTTCGAAACACCGTTCAGAATGAGCGAATGGCTTGGAGGGTCAAACGAGTCGAATAATGGTCGATTCTGGGTGTCAAACGGGCCGACCGGTGCAAGCATGTCTGTGTTGCCCCGTTGGACATAGCTTCAGCTTCCGAATTTTTTTAATATTGTGTAAAACTGGCTCGTGGATCGAGACTTAAAGGCAGATCCAGGGGCGTTGCTCGTATTTTTGCCAAGCACGCTCCCTCGTCAGGAGAGACGTGACGACTGGTGGCTCTAGGGCTGATTTTTGGTGAGAATCTACTGTTCACCGTCCTCTACGTTGTAGTTGGCACGTTGCGTTCAAACGGCCACCATGTGTGATTTTCGATCCTGCTCTTGTCGGAACACCGTTCGAAATGAGGGAATGGCCTGGATGGTCAAACGAGTCGAATAATCGTCAATTCTAGGAGCCGAACGGGCCGACCGGTGCAAGCATGTCTATGTTGCCCCCCGTTAGACATAGGTTCAGCTTCCAAATTTTTTAATATTGTGCAAAACGGGCTCGTGGATGGAGACTTAAAGGCAGATCCAGGGGCGTCGCTCGTATTTTTTGCCAAGCACGCTGCCTCATCAGGAGAGACGCGAGGAATGGTGGTTTTGGGCTGATTTTTGGTGAGAATCGACTTTTCACCATCCTCTAGGCAGTGGTTCGTACGTTGCGTTCAAACGAGCAACATGTGTGATTTCCGATCCTGCTCTTGTCGGAACACCGTTCGGAATGAGGGAATGGCCTGGAGGGTCAAACGAGTCGAATAATCGTCGATTCTAAGTGTCGAACGGGCCGACCGGTGCAAGCATGTTTGTGTTACCCCATTGGACATAGGGTCATCTTCTGAATTTTTTTAATATTGTGCAAAACGGGCTTGTGGATGGAGACTTAAAGGCAGATCCAGGGGCGTCGCTCGTATTTTTGCCAAGCACGCTCCCTCGTCAGGAGAGACGTGACGACTGGTGGTTATAGGGCTGAGTTGCGGTGAGAATCTACTGTTCACCATCCTCTACGCAGTGGTTCACACGTTGCGTTCAAACGGCCACCATGTGTGATTTCTGATCTTGCTCTTGTCGGAACACCATTCGGAATGAGGGAATAGCCTGGAGGGTCAAACGAGTCGAGTAATGGTCGATTCTGTGTGTCCAACGGGCCGACCGGTGCAAGCATGTCTATGTTGTCCTGTTGGACATAGGGTCAGCTTCTGAATTTTTTTAATATTGTGCAAAACGGGCTCGTGGATCGAGACTTAAAGGCAGATCCAGGGGCGTCGCTCGTATTTCTGCCAAGCACGCTACCTCGTCAGGAGAGACGTGACGACTGGTGGTTCTAGGGCTGATTTTTTGTGAGAATCTACTGTTCACCATCCTCTACGCAGTGGTTCGCACGCTGCGTTCAAACGGCCACCATGTGTGATTTCCGATCCTGCTCTTGTCGGAACACCGTTCGGAATGAGGGAATGGCCTGGAGGGTCAAACAAGTCGAATAATTGTCGATTCTAGGTGTCGAACGGGCCGACCGGTGCAAGCATGTTTGTGTTGCCCCGTTAGACATACGGTTAGCTTCCGAATTTTTTAATATTGTGCAAAACGGGCTCGTGGATCGAGACTTAAAGGCAGATCCAGGGGCGTCGCTCGTATTTTTGCCAAGCACGCTGCCTCGTCCGGAAAGACATGAGGAATGGTGGTTTGTGATACCCATTTTTATATTGTGATTTAAGTCATGCATTTCATCCAGCATACATGTCATCATCCCTGCATCAACTTTTGCATAAAATGTAGTGTGGAAAACTTATATATATAGCTTAACTAAAAATTGATGCAAATTGACTAGCTAACCTTTCAGTCTATGAACCATGATCCTAATATGATCCAAACCAAGTTTATTTGCCTCCCCAGTCCCTATACCATCTCTAGATTGGATCTGGAAAATTTCACCCAAAAATATTAGGTCTTACCAGCTCAAATGGAGTATTTGAAATTAAATTCCTAGATTGCAGAACTGTAGGTAAATTCTTAGGCAATGTTTCTTTGGGTGAAAAGTTAAAAAAATTATATTTGGCCATGGATTTGGGTACCCTAGCTGCATATAAATTTTTGGAATTTTTGTAAACATTTGTGGCCTAGCTACAGCTCAAACCATCTCTAGGGGCAGATTTGAATTTGAATTTAAAAACAGCTCAAACTATTTCCAAATAATACCAAAATTTTACAGTGGGCTCTATATGCTATTTTATAGGTTGTGTAAAAATTTCAGATTTTTCCGAGCTGTATTGGATGCTCAAATAATTTTTGTTAAGTGGTTCAGTGCAGTCCGGAGGTTCGGTCCAGAACCTCCGGGAGGCACCTCCGGGCTGATTCCGGGTGGATTCCGGGCGGTTTCCGGGCTGCTTTCCGGGGTTGTTCAGAGGAGTTTGGGTGATATTTTTGTGCAGGCCGGAGGTTCGGTCCGGAACCTCCGGGATGTCCGGATTCCGGGCTATTTCCTGGTCATTCTCCGGGCAGGCCACATCCGACCCAGCCCGACCTGTCAGGCTTTGTTCTCCACGTCGCCACCGCCGATTGGCGCCGGTGGGTGGCGACTGCCTCTGTGGCGTGGCCACTGGCCGCCCTATATAAGCCAACCAGCCCCGCCCCTCCTCTCCTTCCTTCCCCACAAACCCTAGCCCCTCCTCATCACCCTTCCCAAGCTGCTGCTGCCCTGCTGCCGCTGCTGCGCCTGCTGCTGTGCTGCTGCTGCCGCGGCAGCCCATCAAGAGGAGAAGCTCGGTTGGGAGGAAGAAGAGAAGAGGAGGAGCTCAGCCAGGAGGGAGAGAAGAAGAAGGGAAGGAGGAGCAAGAGGAGAGCCATGGGCCAAGAAGCTTGGAGTAGCCATGAGCAGCCATGAGGAAGAAAGAAGAGGGGACTAGAGAAGAGAAGAAAAGAGAGGGGATTTTGTGGTTTTCGTCGGGCTTCTCTCAAATTGGAGGTTCATGCTGCAAAGGTATACCTCAATTAGTTCCTAGATGAGTGTGGATTTGAAGAAATTTCGAGATTTACAGATTGGGGATTAGTTGCATGTTTAAAACTAGGTCAGTGAGCTTCATCTGAAAACTGCTACCAAACCGTACAAAATTCCGAGTTGGTCCAATGGAAGAAGTTGTGGGATTCATCCTAAGCTTTCCAATTTCACCAAGTTTGCTCCAATCGGAGTTATACTCCAAAAGTTATGACCAAAATATTGCTGCAGCTATGCTTGTTCTCCTAGGGTTGAGACCTGTCGAGTTTCATTTTAATTCTGGGATTAAATATTTGGGAATCTGATGTCAGCCCCAAAAGATGAAAGATATTTTTTGTCGATAGTTTTCCAACGCCGCTGAGTTTGCTCACATTAGTTTTGTTGATCAAAAGTTATGGGCCAAATACTGCTGCTGGTTAATTTTCAAGGGCTGAGAGTTGTCAGGTGGAATTGAGTGGCCTTAACGATGAAATTGAATTCTGAGGTGAATAACAAAGTTGTTGGAAAGTTGATTCAGATGTCCATAGGGAATTCTTTTGCCTAATCTGGATTTTCGGATTAAAATTACCTAAATAACAGTGAGAGATTGATTTTGATGATTGGACCAATGAGCAGATTTAGTATTTTCAAATCTGGTATTAAACGGTGCAGAATCTCAAGTTTCCCCAAAAAGATAAGATTTAGATTATGTTCATAGGTTTCCAACGGTATATCATATGCATGTTTACGATCAAGGGTGTGAAAGTTATAGTCTAAACGAGATTCCTGTCCGGCAGTTTTTTAACCGGCGTGGATTTCTGTTTATTAGTTTTGGGGGAAGATGGAGATAGAATTAGTCTTATAGGAAAGAGGTTACATGCATGTTATAGTAGCTTGGGATTCAGATCCATGTTGTTAATTACGGCATTCTAATTACTTACCCATACATGTCATCCCTATGAAACATATTAAACCCTAAACTCCATCTTAGGGATAGTACACCTTGTTTTAATCTTTAAGGACATAATGTATACTTTAGAATGTCATATACCTCTTAGGCATGCCACTACAATGATCTGAAATGTGCATCATATTCTAGTTGATTGAACCCTCATACCTAAATTAAAAAGTTATTCTTGTCTCCTTAGCCACATACTCGAAACCATGCATGCATTGTTAGGACGATAACCTAAGCTCTACAAATCAAAATTGATTAATTCTTGTTGCGTTAATCTCCTAACATCCAGAGGATACTTTAGAAATGCATAAGCATGTTTTTATCATCAATGCATCATGCCCCTCTTGCGGTTATTCATTGTTCTTCCCTTTGCTTTTCTAGTTTGGGTGTTTTGGCATTCCACCAATTGTTCCGGCACTTCAATGAACTTCACTTCAAGGCAAGCTCCATTGCTTGTTGATTAATCATTACATAGTGCGTTAATCCCTGTTTGGATTGATTGGTTAAATTGATGTGGTGTTGGTGTGAATGTTTGCTCGATCGGTACTTGTTACCGCACTAGCATGTGTAGGCCTTGTTATGCAGCAGCTACGGCTGAGATTAAAATGTTGCCCGATTAACTCAACCTGTTAAGGTGAGATGTGAGAGCCGAGGGGGTGCACGGCGAATACGGTTGGTATTGATTGGAGGTGAGGGCAACCTAGGAGTAAGTAGAGTTTTGTTGCCATATCAACCAGAGGTGACTTCCCGTGTCACTTTCCTGTTAACGCGTGGACGTTACCGGGAGTCGATGCTGGAGTGTAGTTGAGGTAAGTCTCAGGCCTTGGAGCTTTGCAACCTCCAGGGATAATGCACTCACTATACTCAGGGTAGTTGCATTGCCGGTAACGGTCCGAGAGATTGATTGAAATTGTTACTGTGATGGACATGTGATTTAATTGGGGTGTGGGCTACCCCTGAATGAATTGGAAATGGTGACATTCATATTACTATGTTCATGTGTGTGCTTGTAAGTTGCTATTATCTCCCTGTGGTTGTTCTAATCTATGCGTACATATTACCCCCTTGTTGTACCTTGGTTAAGATGTTTTCCTGCTGTTATTAAGTTGTTGTTAATGTCTGTTGAATCTGAAATTAAAATGATGTAGCTGAGTTTTATCTTATCTCTGGTATGCAACTAGAACTTGATAAGAGTAGTGAATCTTCACCACTTGTCAAACAAGGTTAATACCATGTTTTAATTAGTTGATGAGCAATGACTTGCGAGTACGGTGGTTGTACTCACCTAGGTTTATCCTAGGCAGGTTCATGGAGCATTTTGGAGTTCACGTTCGCTGCTTCGGTTTACCTCTTTCGGCTTCGACCCCTTTGCAATGTTGTGGGTTGTTTTGAGGTGGTTTCCCCACCATCTCGGGTGTTTGTATTTTATGTTTCCGCTGCTGCTCTTGTGGCTATTTTGATGTCTATTGACCTTCGGGTCACGTTGTATGTAAGATTAGTACTGCCCAGAGTATGGGACGTGTTATAATTATCTGGTAATCTTTCTCTTTAGTGCTTCGTTGTGATATACAAGTGGTTCATTGGGCTGCTCATACACCATGCGTGTATGGTTTTGAAGTGTATGAGCTAGCCATGAAGAGTTACTGTCGTTCTTTCTTTCACTTAGTGCGACAGGCTATGGTAGAGTGACCCACTGACTGAGATGCAGTGCCGGTCAGGCAGGGTGTGGGTGATGGTACCAGGCCTTCGGGTGACCCACAGACCCCAGGGGTTAGGTTAGGGTGAGGGTATCATCGCCGGGCTCCTCCAATCTTGTCTTGCTTAGTGGATTTGAGAAGGACTTTAATTCTCCCCAGGACTTTGGAATTGTATGTGGTTTATGGAACGTTGTTCGCTTCTGGCCGGCTTGACCAACAGTGAAGGCATACGGCTCTGGTGATCGTATGGTGTGTTGGTCGGGTGACGGGTTATCCAATTTCGGGTGTTCACGGCGTAGGTACCGTGCCATCGGTTGGATAGTTGCTTGATCTTTGGCGACAAGTGTTTCCTTAAGTCATATATAATTCCCGGGTCCCTGACGTGGTTCTGGGCTGATTTTTGGTGAGAGTCGACTTTTAACCATCCTCTACGCAGTGGTTCGCACGTTGTGTTCAAATGGCCACCATGTGTGATTTCCGATTCTGCTCTTGTCGGAACACCGTTCGGAATGAGGGAATGGCCTGGAGGGTGACGATGACATAGCACCCGGGTATCGTCAAGGAGGACAAAACTGGCCACTCGGGCATAGGGTGAGCCAGGCCGACTACTCAGAGTCCGACTACAACACGGGGGTGCATCATCGACTTGGAGTACAAGACATGGACACGTACCTGCCCGGAATCCCGGGTGGCAGTTGTAACCGAATAGGAAACATATCTGTAAGCCGATCCGGACTCTTGTAACTCTACCCTGGCCGCCTATATAAGGCCAGGTAGGGATCCCCGGATAGGTAGACAAAAAGATAGAGCTCTCAGATCATCTGATCATAGGCATAGACTCATACCCTCATACGGGATATATCAATACCAGCCACCAAACACAGGACGTAGGGTATTACCTCTTCTCGAGGGCCCGAACCTGTCTAAATCTTGTCTCCTGTATGCACTCATCTAGATCTGCTACTCGTACACCGCCCCATAGTTAGTATTGCCGGAATAATACTCCGACAGTTGGCGCGCCAGGTAGGGGCTGTGCGCGTAGATCCATCTGAACAGATCCAGATGGGTTTCTTCAACAACGACGGTGACTTTGTTCCGGGCCAGGTCATGAGCTTCGACCCCCGGACCTCCGCCGCCACTCCAGGATAAGCTCTCCGATTCGGAAAGCTCGACTTCATCGCTTGGCAGGCTCTACCTCGGCGACTCGGCTTCCAGCCAGTTGCCCGGGGGCTTCATTGCCGACTTCATCGCCGACTTGCTCAACAGGCTCTACCTCGGCGACTCGGCTTCCAGCCAGTTGCCCGGGGGTTTCATCGCCGACTCCAATGCCGACTTGCTCAACAGGCTCTACCTCTACGACTCGGTTTCTAGCCAGTTGCCCGGGGGCTTTGTCGCCGGCTTCATCGTCGACTTGCTCGGCAAGCTCCACCTCGGCGACTCGGCTTTCAGCCAGTTGCCTGGGGCTTCATCGTCTTTAGTGCTCGGAACCTCATCCGAGTTGACTACTTCGGCGGTCAACTCCAACAACCTGATCGCGCTCGAATCGGATCTACTGCTCGGGAACGGGTCTTCACCCGTCGAATAGAGATCCCGGCTGGTTGGTACGATCGAGTCCCTTCTACCTGTCCTCGACTACGATTCGGACGGCTTCAAGAGTTTGGGAAGCCATAATCCTTCTCGGGAGGACTTCATGGTGGACTCGGATGCGTCATACGTTGCCGTCCGACTACGCCTGGGGGCTTACCGATTGAAGGATAAAAACGGCAATCTTGTCACCAACGCTTGGAACATTGAACAGCTAAGTCGTTTCTGTGCTTAAGCTTTGTACTTCCATATTTTAATTATGAATAAGTGAATAAATATTTCTTTGCTCCATCCGAGTAACCTTCAGGCTTTCTCGACTGACCTGCTATGAAATGCCCACGGCTACACATAGCGGACACTCGGGAGGGCTACACCACACTGGGTGCGCCTAAACGCACTCGGGCTCCTCTCTTTCAACAATTATTTTAGTACTGTGTAAACAGCCCGGCGTTAACTCTTCGTCTTCGATCGCCGGTCTACGCCACAACCCTACGCTATACGGGAAACAGCCCACGGCTAATCTCAACGCAATGGGGGATACGACGGGTCGGCAAGAGCACACACAAAGGGCTAACTTACACATGAAAGAATCTTTACGAAAGAAGAGATTAATAAACATGACACAAGTTCACCAAAACATGCAAAGTCACACTCAGACTTCCCGAGTACTTAACATGCATTTGCGAACGGTTCATGTATTTTATTCCTACTTCCACAGGTTAGCGCGGTCGGCGAAGGCGTTTCGCTGCAGCATGGACCTCCTCCTCCTCCATCAGCCTCGAGAAAATCATCAAGACCCTCCGCTCGGTTCCACGAACCGAGTCGAGGCTCGGGGGCTACACCCTCTGGGTGCACTGTTCGTGCCCCCAGAATGAAATCTACAACAAAGAACCTCTGTCCGACTGCTCTAGACAAACACCGAACAACTCGGGATCGAAGCACTGCAGCCTGTATTCTAGTTCTGACGTGAATTCCGAGGGTATTCCCCCAGAGGGACACTAGTTGGACCTGAGCCACTCGGGACACCAGATACCACTCAGGAATTCAGTCGGGGATCATGAAGTTCTAAAGTCCCTCACATTCTCCCCGCAAGTGATGACGAGGCCCGCTCAGGCGGATGCCACTCGGGAAGCCTGCCTAGGGGAGAGGGCAAAAGCACTCGGCGTAACCAAGACAAAAATCAGCTACTCGGGAATCATAAAAACCCTCCGCTCGGTTCCACGAACCGAGTGGAGGCTCGGGGGCTACACCCTCTGGGTGCACTGTTCGTGCCCCCAGAGTGAAATCTATAACAAGACAAGGAGCCTCCGCCCAACTAATCCAGTCGGCCGAAGGCTCGGGGGCTACTGACGATGACATAGCACCCGGGTATCGTCAAGGAGGACAAAACTGGCCACTCGGGCATAGGGTGAGCCAGGCCGACTACTCAGAGTCCGACTACAACACGGGGGTGCATCATCGACTTGGAGTACAAGACATGGACACGTACCTGCCCGGAATCCCGGGTGGCAGTTGTAACCGAATAGGAAACATATCTGTAAGCCGATCCGGACTCTTGTAACTCTACCCTGGCCGCCTATATAAGGCCAGGTAGGGATCCCCGGATAGGTAGACAAAAAGATAGAGCTCTCAGATCATCTGATCATAGGCATAGACTCATACCGTCATACGGGATATATCAATACCAGCCACCAAACACAGGACGTAGGGTATTACCTCTTCTCGAGGGCCCGAACCTGTCTAAATCTTGTCTCCCATATGCACTCATCTAGATCTGCTACTCGTACACCGCCCCATAGTTAGTATTGCCGGAATAATACTCCGACAGAGGGCCAAACGAGTCGAATAATGGTCGATTCTGGGTGTCAAACGGGCTGACCGGTGCAAGCATGTCTATGTTGCCCCGTTGGACATAGGGTCAGCTTTCGAATTTTTTAATATTGTGCAAAACGGGCTGGTGGATCGAGACTTAATGGCAGATCCAGGGGTGTTGCTCGTATTTTTGCCAAGCACGCTGCCTTGTCAGGAGAGACGTGAGGAATGGTTGTTCTGGGCTGATTTCTGGTGAGAATCTACTGTTCACCATCATCTACATAATGGTTCACACGTTGCGTTCAAACGGCCACCATGTGTGATTTTCGATCCTGCTCTTGTCGGAACACCGTTCAGAATGAGGGAATGGCCTGGAGGGTCAAACGAGTCGAATAATGGGCGATTCTAGGTGTCGAACGGGCCGACCGGTGCAAGCATGTCTGTGTTGCCCCGTTGGACATAGGGTCAGCCTCTGAATTTTTTTAATATTGCGCAAAACGAGCTCGTGGATCGAGACTTAAAGGCAGATCCAGGGGCGTCGCTCGTATTTTTGCCAAGCACGCTCCCTCGTCAGGAGAGACGTGACGACTGGTGGTTCTAGGCTAATTTTTGGTGAGAATCTACTGTTCACCATTCTCTATGCAGTGGTTCACACGTTGCGTTCAAACGGCCACCATGCGTGATTTCCGATCCTGCTCTTGTCGGAACACCGTTCGAAATGAGGGAATGGCCTGGAGGGTCAAACGAGTCGAATAATGGTCGATTGTAGGTGTTGAACGGGCCGACCGGTGCAAGCATGTCTGTGTGCCCCGTTGGACATAGGGTCAACTTCTAAATTTTTTAATATTGTGTAAAACGGGCTCGTGGATCGAGACTTAAAGGCAGATCTAGGGGCGTCGCTCGTATTTTTGCCAAGCACGCTGCCTTGTCAGGAGAGACGTGAGGAATGGTGGTTCTGGGTTGATTTTTGGTGAGAATCTGCTGTTCACCATCCTCTACGCAGTGGTTCACACGTTGCGTTCAAACGGTCACCATGTGTGATTTCCGATCCTGCTCTTGTCGGAACACCGTTCGGAATGAGGGAATGACCTGGAGGGTCAAATGAGTCGAATAATGGTCGATTCTAGGTGTCGAACGGGTCGACCGGTGCAAGCATGTCTGTGTTCCCTGTTGGACATAGGGTCAGCTTCCGAATTTTTTTAATATTGTGCAAAACGAGCTCGTGGATCGAGACTTAAAGGCTGATCCAGGGGCGTCGCTCGTATTTTTGCCAAACACGCTACCTCGTCAGGAGAGACGTGACGACTGGTGGTTCTAGGGCTGATTTTTGGTGAGAATCTACTATTCACCATCCTCTACGCAGTGGTTCGCACGTTGCATTCAAACGGCCACCATGTGTGATTTCTGATACTGCTCTTGTCGGAACACCGTTCGGAATGACGGAATGGCCTGGAGGGTCAAACGAGTCGAATAATGGTCGATTCTAGGTGTCAAACGGGCCGACCGGTGCAAGCATGTCTGTGTTGCCCCGTTGGACATAGGGTCAGCGTCCGAATCTTTTTAATATTGTGCAAAACGGGCTCCTGGATCGAGACTTAAAGGCAGATCCAGGGGCATCGCTCGTATTTTTGCCAAGCACGCTGCCTTGTCAGGAGACACATGAGGAATGGTTGTTCTGGGCTGATTTTTGGTGAGAATCTATTGTTCACCATCCTCTACATAATGGTTCACACGTTGCGTTCAAACGGCCACCATGTGTGATTTCTGATCCTACTCTTGTCGGAACACCGTTCGGAATGAGGGAATGGCTTGGAGGGTCAAACAAGTCGAATAATGGTCCATTCTAGGTGTCGAACAGGCCGACCGGTGCAAGCATGTCTGTGTTGCCCCGTTGGACATAGGGTCAGCCTCCGAATTTTTTTAATATTGTGCAAAACGAGCTCGTGGATCGAGACTTAAAGGCAGATCCAGAGGCATCGCTCGTATTTTTGCCAAGCACGCTCCCTCGTCAGGAGAGACGTGACGACTGGTGGTTCTAGGCTGATTTTTGGTAAGAATCTACTGTTGATCATCCTCTACGCAGTGGTTCACACGTTGCGTTCAAACGGCCACCATGCGTGATTTCCGATCCTGCTCTTGTCAGAACACCGTTCGAAATGAGGGAGTGGCCTGGAGGGTCAAACGAGTCAAATAATGGTCGATTGTAGGTGTCGAACGGGCCGACCGGTGCAAGCATGTCTGTGTTGCCCCGTTGGACATAGGGTCAACTTCTGAATTTTTTAATATTGTGCAAAACGGTCTCGTGGATCGAGACTTAAAGGCAGATCCAGGGGTGTCGCTCGTATTTTTGCCAAGCACGCTCCCTCGTCAGGAGAGACGTGACGACTGGTGGTTCTAGGCTGATTTTTGGTGAGAATCTGCTGTTCACCATCCTCTACGCAGTGGTTCACACGTTCCGTTCAAACGGCCACCATGCGTGATTTCTGATCCTGCTCTTGTCGGAACACCGTTCGAAATGAGGGAATGGCCTGGAGGGTCAAACGAGTCGAATATTGGTCGATTCTAGGTGTCGAACGGGCCGACCGGTGCAAGCATGTCTGTGTTGCCCATATTCGTGAAGTTGCGCCATCTGTCGTTAAAGAAGAAGAGGAAGAGGACCCCTTGATACATATGTGGTACACCACTAGTAACCCACCGACCGATGGAGAGTTGGATGAGTGTTGGAGGATATAATTAGAGGCTTACGAGGCCCGTCGTCGCAATGAAGGAGCCCCATGTAGTCCTTAGTAGTGCTGTCCAGATTTTGGTGTTAAGATGACGGTCTCATTTTGTGGTGTAAGCCGAATCAAATCCTAGGTTTAAGGTATCTTTTGGAGGCATGTAATTGGGTATTGGAGGCTGCAATTTTTGGCACATTGTTAACGTTTATTTCACTATAAGGTGATCTAAACCGCAACCCCATGTATGAACTATGTCGAATGTATTAATGCATTCGTGTATTATTGTCAATCGTTCCTACACTTGTTATGTACTTCATTTTCTTGTGAAAATGTGTATGGAACAATGTAGCATGTTCATGAATACCCCGCAGTACCGTTGTGAAAACATTTCGTTTTCCGCCTCTCTAATGTTGCCCTTTTCCCTCCGTTGTCGTTGGTTGCAACAGAATGGCGTCAGGAACGCGTGGAGCTGCCCGTGGTCACCATGAGCGTGAGGAGGAGGAAGTGCCACCCCCTCCCCAGCAGCCCAACATCGTGGACTTGCTGGCAACCTAGAACCGGATTCTTGAGCAACTCGCGTGCAATCAAGGCGCAGCTGGTGGTCAAGTGAGAGGTGGTCTAGCTGATTTCCAGCGAACTCAGCCGGCTACCTTCGACAGAGCAGATGATCCTCTTGAGGCAGATAATTGGATCCGGACAATTGAGAGGAAGCTTCAGCTAGCTCAGTGTGCAGAGGATGACAAAGTCAACTTCGCCTCCCACTACCTCAAAGGAGCTGCAGCAGATTGGTGGGAGAATTTCTTGGCTATGCAGGCGCAGGGTCATGTGGTCACGTGGGCCGAGTTCCAAAGCGGCTTCCGTGAATTCCACATTCCCTCTGGGATCATGGCACTAAAGAAAGAGGAGTTCCGTGACCTGCGTCAAGGCAAGAAATCAGTTCTTGAGTTTCTCTGTGAGTTCAACCATTTGGCGCGGTATGCACCGCGTGAGGTATCTACGGATGAAGATAAGGTGGAGAAGTTTATGGGCAAGCTGAATGAGGAATTGCAAGCCAAGCTCGCTACCGTCGACGTGCGAGATTTCCAGCACCTCGTGGATAAGGCCATCAAGGTGGAGGCCAAAGAGTTAGCCCTTGATAAGACTCGCAAGCGCGAGAGAGAAGCACTGAGATCTGCTGCAAGTAGTTCGCAGAAGCCACGGGTGTGGTAGCCACAACCACCTCGTCCTACGGGGCCTTACCCACCAAGGCCACAAGGTTATGCTCCGCGTCCCCCCGCAAAGAGTTTTCCAGCCTCGTCCCCAAGGAGGACAGCCGCAGCCTTTTGTAGACTACAGCAAGGTTAAGTGCTACAACTACGGAAATATGGGACACTATGCTAGTCGCTGTTCCCTTCCGCGCTCAGGTCATGCTTATGTCCCTAAGGCACCTCAAGGACAACCCAGTGGAGGCTCTCAAGCTAGGGGTCCAGCCCCTAACAAGCCTCAGGCTACTGGTCGTGGCAGGGTGAACCATGTCACCGGCGAAGAAGTGCAAGATGCACCGGAGGTGGTGTTGGGTACGCTTTCCGTAAACTCAACTCCTGCCACCGTTCTTTTTGATTCCGAAGCATCCCATTCCTTTATATCCAGCAAGTTTGCACATGATAATCATGTTCCATCATCAGCATTGCATCCTCCCCTCATTATTGCAACACTCGGCTCGGAGCTAAGAACCGAGCTCGTTTGCGAGGGTGTTAAGCTAGAGATTGTTGGAGAGTTATTTCTAGCTAATATGGTGGTTCTTGGATCGAGGGGCTTAGATGTTATCTTGGGCATGAATTGGTTGGTCCAGCACAAGGCAAAAATAGATTGTGCCGAAAGGTCTGTCTCCCTTGTCACCAACTCCGGCAAAGAAGTAAAGTTTGTGTCGCCAGCTTCGTCAGGGCATCTTTTTGCCATGAGTGGCACCCAGGACCCAGGAGTTGAGCTTGTTTCCGTGGTATGTGAGTACCCGGATGTCTTTCCCGAGGAATTGCCGGGAATGCCTCCTGACCGTGCAGTGGAGTTCGTTATCGATCTTCCACCTGGAACCACTCCTGTGTCGAAGCGCCCCTATCGGATACCCCTGAATGAGTTGTTGGAGATGAAGAAGCAACTCCAAGAGCTTGAGAACAAGGGCTTTATCAGACCTAGTTCCTCGCCCTGGGGCTGCCCAGCCATGTTTGTGAAGAAGAAGGATTCAAGCATGCGGATGGTAGTTGATTACCGCCCGTTAAACGAGCTTACCGTGAAGAATAAGTACCCTCTCCCTCAGATTGACAATCTGTTTGATCAATTAGCTGGAGCATGTGTCTTCTCCAAGATCGATCTCAGGTTGGGCTACCACCAAATAAAATCAGATCCGAAGACATTCCAAAAACAGCCTTTACCACTCGCTATGGGTCATACGAATACACGGTCATGTCATTCGGTTTGACCAATGCCCCTTCCACCTTTATGCAACTCATGAATTCTGTATTCATGGAGTATCTGGATCGATTTGTGGCCATCTTTATTGATGACATTCTCATCTATTCCAAGTCTAAACCGGAGCATGAAGACCACTTGAGAATGGTGCTCGACAAGCTCCGTGAGCATCGTCTGTATGCAAAATTCTCGAAGTGCGAGTTTGGAAGCATCAAGTGGAATTTTTAGGTCATGTGCTTTCAGCTGAAGGTGTCGCGGTAGACCCGAGCAAGGTGCAAGCCGTCCAGGAATGGAAGCAACCTAAGTCAGTTACCCAGATTCGCAGTTTCCTAGGATTGGCGGGCTATTACCGTCGGTTCATCGAAGGTTTCTCTTCCATAGCAAAACCAATGACCGAATTGTTGAAGAAAGACAAGAAGTTTGTGTGGTCCAACAAGTGTGAAGAGTGTTTCCAAGAGCTCAAGAAGAAGTTAACATCAGCTCCAGTGCTTATCCTCCTGGATATCCACAAAAGTTTCGAAGTTTATTGTGATGCTTCTCGGAATGGGTTGGGTTGTGTTCTCATGCAAGAGGGCCGCGTGGTAGCTTATGCTTCCCGTTAGTTGCATCCTCATGAGGCCAATTATCCCACTCATGACTTGGAGCTGGCAACTGTGGTTCACGCTCTCAAGATTTGGCGCCATTACCTCATCGGTAACCGCTGCGAAATCTTTTCGGATCATAAGAGTTTGAAGTATTTATTTACTCAACCCGATCTGAATCTTCAGCAACGAAGATGGCTTGAGCTCATTAAAGATTACAATTTGGGTTTGAATTATACCCCCGGCAAGGCCAACATCGTTGCCAACGCACTTAGCCGGAAAGCTTATTGCAACAATGCCTCAATTCGTGAGCAACAACCACCGCTCTATTTGAAATTTCAGCGACTCAATCTAGAGATGGTTGAGCAAGGTTCTCTTGCTGTGTTAGAGGTGAAACCAACCTTAGAAGATCAAATCAAGGTCGCGCAAGCACAGAATATTGGTATGCAGAAGATAAGAGAGAAAGTGAAGAATGGTACCACTACTTGTTTCACCAAAGATGAGAACGGAGTTTTTTGGTTCGGAAAGCGACTCGTGGTGCCCAAGGACCAGCAACTGAAGGAGTTGATCCTTCATGAAGCTCATAACTCCCCGCTGTCCATCCATCCTGGTAGCATGAAGATGTACCAAGACATTCGTCGCCAATTTTGGTGGACCTGAATGAAGCGAGAAATTGCCTGTTTTGTTGCCGAGTGTGATGTATGTCGCCATGTGAAGGCCGAGCATCAGAGACCAGCAGGCATGCTTCAACCCCTTCCTATTCCCAAGTGGAAATGGGAAGAGATCGGTATGGACTTCGTGGTAGGTTTGCCGAAATCTCCGAAAGGCAACGACACAATATGGGTGATTGTGGACCGCCTCTCCAAGGTAGCTCACTTCATCCCGTGAAGACCACTCATAAGGTGAGTCAATTAGCAGAGTTGTATATTGCCCGAATTATTTGTCTCCATGGTGTCCCCGCAAGGATTGTTTCGGATCGGGGCACCCAGTTTATCAATCGGTTCTGGAAGTGTTTGCATGAGGCCATGGGAACCTCGTTATCTTTTAGTACCACCTTTCATCCTCAAACCGGAGGCCAAGTTGAGAGAACCAATCAAATCCTTGAAGATATGTTGAGGTCTTGCGCCCTCACTTTCGGTTCCAATTGGGAGAAGTGTTTGCCGTATGCGGAGTTCGCCTACAACAATAGTTACCAAGCTAGACTTGGTATGGCACCGTTCGAAGTACTCTACGGAAGAAGATGCAAGACTCCCCTAAACTGGTCCGAGACCGGTGAGAGACAGTTCTTTGGACCAGATGCAATCAAGGAAGCAGAAGCTCAAGTTCGTCTCATATGAGAACGTCTTCGTGAAGCTCAATCGAGACAGAAGAGTTATGCCGATCCTCATCGTCGAGAAGTTACATTCCAGGTTGGAGACAGTGTGTATCTTAGGGTTACACCATTCAAAGGTGTTCGTCGCTTTGGAATAAAAGGGAAGCTAGCCCCTCGCTATATCGGTCCATACCGAATTCTGGCCAAACAAGGGACCGTGGCGTTCCAATTGAAGCTGCCTCCCTCGCTGTCTCAGTTGCATGATGTCTTCCATGTATCCCAGCTGAAAGCTTGCCATCGCGTCCCCGAAACGAAGATCAACCCCGAAATGGAAGAATTGCATGAAGACCTCACTTATCGAGAACACCCGGTGTGCATTCTCGATGAGACTGAGCGTAAAACTTGGAACCACACTATCAAGTTCTTCAAGGTTCAGTGGAGTAACCATACTGAAGATGAGGCTACTGGGAACACAAAGATTGGCTCAAGACCGAGTTTCCGTCCTTGTTTGTCGACCGTTAGAGATCTCGGGTCGAGATCTTTTAAGGGGGGTAGGTCTTGTAATACCCATTTCACCCTTACGATTAGGTTTTGTATTATCCATGCATACATGTCATCATCCCCGCACACACCTTGTTTAAACTTAAAAGTGATATGATCATATTTTATAGAATATGTACATATCTCATCCTCGGTGGATATTTTAGCAAACACCAATCAACTTATTTGATTTAACAAACATCAACGTCAACAATAGTAGGTGGAGGAAGACTAGGGTTTCCTAGTTGGGTCATCCCTCTAAGGTTCCCCTCCCAAAGTTTCGACCACAAACCCTAAGGCCTTGCTGACTCAGTTAAGGAGTAGGGATTAATTTGCAAAAAGGGCAAAAATGTAATTCAAGGGTTAGACAATATTTCTGTGGACAAAAAGTTACAGAAATTCATATTTAGCCATGAATATGGGAGTTCAAACCACATATAAATTTTTGGAATTTTTGGAGGTCTATAGGACCTAGCTACAGTTCAAACTCAAATTTGAGCCCCTATTTGAATTTAAATTCAAAATCAGGTCAAATCAATTCCAATTGACCTCAAAATTTATAGTAGCTCCTAAACTCAATTTTAGGGGTTGTGTGAAAATTTCAATTAATTTGGAGTTCATTTGGGTGCTCAATTGACCTAACCATTTCTGCCTAGGGTTTAAAAGAAAAAAAATAAAAAGAAAAACGAAATAGAAAAGAGATCTGGGCCGAGGCCCACTCGGCCGGCCCGCTAAGCCCACCAGTGTCGCAACCCGCCTCCTCTTCCCGTTTCCGCCTTCTGGAAAATGCCCCAGGCGCCTTACGCTTTCCTCCCTCCCCCTCCTTTCCGCCTCCCCGTTTGGAAGGCGCCATCGGCGCTTTGCGCCATCTCCCTCTCACCCGACGCGCGGGGCCCACCTGTCGGGACCCGCCGCCACATCGCCATCGCCGGTAAGCCGAGGTGGGCGGCGCCCCACCGTTCCGACCGCGCCACCGCCCCATAAAAGCCACATTCGGACCGGCTTCCCCCCCGCTTCAAACCCTAGCGCCCTCTCCTTTCTCCCCCATTTCCCGAGCTCCTCCGCCGTGTTTCTCCCCCACCTCCGGCCATCTTCTCCGGTGAGGAATTCCTCGCCTCCTGGTAAGTCATCGTCTTCCCCGCCTAGCTCCCGAATTTCCCCATTCTCTCCCTCACCTTCCCCTCTCCCCTATTTTTCAGATCCGTGCCGGAATCATCGCCGCCGCCGCTTTCTTCTTCCTCTCCGACTCCCCTCTCCGGCGAGCTCGCAAGGCATGCTCCGGTGCTCCCCGTCTTCTTTTCCCTCACTCCCGAGCATCTCCTCCCCTCCCCTAACTTCAACTTTTGCTCCATTTTGCAGGGTAGTGCTTGGAGCCCCTCGCCGACGACGTCCGACCTCATCGCCGTCTCTGTGCTCGTCGCCGGCCTCGCTCCGCCCTCCCCAGCTCCCCCGCGACCGCGCGTTGAACTCGGGGTGAGCTCCCGGTGCCCTCACCGCCTTCCCCGAGCCCGTCGTGCCCCCGAGCCCGTTTCCAGCCATCCCCGGAGAGGCGAGAGAGAGAGGGATTGAGTGAGAGAGAGAGGGGGCGAGGTGGCAGGCCCGGATTGGCTGGGCGTGCCCAGTCAGCTACTGACTGTGCCGCCCGTGCCCAGTCAGCACTGCCACTCGAGGGCCCACGCGTCAGTTGGGTGCGGTTATGAGTAGGAAACCTGGGGTAGGTTAGCCGGGTGTGCGTAGCAATTTCTTTTGCGCAGATTAGGGTTAGGGTTTCTGACAAAATTTGAAAACGCGATATCTTTTGAACCATAGCTCCAAAATTTACAAATTTTATATATTCAGAAACCTCATGAAATTTCCTACAATCTGATTTAATGGAATTTCAATAATTGCAATTAAAATTCAGACCAATTTGAATATAAATTGTTCATCCCTTTTTAGCGTCGATCTTCGATCAATCGTAACTTGACGCATATAACTCCGTTTTGGGTGATTGTAGTTGCATTAGTTCGTATCACAAAGCACCTTCATAAATTGAACACCTCGAGTCATGACCACCCCTATGCCTAATAATTTTCAACCCTAACCTATAATCGAAGGTAATTTGACATGCATGCATGGTAGGTCAATAACGTGATGCGTACAAGTTCAATTTAAGAAAATACTCGCTGCCATAGACTCATAGCATCAGTAGGTCACTTTAGGAGTTAATACCTAGCATAATTCATCATGCATTCATGCAGGACTCATTGCGTTCTTTTATCGTTTGTTTCTGGTACTTCGTGTTGTTTGCAATAGAGCCTGAAGAAGAAGACCACTCGGCTTTCACTTCGGAACCAGATCAGGAACCCTGTGACCAAGGCAAGCAGAGCTTGTTGCATCTTATTATTGTCATTTTATGTGCTTACCTATTCATGCTTGTGGTGGAATTGTTGTTTAGATGTGATGTTTGGAATACGTGAAACTAGCATGATAGGTGATGTTGTACGTTTATCCAGTGGTAATTGAGAATTAACCTTGATGCCCTAACAACTCGAACTTGGTTAAGTGAGATGTGAGAGCCGAGGGTTTTGCACGATGAATATGATTGGTATTAATTGAAGTGTCAGAATGCGACCCGGTGTTTCGAAGTGGGTTTGTCGCTATACCAATCTGAGGTAACTTCATCGTGCTTCTCCCTTATCACCGTGTGGACGTTAGCGGAATCGAGACGGGCGGTGCCTCCGCTCCGACCCAGCCCCGTCCCGACTGCGCCGCCCTTTAAAAGGGGCACTCCGACAGCCTCCCCTCATCCCGCAAACCCTAGCCACTCCACCTCGCCTTCCCCTCCGTGCCCGAGCTCCTTCTTCCGCTCCGGCCACCGGCTTCGGCGAGCGCTTCCACCGCAACCGACCGTCCCCGAGCGCCATTGCCTCCCTCCCGAGCTAACCCATCTTCCTCTGCACCTCCTCCACCTGCCCCTTTCGAAGATCCGTGCCGAGCTCCACCGATTGCGTCGCCGTCTTCCCCAAGTCCGGCCAAGCTCCGGCGAGCAATCCCTCTCGCTCCGGTGGCCCTCCGACTCCATTCTTCCTCCCCGAGCACCTCCTCTTCTCCCTAACCTCCCTCCTCCTCTTTTCCTTGCAGATCCGAGCCCCAAGCGACCTCCCCGCCGGCCACCGAGGCTTCTCGCCGCTGTCGCTCGTCGCCAGCTCGCCCCTGACCTCCTCCATCCTCTCCGCGCAGCTCATCGACCTCGGGGTGAGCCCCTGCCTCTTCCACCGCCCTCAGCCAAGCCCGCCGTGGCCCCTAGGGCCTCCGGCCGCTTCCGGTGATGCTCCGGCGAGGAGCTCCTCCTCCCAGTACTCGCCGGCCACCTCAGCAGAGAGAGAGGGAGTGAGGAAGGGAGGTGGCGGCCTCCAGTTGGCTGGCCGAGTCCAGTCAGCCGATGACCTGGCCACCCGAGCGTGGTCAGCCCTGTCCGTGGGCCCCGGCTATCAGTGGGCCAAATATTGGGGTTAGGGCTGGTGTAGTTTCTCGGGTAGCCGTAGCAAATCAATTTTCGCAGAGCTGTTGAATTTAGGGTTAGGGTTTTACGACGATTTGAAATTGCGATAACTTTTCAACCGTAGCTTCGATTTTGACAAATTTTATATTTCTGGAAACCTTGTAAAATTCTCTACAGCTTGGCTGGAACAAAATTTCAAAATTTGAAATAAAAATCCAACCCAATTTGAATTTGAATTAGGTTCAATCTCTTCGTACGAAATCGTCGATAGTCCATAACTTTTGATCCGTACCACCAAAATTAACAAATTTTATATCGTTGGAATGCTTATGAAATTTCCTACCATTTAGTTCAACCACAATTTCCAGAATTCCAATTGAAATCTCGACCATTTGGCATAAACCCTAGTTCTCCTCTCGCGTGCGACGCTTTTCAATAAACCCTAGCTTCGTGGTAGTAGCTCCAAATCGAATGTTTTCAGCGGCGTTAGGTTTGTGCTTCCTTAATACTTACATTTCAGACCTGACCATCTATTCCGGCTAGAAATCTTCACCCTTAACCCTACCACCGCATAAAATGACCTACATATCAAGTTAGGATTTCAACGCGACTTCTACCAATCCACTCTGTGAAATTTTGTTGCGTTAGAATCCAAACATTCTTAAGTCACCATAGTAATGCATATCTAGCATTGTACATCATGCATACATGCTGGACTCATTATCTTTTACCGTTTCTTTTCCGGTGTTCGTGTTAATTACAACAGAGCCTGAAGAAGGAGACCACCCGGCTTACGACTCCACGCAAGATCAGGAACCCTGTGGTCAAGGCAAGCAGAGCTTGTTGCATTTTTACCTTCCGTACTTATGTGTATGCCCTGTTCATGTGTGCTTATGTGTGTATGTTTACTTGAATATCATATGCGAGGTCTAGCACACTAGCATGTGTAGGATGTATCTTACGTTAAGAACATATTATTGCCCTTCAACCAAATTGTTTAAGTGAGTTGGGAGAGCCGAGGGCGTGCACAATGGGTATGGTTGGTGTTAATTGAAGTTTGACGGCGACCCAGGAGTAAGTAGAGTTTTGTCGCCACACCAACCTTATTTCAGCGTGTCACTTCCCTTATCACCGCGGGAACGTTAGCGGGAATTACCACTGAGGCAGAGTTGAGGTAAGTCTCCATGCCCCTTGGAGGTTCGCTACCTCCAAGCAGTTATGCACTCACTATACCTGCAGTGGTCGTATTTCCGGTACCGATCCGAGAGATTAAATAAAATGTATGGATGATGGATCAATTTAGGTTTGAAATATGGGCTGTCACAATTGATTTGGAATTGGTTAAATGGATCTTTTGGTGATTTGACATTGCTATTTATGCAACCTGATTTGCATGTCGTTTACCTTGTCCCCCGTTCACACTATTAATGTTATGTTCTTAATTCGGTACCTTGTTACTCTGAGAAGCATCATGTTTATTCCTGCTGTAGTAAATCCATGTGTAGGACATTTAATCAAGCACGAATAAGTCTTGCGAGTACTTTTGTACTCATCTAGGATATTCCTAGGTCATTGCAGGTGAGCCGATGGTCAAGGATTATTTTGATGATGCCTAGCGGCTTGGTTTTCCTGGTTGGCTATCGATTCGTGGGATTTTGGAGACTATCATGCAGCGGTTGATGCACCGCTGCGGATTTTGGGTCTTTTATTCCGCTGTTGCATGAGTACTTTAAACTTAACTATGTTTCTGGTTATCGCCGAATAATGTAATCATATAGTCCCATGTGGACAGCTAGTTTATTATCGTATTGTAGTGCTTGTGTGATGATATACTTGCTGTCCAACATATGCCCCCACCTCCCGTCTGTCATGAGTGTATGTTGAATGGGGAGTGTGGTCGGATGCATATGGAGGAACTCGTTATTTTATTTCTATTCAAGTGAAGTGCAAAGTGAATGAACGGTCCATTGCCAAAGTGAGTCATACGCGTTATGGTGTATATTTTTGGAATCGTGATCCCTCAATCAGGCTGTGGTGAGTCATACACATTGTGTCGTATGCATGTCGCACGGGGCGGGGGTGGGCCATAGTCCGTCGCAGGTAGCGGCTATGGTCACCGTCTTCACTAGTTGTGATTTCCTTGAATCGTTTTAAAATACCGGGTCCCTCACAGGTTTGCACGTTGCACTGAAATGGCTGCCGTGTGTGCTTTCCGATCCTACTCTGGTTGGAACACCGTTCGGAACGAAGGAATGGCCTTGAGGGTCAAACGATTCAAATAATGGTCGATTCTGGGTGTCGAACGGGCCCGACCGGCGCAGGCATGTCTATGTTGCCCCGTTGGACACGGAGTAAGCTTTTGGAATTTTCTAATATCGCGCAAAACGGGCTCGTGGATCGAGACTTGAAGGCGGATCCAGGGGCGCCGCTCGTATTTTTGCCAAGCACGCTACGTCGTCGGGAGAGACGTGGGGACTGGTGGTTCTAGGGCCGATTTTTGGTGAGAATCTACTGTTCACCATCCTCTACACAGTGGTTCGCACGTTGCACTGAAACAGCCGCCGTGTGTGATTTCCGATCCTGCTCTGGTCGGAACACCGTTCGGAATGAAGGAATGGCCTTGAAGGTCAAACGATTCAAATAATGGTCGATTCTGGGTATTGAACGGGCCGACCGGCGCAGGCATGTCAATGTTGCCCCGTTGGACACGGAGTAAGCTTCTGGAATTTTCTAATATCGTGCAAAACGGGCTCGTGGATCGAGACTTGAAGGCGGATCCAGGGGCGCCGCTCGTATTTTTGCCAAGCACGCTACGTCGTCGGGGGAGACGTGGGGACTGGTGATTCCGGGGCTGATTTTTGGTGAGAATCTACTGTTCACCATCCTCTACGCAGTGGTTCACACGTTGCACTGAAACGGCTACCGTGTGTGATTTCCGATCCTGCTCTGGTCGGAACACCGTTCGGAATGAAGGAATGGCCTTGAGGGTCAAACGATTCAAATAATGGTCGATTCTGGGTGTCGAACGGGCCGACCGGCGCAGACATGTCTGTGTTGCCCCGTTGGACACGGAGTAAGCTTCTAGAATTTTCTAATATCGTGCAAAATGGGCTCGTGGATCGAGACTTGAAGGCGGATCCAGGGGTGCTGCTCGTATTTTTGCCAAGCATGCTACGTCGTCGAGGGAGACGTGGGGACTGGTGGTTCTGGGGCCGATTTTTGGTGAGAATCTACTGTTCACCATCCTCTACGCAGTGGTTCGCACGTTGCACTGAAACGGCCGCCGTGTGTGATTTCTGATCCTGCTCTAGTCGGAACACCGTTCGGAATGAAGGAATGGCCTTGAGGGTCAAACGATTCAAATAATGGTCGATTCTGGGTGTCGAACGGGCCGACCGGCGCAGGCATGTCTATGTTGCCCCGTTGGACATGGAGTAAGCTTCCGAAATTTTCTAATATCGTGCAAAACGGGCTCGTGGATCGAGACTTGAAGGCGGATCCAGTGGCGCCGCTCGTATTTTTGTCAAGCACGATACGTCGTCGGGGGAGACGCGGGGACTGGTGGTTCCGGGGCCGATTTTTGGTGAGAATCTACTGTTCACCATCCTCTACGCAATGGTTCGCACGTTGCACTGAAACGGCCGCCGTGTGTGATTTCCGATCCTGCTCTGGTCGGAACACCGTTCGGAATGAAGGAATGACCTTGAGGGTCAAACGATTCAAATAATGGTCGATTCTGGGTGTCGAACGAGCCGACCGGCACAGGCATGTCTATGTTGCCCCGTTGGACACGGAGTAAGCTTCCGGAATTTTCTAACATCGCGCAAAACGGGTGTAATACCCAAATTCGACGATTAGGGTTTTGCCTTGCATTCATGCATACATGCCATCATCCCCATACACGTGCACCCACACACCCACCTTGTTTAAACTAAAATGTAATATGATTGTATTTTATCGAATATGTACATATCTCATCCTCGGTGGAAATCATTACAACACCAATCAACTTATTTGGGTCGGAAAACACCAGAATTAGCAATAGCAAGTGAGGTGAGTTAGCATTCTCTAGCTAGGACCAACACCTACTTGTTCCTCTTCTGAAGCCGTCCCAAAATTGCTACTAACTGCTAGTCTGATAGAGGCGATCAATCCCAAACCCTAAAAAGTGGAAGGACTAGGGCTGAGAGATTAGGGAAGCTCTGGTGGATGAAAAGTCCCCAAATTTCATAAGTAGTCTCAAGAGCAGAAACCCAAGCTACCTACCAATTTTCAAATTTTTTGGAAGAAAATAAAACATAGCTGCAATTCAAACTCCATTTTAGGTCAAAACTCGGGATTGAACTAGAAACCAGGTCAAACCAGCTTCAAATCAGTTCAAACTTCCACAGTAGGTCCTACAAATCAATTTGGACATCCTGTAAAAATTTCAGAAATTTTGGAGCCAGATTCATACATGAAATAACACAATTAGTATCTCTGTTATTAAAGAAAAAGAAAAAGTAAAAAGAAAAAAAAAGGATCGGGCTGAGGCCTACTGGGCCGCCTCCGGCCAGCCCGCTAACCCCGCCGGCGCCGCAGCCCGCCTCGCTGCGACTAGGTCGCGCCGGTCAGTCTCTCCTCTCCCCTCCCCTCTCACTATCGCCCGGGCCCGCTTGTCAGCGCCTTTCTTCCACGTCGCCGCCGCTCGTACGCCGGGGTGGGCGGTGCCCGCTCCAACAAGCCTCCTCCCGCTTCGCGCCACCGCCCTATTTAACCCTCGCTCGGATAGCCAACCACCCTTCCCATCCCCGGTCCGAAAACCCTAACACCCGCTACCCTAGCTCCGCTCACTCCCTGTCTTCCTCGCCTCCGGTCCCGACTCCGGCGAGAGATTCTCGAGCACCCGGTGAGCCCCCGACCCATCCTCTGGGCTCTCGAGCTTCCCCATACTCACCCTCACCGCCGTCCACCAAGAAGCCCCACCGCCGGTGACCGTCGCTACCCCTTTCCCCGGCCTCCTCCACCGCTCTGCACCACCAACCCGTCCCCAGGGTGAGCTCCTCTTCCCTCCCTCATCCTCAGCCGAGCTAGCCGTGGCCCCATTCCTCCTCTAGCCAAGTCTGGCGAGCCTCCGGCGAGAGCGCCACCGTCCAAGCCGTGCTCCGGTCAGGCCAGAGAGAGTGAGTGCGTGGGAGAGAGAGAGAGAGAGAGATGAGAGAGGGAAGTTGATGATGTATAGTGCGGTATCCCGCGTATTAGGGGTATCCGTATACAGTTCCCCGGGACTTTAGGAAGGTACAGCGTATCCGGTAAAGGATCCCCGGATGATAAGGTAACCCCTCTAGAGGAGGGAAGACTCTCTTTAAACTAGGAAGTCAATCCCGACGTTTAAGGAAGCCAGAGTCCTACTCGGGCGTAAGTCCACGTCCAGTACGACCCTGGGAACCCCCTATATAAGGATGAGCAATCCCATAGGGGAGGGGGAGGTAAATTAGGTCAAGACAGGTCCAACAGATCGATCTAGTCGCAGCACAAGAAGCATAGGATCTCAGGAGGCGAAGCCCTAGAAGACCCGCTGCCTCGAAGGAGTCGAGCCCGGCGGTTAGCTCAGATTAGTCTAGGATTAGGTCTAGGGTAGCCACTAACATACACCCCCCATTGTAAGCGTGTTCTCCATCAATATATAGCAACAGGGCGTAGGGTTATTATCCTGAGGGAGGCCCAAACCTGTATAAAAACGGCTGTCCCCTGCTGTCAGAACTCCTGGCACTTGGGCCCTAGAGGTCCCTACCCCCCAGTAATCCTCATTCCACGAATACCGTAAGATCGCCGATTCACCGATCGTCGACAGATGGCGCCGACCGTGGGGACCTCTTCGGACCAAGCCGTCCAGGAAGGATCAGAGTCAGCAGGACGCGCAACCAAGCGCGATCAGATCCCAGCACCGTTTGCACAGCCCTCACCGGTTTTGACCGAGGAGGAGGAAGCAAACTCGACAGGAAAAACCGATCGCAATCTCGCCCCGTACTGGGTACTCGGACCAGGGTTTCTACGACAACTTTGGTCCTCTGGACCCGTACCCGGTTACGGATCGAGTGGATTTCGGGGAATACGCCCCTGGAGAGGACTCGGACGGCGAAGCAGATCACTTCAGAACCGAGTGCGCCAGGGCCTTCAGCGGGAAGCTGGTCTTGAACGACGACTTCCCGGCAGGAACGACCAGCCCCATGGTTGGAGTCTCTCCTGCAAACTCTGATCGTGAGAACGATCAAGATCTTACCCACGTTGCGTCCGATGAGGACAACGTGATGGAATATTAGTACACATCGTCCAGCCAAGGACCTCGGATGGTACTCGCGATCGACGATGGTCGAGATGACCTCGATGATCACAATCTCCCCGGGGGCTCACAACATGGCTGCCTCCCACATGAACGGGGGCTTACCCGCCGCCGGGGAAAGAAACTCCTCGCCGGAACGAAGACTGCCTGCCGCTGTGGAGAGATCGCCCCCGGGAACAAGGGAGTACGTGTCCCGAACTGCTCGAAGACTTGCGGAAGTGCGCAATTTGCTGTCACAGCCTCCAGTCGCGGATCTATCGACACCCGCGGGGCGTGCAGTGGCTGCAACGGCTGGGGGCTGACCTCCAAGAGGCTCAGAACCAGGCCGAGTCTTCTCGAGCCCAATCGGTGGCCCGTAGCTCTACTCGGGTGGACACCCCTCCTCCGCTAGAAGAACGCGATCGGGAGGGACGACAACCCCAGGAACAGGCCTCCTCAGGAGGAGCCACCTGTCGACCTCCGAGAACAGCTCGACAAGCACCGCCGCCAGAGGCGCCAACAAGAGCAGCAACCTTCTCAGGAGAGACCACGCACAAAACGCCAATGCTCGGGGCCGATCTTCGACCTCGAATAGCGGCGAGATTGCACCTTATCGGGGGTCCTTCAGCGGATACAGGAGCTATCCCTGGAACTCCGATAGGTACGGTGGCCTTCTCGTTTCAAGCCCGACTCGCTAGAATCGTACGACGGAACCACGAATCCCGTGGAATTCTTTCAGATCTACACCACCGCGATCGAAGCAGCCGGAGGGGACGAGAAGGTTATGGCCAAACTATCTTCCTACCGCTCTCAGAGGAGCCGCTAGGACGTGGTTGACGAATCTACCCCCAGGAACGATCCGTTCGTGGGGACAGCTATGCGACATGCTGCTCGGGAACTTCCAAGGTACCTTCCCAAGGCCTGGTCGGGTCGACGATCTATTCCTTGTCGTCCAACGACCCAGACGAGACTTTTCAAGAGTTCACCAAAAGGTTTAGTGCTGTCCGCAACACTATCCCAGAGATAACCGACTCGGACGTCCTCCGCGCCTTCACTCGAGGCAGCCGAAACGAGATGTGCACGCACGATCTGATCATGCGGCCACCGAGAACCACCAGGCAACTCATGGACCTGGCCGAGAAGGCCGCCTGTGCGGAGGAAACCCTGCGCTATATCAAGCAACAGTGGGGTGAGTCGACTAGTTCTCCCCTCCGGTCGAGGAGCGATTCGCGCAAGTCTAAGCGCAAGAAGAAGCCCTCCGGAGGGAGCAAGGAGAAAAGGATCAAAGCTGACGAGGTAATGGCCGAAATCTCCGAGAAGCGCACCTGGCGATCACGCCCCAAGGACAAACCTACCACGTCCTCCGACAAGTCGTCGAAGCCCTGGTGCGATTTTCACCAGACCGACTCGCATGATCTGTGACAGTGTCGCATCTTCAAGAAGTATTTTCGGGAAGAAAAAGAGAGGTTCCGCGAGGAGAACCCTTAGGTCGCAAATAACAGTCGGGAAACGACTTTCGACGACGATGATTCCACTCCTGAGCCTTTCCAGGGGCATGTTAGAGCGATCGAGCACATATTCGGGGGCTCAACCTCTTATGAATCCAAGAGGCAGTATAAGGCGATCGCCCGAGAAGTTCTCGCGAGTCCCTCGAGCGATCAAGTGGTCTGAGTCACGATATCTTTCGACCAGACGATTGCCCCGAAAATTGCGCTCGACCGGGACGGTACCCTATTGTGGTCGAGCCAACGATCAACAACTGCCGAGTGGGCCGCGTGCTGATAGACGGAGGGAGCTCCTCAATATCCTATTCGCTAACGCCCTCGACGCCATGCAAGTGCCCCGATCGTCTGTTCAGACGGTGATGCACGCCTTCCATGGTATCGTCCCGGGCTCATCGGCCACAGCCGATCGGGCAAGTCACATGCTCCCGGTTACCTTTGGTACACCGGAGAACTTCCGAACAGAGAAAATTCTGTTCGATGTAGTCGATTTCGAGACAGCATACAACGCTATCTGGGGCGCCCTACTCTGGCCAAGTTCATGGCAGCTACACACTATGCCTACCAGTGCATAAAGATGCCCGGCCCAAAAGGTGTCCTCGCGATAAGGAGCTCCCCCAGAGAAGCACTCCTCTGCGACAAGCACAGCCTCGACCTCGCAGAGCAGCACCTACCCTCTAACCAGGACGCCAGCGTGGCGGCTCCCACCACCACGTTGTCTAGACCACCCCCACGGCTACGAGCGACAACTTCAGAAAGTACCCCCTCCAAGTCGGAGAAAGAGTTCCCCAACTAAGTCGAAACAGGGAGAAAACAGGGCCTTCCCCCAGACAGGACAACGGTTCCTCGGGAGAAGCCGCCCGACCCAGGTCGCTCGCGTCAACGGTAGAGAGGTCGCGTCCTTAGAGACTCCAGTACAACCACCTCCGATAAGATCGTACAACTGTCGCCTCTCATCGGCAGATTCCAAAGTTGCACCAGCTCCAACTCAAAGATCGTCAAGCTACGAACAAGTCGATGATAAGACGCTCCGGGGCGCCGCCGCCCAGCACGCGCACTCAACAAAAGTTCCGTCAGCAGGTCACGACAAGAGGACGCGAGTCTCTGGGGCAACCGGCGAGACAAGCTAAATGAGGAGGAGACGACCTAGTTTTGTCTAGTTCTCTTAAAGTTATTCTCTTACAGTAGCCTATAAAAGACACAGTTTTCTCTAAATGATACAAGTTTTTTAGTTCAGTGTTTTTTGTTATCAATTCAGACTGCCTATCCGAGATATCCCTCGAACAATCAGTCGGGGGCTGGATAAGAATACGGTAAAGTTGAAATACGAGTACGAGTACCGACTTCTTCGACCTGTACAAGGAAAAAGGGTCCTGCGCTGCAACTGTCAGGGATGCAAGGAAAACCCCTTAACGCGTTTGCAGGTGACAGGGGAGCCACTGAGCCCCCCACTTGACCAAACCTAAGGCCTGGTTGACTAAGCTCCCCAGTTCCGTAGCAATGTCCCCCAATCCCGAGTAAAGGAAGGGAAGAAAGTGCGAGTACGACTAGATCAACGGAACCCGTACGCTTATCTCGTTGTCGATTGCTCGGAGCAGAAGATACTCGGTAGAGTGAAACTTGTTGATCGAGCAAGTGTAGGATTTACTAGCCAAACAACCGAAGTCTCCCCTCAGCAAAGGAATACGGAGGTGCCGCCATGGCCACGACAAGCTGTACGAAAGACCCCTTATCGCGTTTACTGATGACGAGGAGCCACGGAGCCCTCCATCCGACTAAACCTAAGGTCTGGTGATCGCAGCAAGAATGACCTACGGCACTATTCGTACACCTACACCGAAGGGAGGCAAAGGGCACTGGTTCTGACTAAAGCCTACGCTTGCATCCGACAAGGTTTCACATCAGCAGAATAGACAAGGTTTTCAAAAAAGCCAAAAAACACACAAGTTATCGCACAGTTACTAACCACTACATTCATGTAAAAGTATGCTATTACAGAATCCTACTGTAGGCCAGGCGCCTGAACCCGATCACCAAAGGCGTCCGCCGCTCCCTGCACCGCCTCGAGAAGCTCCTCCTCCTCGCCCTCCGGCAGATCGGCAGCGAGCGCCTCCAGGGATAGGTCCGGATGCCTGCGCTTCAGAAGAGCCAAAGCAAAGGCCAGGGCGTCGCGCACACCTTGCCGAAGCTCGTCCTCGAGAAGCTTCTCGACGGTGGGCTTCAGCCGGGATACAGACGCCATCAGATCCGCCAGGCGGGCGGCCGGAGCAAGGCCCGGGGGGACAACGACGCCGACTTCGCCCAGCGCCTTCTCGAGTGCGTTCAAGGCTCCCTCGAGGTCCCCTCCAGCTTCCCCGTGTAGGAACTGACTCCTTTGCAGGATAGACTCCGCTTCGGGGAGGCGCGCCTTCAGATCGGCTCGATCGCTGCCCGCTGCTTCTCGGAGTCCTCAAGGCGTTTCTGTAGCGCCTCGCTCTCCGCCCGCCATCTCCCGGCCTCGTCAAGGCTTTTCCTCGACTCTTCGCGCGCCAAGTCCAGCTCCGCTTGGGCCTTCTCGAGTGGAGCCGCCCGGGAGATAGCGAGCTGAAAAAGAATAGGTTAGTACAAAGCAAAGTAAGATTACCTTGTCACTAATCTCCCGTGCATTACCTGCAGCAGGAGGAAAGGCCAAGATTCTCCGGCGCCGAAGAACCCGGAGCCGTAACCTGCCCGACCAGGGCCATTTCTGACTCCAGCGCCGGGGGCTGCGGCTCGCTCAGTAGAGGCCGGTGGCATCTCCGGCGCAGGGGTCCGCTGCTCGACAGGGGCCGGTGCCGGTGTCGGTGCCGGGGGCTCCTGCTCGATATCCGCCCTAGTCGAGGTCTTGGGCGGGAAGAATCGTAACCTAGTCACCGAAAACCACCAAGTCAAGTCTTCAGCGAGGCGAATCAAAAGGAAAAGGCGGCAAAAGACAAACTAACCTCGGGCGCTTCCCCGTTGAAGTAGGTTTCCTTGCCAAGGCACCCAAACTTCGCTTGCCGGAAGCCATCGGTGCCTTCCCCTTGTCCGCCACGGTCTCCTCCCCAAGAGCAGTCGTGGGAGGGGGAGTTGGTTCCTTGGCGAGGGGGCTGCTCGCTTCGGGCTGCCGACACATCCTTCCTTATGATCTTCATTCGGGAAAGAATATGGAAAAAGAGTAGTCGGGAAAGAGCTCAAACCTGCGGCTGAGGATCCCAGGCGGGAGAACTCGTCGAGATGATCTTCGCCCCCGCCTCGGCTGCGGAAGGACCTCCCTCCCTCGTCTCGGAGGATGGCGGGGCCGTGTCGAACATTTCGATTTCATCGTCCTCGACGGGAGTGCCAGCTCTTTCGGCTCCGAGTCGGGACCCCGCGGCCTGTGCGCTGCGGGAGAAGAAGTCCGAGGGCTTTCAGTAAGGCTACTCGGACAAGCCCAAGTTAGACAAGGAGATAAGATGGATAACTCACCGAGAACACTTCCTGTCGGCCATCCGGACTCTGCTTCAGAAGGGGCAGGGGCACGTCCGTACGCCCTCCTTGGGGGACTGCTCGAATAGGTTGTTCAACCTACTCTGAAGCTCCTCCGAGGACAACTCTGCATGGCGCGACAAGGCAGAAGTATGTGAGAAGTCTTGACAATTGAATTGGCGCGGAGGAGGTCATAGTACTTACCCGTGTCGAAGTCCCTTGTCGGGTCTTGGTTCTGCGGGATCACCCAGGCCGCCGTGACCCTCGACCGAAGAGGGCTTATCCGGCGTCGAAGGAAATCCTCCGCGACATCCCATGCCGTCAAACCTTTGGCGGCGAGATTGGCGATGTCGTGGACGAGCGCCGTGAGGTGCCTAGTCTCCTTCGGGGCCTCTCCCCAGCTCTTGTTCTGAAGGGGGGCGAGTCTGCAGTTGGAGATCCCAGAATTCGCTGGGGGCTGGCAGTAGAACCATCGAGCATGCCAGCCCGACCACGAAGATTTCCAGGAGGAGGCGATGTAGGCATCCTTCCTCCCTTCTCGGAGACGGAATCCGGCGCCGCCGACGACTCCTGCACCACTGCCCTTCACCCGGCGGAGGTTGTAGAAGTACCTCCAAAGCTCCAGGTTTCGGCCTAATGCCGAGGTAGGCTTCGCATAGGTGCGCGAAGACCGCCAGCATTAGGACCGAGTTCGGGTTGAGATGAATCAACTCGATCTGGTAAAACTGGAGCGCGAGGAGGAAGAACGACGAAGGTGGGAATTGGAATCCACACCTGAAGAAGTCCGCGAAGACGACGGTCCACTCGTGTCGGGGGTGGGGACCGTCTCCTTCACGGCCTCCCGGAAAGGCACAAAAACCGTCGGGAGGATACCTCATCCACCACAAGCTTCTCCAAGGCGGGGGAGTCCATCACCGAGGCCTCGAAAGGAGGATGGCGATGGCCTTCTCCTCCGCGGCTTTCCCCGACTCCTTTGTGCAATTGGGAGACCCTTTCGCGATGTTCTTTTTGCCCATCTTCGTCAATCGACCAAACGAGGATGGAGGCGAGGGTTTTGGCAGGAGCGCGAGGAAGGGGATGAAGGGAGCAGGAAGGCTAGGAGGCAAAGAGGACAATGCGTGCAAAAACCCTGATTCTTGGACTCCTAAAGATTTTAAAACTTTCGCCGAAGCTGAGTGCGGTTTTCGGCACGATCAGTTCCATCGCATTTAATGCGGGCAGTTGCTTTTTCCGCTTACAGGGCGCTTCGTGGGAAAAAGAGGGTCTGACAACCCACGACCCAAACGAGCGCGCCGTGGTTCAGCGCATGCTAACGGCACCACGACGCCGAGAGAGAAAAGATCTTCATCACCACGCGAAATTTCCGTCACGATGGATCCGTTTCCTAGAAATATGCCAGGCGAACGCGTGTCCGTGATCAACGGATCAGATCAGACCAGAAAAGCATTCTGGATTTTCCGAAGGACTATTCCGATAAGGTTTTCATGACTACTCGGTAGGGGATTGAACCTACTCGGAGAAGTCGCCGACAAGAACTACTCGGATCGCCTACTCGGAATTTCGTTCCCGACAAGGGAAGATTTCTAACGAAACCATCATGACCTCACTTCACGTACTGATGGGGGGCTTGATGATGTATAGTGCGGTATCCCGCGTATTAGGGGTATCCGTATACAGTTCCCCGGGACTTTAGGAAGGTACAGCGTATCCGGTGAAGGATCCCCGGACGATAAGGTAACCCCTCTAGAGGAGGGAAGACTCCCTTGAAACTAAGAAGTCAATCCCGATGTTTAAGGAAGCCAGAGTCCTACTCGGGCGTAAGTCCACGTCCAGTACGATCCTGGGAACCCCCTATATAAGGATGAGCAATCCCATAGGGGAGGGGGAGGTAAAATTAGGTCAAGACAGGTCCAACAGATCGATCTAGTCGCAGCACAAGAAGCATCGGATCTCAGGAGGCGAAGCCCTAGAAGACCCGCTGCCTCGAAGGAGTCGAGCCCGGCGGTTAGCTCAGATTAGTCTAGGATTAGGTCTAGGGTAGCCACTAACATACACCCCCCATTGTAAGCGTGTTCTCCATCAATATATAGCAACATGACATAGGGTTATTATCCTGAGGGAGGCCTGGAACCTGTATAAAAAACGGCTGTCCCCTGCTGTCAGAACTCCTGGCACTTGGGCCCTAGAGGTCCTTACCCCCCAGTAATCCTCATTCACTGATCGGCGACAGAAGTGGATGGCCGCGTGGCAGCCCGGGACTGGCTAGCCGAGTCCAGTCAGCGGCTGACTGGGTCTCAGCTGCCCAGTCAGCCCTGTCCGCTGGGGCCCGCGTGTCAGCTAGAGTAGGTTTAGGGTTAGGGAATCTAGAGTAGATTAACTCGGGTACGCGTAGGATTTAGGATTCAGGTCTGGTTATCTCTCGGGTAGATTTAGCAATTTGATTCCCGCAGTTAGGGTTAGGGTTTGGTTAAAAATCCGCAAAAATTTCAAACGCGCATAACTTTTAGACCGTAACTCCGATTTTGATAAATTTTATATATTTGGAAACCTCACGAAAATCCCTACGATTTGGTCGAAACAAAACCTTATGTAGAGCACATGCACAGTAGGCCATTTGGGGATTCGTTAGTCCTCGTTGTGTCGCGGATCGGCAAAACCCTAACTCGACGGTCGTAGCTCCAAATTGCACAATTCCAATTGCGCTGAACTCATGACTTGTATTACTTGCATGATACCAACCTGACTAACACATTGCCATGCACTGTCACCAATGATGTTAATCCTAAATTCCCAGTTGCATCATAAAATGTCATGCATGCATGCTTAGTATACACATAATCTCTACAAGTTAAACTTAAGCCGTGCATGTAGTCAAAGTTCCTCGGCATCAACTGATCACTGTAGGAACATGTATCTAGCATCAGTTATTCATCACGCATACATGCTGGATCTTATTGTTCTTTTACGTTTATTTTCGGTATCGCTTATCGCTCGTATCAGAGCCTGAAGAAGGAGACCACTCGGTTTTCACTCCAGAGCAAGATCCAGAACCCTGCGATCAAGGCAAGCAGAGCTTGTTGCATCCCTCTCCTGTTACTTATGTTCTTTCATGTGGATGTGCTTGAGCGGGAATATTTATTGAATTGTTGCGTAGGATGGGCAAGACTAGCATGTTAGGATGTGTTACATTTTATGTTCAGCTCTGGCTGAGATTTAACTTGATGGCCTAACAACTTAAAACTCTCCAAAGTGAGATGTGAGAGCCGAGGGTGTGCACGATGAATACGGTTGGTGGTAACTGAAGTGAAAGAGGCGACCCCCGGAGCAAGTAGAGTTTGTGTCGTCGCACCAACTTGAGGTTATTTCATCGTGTTACTTCCCTTATCACCGCGTGGACGTTGCCAAAAAATCACCGTTATGGGTTACCTGATGGCAAGTCTCGGTCACTTGGAGATAGCTACCTCCGAGTGAAGAGCACTCAATATCCCCATGACAGTTGCATTGCGGTAACGGTCGAGAGATTAAACTGGAAATGATGTGTGATGAATTGATGATTAATTGGGAGTGTGGGTTGCTCTGAATGAATTTAGGATGTCAGGCTTAATGCGTTCATGGTTGTACTAGATTAGGTGCGGCAACTTGAGTTGCCAGTTGCCCGTTGTACTTTCTTCCTATATTGTTGTCATTGCACCATGTTATTGCTGTTATAGTGAATCCATGTGTAGGACATTCAATCAAGCCCGAATAAGTCTTGCGAGTACTTTTGTACTCACCTAGGATATTCCTAGATCATTGTAGGTGAGCCAGTGGTCGAGGATTACTTCGAGGATGCCTAGTACTTGGTTTCTTGGTTGGCTATCGACTCGTGGGATTTTGTTGGCTTTGGGACAGCGGTCGATGCGCCGCTATGGGACTCATTTAACTATCTTCCGCTGTGTTTAAATCTTTCATATTTGGATATGCTTTCGGTTTATCACCGAGTGATGTAAACTGAATAGTTCACCATGTGGACAGCTAGTTGTATGATCGTATCGTAGTGGTTTATGTGATGATATGCTTGCTGTCCAACATATGCCCCCACTCCCGTCTGTCATGCGTGTATGTTGAAATGGGGGGTGTGGTTGGGTGCATATGGAGGTACTTGTTATTTTATTTCGGCTCATGTGGAATGCAAAGTGAAAGTATGGTCCATTGCCAAAGTGAGTCATACGCGTGAGGCGTATGTGTTTGGAATCGTGATCCCCCAATCAGGTCGTGGTGAGTCATACGCATTGTGTCGTATGCATGTCGCACGGGGCGGGGGTGGGCCATAGACCGTCGCAGGTAGCAGCTATGGTCACCGTCTCATTGGTTGTGAATTCCTCAAATCGGACTAAAATACCGGGGTCCCTCAAAACGGGCTCGTGGATCGAGACTTGAAGGCGGATCCAGGAGCGCTGCTCGTATTTTTGCCAAGCACGCTACGTCGTCGGGGGAGACGTGGGGACTGGTGGTTCTGGGGCCGATTTTGGTGAGAATATACTGTTCACCATCCTCTACGCAGTGGTTCACAAGTTGCACTAAAACGGCCAGCATGTGTGATTTCCGATCCTGCTCTGGTCGGAACACGTTCGGAATGAAGGAATGGCCTTGAGGGTCAAACGATTCAAATAATCGTCGATTCTGGGTGTCGAACGGGCTGACGGCGCAGGCATGTTTGTGTTGCCCCGTTGGACACGGAATAAGCTTCCGGAATTTTCTAATATCGTGCAAAACGGGCTCGTGGATCGAGACTTGAAGGCGGATCCAGGGGCACCGCTCGTATTTTTGCCATGCACGCTACGTCGTCGGGGGAGACGTGGGGACTGGTGATTCCGGGGCCGATTTTTGGTGAGAATCTACTGTTCACCATCCTCTACGCAGTGGTTCACACGTTGCACTGAAACGGCTACCGTGTGTGATTTCCGATCCTGCTCTGGTCGGAACACCGTTCGGAATGAAGGAATAGCCTTGAGGGTCAAACGATTCAAATAATGGTCGATTCTGGGTGTCGAACGGGCCGACCGGCGCAGACATGTCTGTGTTGCCCCGTTGGACACGGAGTAAGCTTCCGGAATTTTCTAATATCGCGCAAAACGGGCTCGTGGATCGAGACTTGAAGGCGGATCCAGGGGCGCCGCTCGTATTTTTGCCATGCACGCTACGTCGTCGGGGGAGACGTGGGGACTGGTGGTTCTGGGGCCAATTTTTGGTGAGAATCTACTGTTCACCATCCTCTACATAGTGGTTCAAACGTTGCACTGAAACGGCCGTCGTGTGTGATTTCCGATCCTGCTCTGGTCGGAACACCGTTCGGAATGAAGGAATGGCCTTGAGGGTCAAACGATTCAAATAATGATCGATTCTGGGTGTCGAACGGGCCGACCGGCTCAGGCATGTCTGTGTTGCCCCGTTGGACACGGAGTAAGCTTCTGGAATTTTCTAATATCGTGCAAAACGGGTGTAATGACCCTAAACCTTAAGGCACGAGATCAGTAAAGATCGCTGTGACTAATTCGGAGTTCCTCTCATACATGCATGCATCTAGGCCATTTAAATTGGTCCAACCTGAAAAACCCTAAAACTTGACTTAAGAAGATCTGCGTAGTTTCAATAATATCTTGAATAGCCTACATGAATTTTCTGGATACGAAAAATCTATGAGTGAAACCCGAAACAAAAGTTAAGTCAATTGCGACCTTACAAATAAAAGAAAGATGTGAATTTAAAATTTAAAGCTTCGCATGCCAAATCGGATCCGATGGTTGTGTCCGCAGCGTCGAGATAGTCAAAATGAAGTATCCATTTGTGCATTTTGGTTATCGGGCGCCCAATCGGGTGCCCAATAAAATAAAATTGAAACCCTAATCTAAAAGGGCCAGGGGGCCCACGGGCTGGCCACCCCAGCCCCACTCACCCACCGCCGCCGCCTTTGCCTTCGGGCTAGGCCACCGCCTCCACCTCTTGCCCCTCCGTCGCGCCCCGTTGCCACTCCGGCCGGCCGCTGACCGCCGTCGCTCCGCCCTAGCTCTCCCCGCCGTGTGCCGCGGCCCCTCATCCGAGCCCTGCCACCGTCCCATGCGCCATGCCCGCTTGGGCCCGGCCGCCTGTGCGCCGCCTACCGCCGCTGCTCGGTGGAGCCGCCATCTTCGGCGATTGCCGCCGGCGAGCTGACCACCGCCGCGCCCCCTCTCCCCGTTCTCCTCTGCCGCGCGCTATCGGCCGCTCCCCGGCACCTCCACCTCCGCCTGCGCCACCCCAGCCACGCCTCACCGGCGCTGGCCGGTGCCTCCCGTCCAACCGCCGCCATCGCCTTCCTCTACCCCAGCGCGCCGCTGCTCACCTCGGCTGCCCCACGCCCCTGGATCCTCTCCGCCTCCCAAAACCGCTGGGTCCCCTTCACCAAGCACACCTGCCGGCCACGCCATGCCGCAGGCAACGCCGCCCCTGCCTCAGAAACCCGGCCCCGATCTCAGCTTCCCCACCGCCCGAGCATCGGAAGCTGCAACGCCCGAGTCCTCATCGCCATCTTCGCCGCCCCGGGAACCACGTTGTCGTGCCGCCGAAGTCGACCGTAACGCCGCGCCACATCTACGCCAAGCCCATCTTCCTCGCCACCAAGCCGAACCTCCGGAGCAGTCGCCACTTCGCCGGCTTTCTCCCCGACCCAAGCCTTGAACCGAGCCAAGCGGTGAGTCCCTCCTCCTCCTCTGCTCTGATTGCCAACAGCTTAGCTCGTCGCTGCCAGGTGCCCTGACCAGATCTCATCAGCGGAGCCTTGCCGGCCGGTCAGACCGCTGGTCTGGGCAGTCTGACCACAGGACACCACCCCCTTGCCGCTTCGGTCCATTAGCCAGTAGCAGTACCACAGTTAGAAGCCCAGCATTTTGGTTTAGAGCAGAGTAGTTAGGATTAGTACATACTTCCTTAGGTCATGGTGGCAAATAATGCAATGTATGCTTAACGATTTATGTGATAAACGCACTGGAATGCTGATTAGTGATATTTACATATGAGAAAAGATTGAGGAATGGTAGGAACCTTGGTAAGAACAGATGCTAAACTTGATGTTTATGTATAAATGTCAGATTACTTAAATTGAAAGAATAGAGGTTGCATTTGCTCTTAAGCTTACTTATTGAATGATTAAATCCGGGGAAATAGAGGTTAGAGAAAAGTATTATTATGGTGGGATATGCATATATGGTCATGTGATACCTCTAGTCCATCAGAACATTTTTGATCCTTATGTCGGTTAATTAGTTCCATTCTTTGCCATTGTCGAATTAGTTTCCAATAGGGAACAGTGATCGTACCTTATAGCAATAACCGAGTTAGCACGGGTTAATTGCATTAAGATAATGAGCTTTGACTTATTCCTCATGGTATGTAGAATCAGTCCAAGCATTGATTAAAATTCTGTTATTGGTGATACCCGTAAGACTGACCAGCTTAACCTTACACTATTGATACTAAAGCAACAAATAACCGTTGACCCTCCTGGCACATTAGACCTACTAATAGGTGCTGTTAGGAATCAATAATCAACATGTGAATACCAACTTAACTAAGGCCAAGTAATAATCCTAGCGACCCAGCTCAAGGAAAACATGCAACTATTATTGTTCTTGCTTAAGGTATGGTCTAACCATTCCCATAACTGTGCTGTTCAGGGATCAGTTAAATTTAGTGGATCGTCCTTGCTGTATACATTATTCTAATTATAATACTAATTAATCCATTTCATTTAGAAAAGAACTGCCCTGACAGTTTCATGATTTGGTCAATAACAACTAAGTAAGGTAAGACACCGTTTTAGCGATCGGCAGTAAAGATTAACCATTTTCCTTAATTTATATTGGAGCCAAATTGACCACTGTTTAGTTTACTCAACCAAATGTGCCATGTTCAGTAGAAACATTCTAAGTTAAGGTTAACTTATTTCCTCTACCAAGAAGAAGATAGGAAATGCTAAACTCAATTGAACTTATAGAACTCGTAGAAAATGTTAACGACCTCCAAACACATGTATACTAGAGAATCTAGCTTAACAGTTAAAATAACCATGTTTAGTACCTTAATTCCTTTAAAAACCAGTATAATTATGTAATCATATCTTATATGTCATCACTATGTATAGTGTTGAAATTTACAAATCGTTTCCAAGCTCAATCTTAAACTAATCATAATAAAGCTGTAGAACTCCCAATCAACCAATTCAAATTTCATCAACCCCGTAATAACCTTTACTACACATTGAGATGCCTTTCATACATAATTCATATCATTTCTTGCTATCATTGATTGCATATATCATGCATGCATCCATATTCTAGGATTCATCCATGATTAAAGTTATAACACAACTAAAACCCAACCCAAAATCTGGAATGAATATGAACCTGCTTATGTAATTGAATACTTCATTTTTAATCCACTGTAGTTGCACCCATGTCAATTGCATCCATGCATCTTTGTCATTTTCAAATTGGCTTCTTAGGTTTCCTTTTTCCTTTTTTGAAGGTCACTTGCTTCTTACCAGTGTTTCGAGTATTCTGGAGTTCTCGCGCATGCTCCCCATACTTCCCCAAGCAACGAGGCAAGCTCCATTGCTTGTTGATTAATTAATACATTGGGTGTTAATCCCTGTTTGGATTGATGAACTGAATTGAATTGGTGCTTGTGTGATGTTTGCTCGATTGGTACTTTATACCGCACTAGTGTGTGTAGGTCTTGTTGTTAAGCAGCAGCTACGGCTGAGATTAAAATGTTTATGTTGCCCAACCCAACTTGAACTTGCTAAAGTGAGATGTGAGAGCCGAAGGGCGTGTGCACGATGAATACGGTTGGTATTTATCTGATGGTTGAATGCGGCCAGGTGTAAGTAGAGTTTGCCGACATACCAACCTGAGGTAACTTCATCGTGTCACACCCCTTGTTCACCGCGTGGGCCCGACACCGAGAATAACAGTACGGTATAATTGAGGTAAGTCTCGATACCGCGTGGAGCCTCACAACCTCCACGAGGAATGCACTCGTCATACCCGAGGTCGTTGAGTCGGTGGTGAAGGCCCGAGAGAAAGCTTGTATGTCACCAAGGAAACGAAACTACGATATATGTGAGGTAAGTCTCAGATACTGCGTGGAGCCTTGTGAACTCCACCAGGAATGCACTCCATATATCCGAGGTTGTCGGTTCGTTGGTAACGGTTTGTATTGCTTGATTGCCTTGTACATGAGTTATATGGATCGTGAGCTGATCCGAGTAATTTAAGAATGGATCGTGGGCTGATCCAATTAAGTTGAAAATGATTGTGTGGCTGATCTATGTGTGCTTGTAAATTGTTTCTGAAACCTGGTGCGAAGGTTAATGTCCAGGTAATCCATTATGTATGTGTGGTTATTATCTCTATGTTATTGTTACAATCTGAAATTGAATTGTGTAGCTTATGTTCATCCTATCTTCTATGTGCAACTTAGACTTGATATAAATTGTGAACCTTCACCACTTGCCAACCAAGATTGATACCATGTTTTAATTAGTTGATAAATAATGTCTTGCGAGTACGGTTGTTGTACTCACCTAGGTTTATCCTAGGCAGGTTCATGGAGCATTTTGGAGTTGACGTTCGCTGCTTCGGTTTACCACTTCGGCTTCGACTTCCTTGGGAATGTTGTGGGCTGTTTTGAGATGGGTTCCCCACCATCTCGGGTGTTTTTATTTTATGTTTCCGCTGCTACCCTTGTGGCTATTTTGATGTTTATCGACCTTCGGGTCAAGTTGTATGTAAGATAAGTACTGCCCCGAGTATGGGATGTGTTATAATTATACGGTAATTCTTCTCTTTAGTGTTTTGGTTGTGATATACAAGTTGTTCATTGGGCTGCTCATATACCGTGCGTGTATGGTTTTGAAGTATATGAGCTAGCCGTGAAGAGTTACAGTCATTCTTTCTTTCACTAAGTGTGACAGGTTATGGTTGAGTGACCCGCTGACTGAGATGCAGTACCAGCCAGGCAGGGTGTGGGCGATGGTACCGGGCCTTCGGGCGACCCACTGACCCCTGGGGTCAGGATAGGGTGAGGGTATCATTGTCGGGCTCCTCCAATCTTGTCTTGCTTAGTGGATTTGAGAAGGACTTTAACTCACCACAGGACCTTGGAATTGTACGTGGTTTATGGAACGTTGTTCGCTTCTGACTGGCTTGACCAACGGTGAAGGTATACGGCTCTGGTGATCATATGGTGCGTTGGTCAGGAGTCGGGCTAACCAATACCGGGTGTTCACGGCACAGGTACCGTGCCATCGGCAGGATAGCTGCTCGGTCTTTGGTGACAAGTGTTTCCTTAAGTCATATATAATTCCGGGGCCCTGACAATGGGCTCGTGGATCGAGACTTGAAGGCAGATCCAGGGGCACCGCTCGTATTTTTGCCAAGCACGCTATGTTGTCGGGGGAGACGTGGGGACTGGTGGTTCTAGGGCTAATTTTTGATGAGAATCTACTGTTCACCATCCTCTACGCAGTGGTTCACACGTTGCACTGAAACGGCCGCCGTGTGTGATTTCCGATCCTGCTCTTGTCGGAACACCGTTCAGAATGAAGGAATGGCTTTGAGGGTCAAACGATTCAACTAATGGCCGATTCTGGGTGTCGAACGGATCGACTGGCGCAGGCATGTCTGTGTTGCCCCGTTGGACACGGAGTAAGCTTCCGGAATTTTCTAATATCACGCAAAACGGGCTCGTGGATCGAGACTTGAAAGCGGATCCAGGGGCACCGCTCGTATTTTTGCCAAGCACGCTACGTCGTCGGGGGAGACGTGGGGACTGGTGGTCTAGGGCCAATTTTTGGTGAGAATCTACTGTTCACCATCCTCTACGCAGTGGTTTGCACGTTGCACTGAAATGGCCGCCGTGTGTGATTTCTGATCCTGCTCTTGTCGGAACACCGTTCGGAATGAAGCAATGGCCTTGAGGGTCAAACGATTCAAATAATGGTCAATTCTGGGTGTCGAACAGGCCGACCGACGTAGGCATGTCTATGTTGCCCCGTTGGACACGGAGTAAGCTTCTGAAATTTTCTAATATCGTTCAAAACGGGCTCGTGGATCGAGACTTGAAGGCGGATCCAGGGGTGCCGCTCGAATTTTTGCCAAGCACGCTACGTTGTCGGGGGAGACATGGGGACTGGTGGTTCTAGGGCTGATTTCTGGTGAGAATCTACTGTTCACCATCCTCTACGCAGTGGTTTGCACGTTGCACTGAAACGGCCGCCATGTATGATTTCCGATCCTGCTCTGGTCGGAACACCGTTCGGAATGAAGGAATGGCCTTGAGGGTCAAACGATTCAAATAATGGTCGATTCTGGGTGTCGAACGGGCCGACCGGCGCAGGCATGTCTGTGTTGCCCCGTTGGACACAGAGTAAGCTTCCAGAATTTACTAATATTGTGCAAAACGGGCCCATGGATCGAGACTTGAAGGCGGATCCAGGGGCGCCGCTCGTATTTTTGCCAAGCACGCTACGTCATCGGGGGAGACGTTGGGACTGGTGGTTCTAGGGCCAATTTTTGGTGAGAATCTACTGTTCACCATCCACTACGCTGTGGTTTGTACGTTGCACTGAAATGGCCGCCGTGTGTGATTTCCGATCCTGCTCTGGTCGGAACACCGTTCGGAATGAAGGAATGGCCTTGAGGGTCAAACGATTCAAATAATGATTGATTCTGGGTGTCGAACCGGCCGATCGGCGCAGGCATGTCTGTGTTGCCCCGTTGGACACGGAGTAAGCTTCTGGAATTTTCTAATATCGCGCAAAACGGGCTCGTGGATCGAGACTTGAAGGCGGATCCAGGGGCGCCGCTTGTATTTTTGCCAAGCACGCTACGTCGTCACGGGAGACATGGGGACTGGTGGTTCTAGGGCTGATTTTTGGTGAGAATCTACTGTTCACCATCCTCTACGCAGTGGTTTGCACGTTGCACTGAAACGGCCGCCGTGTGTGATTTTTGATCCTGCTCTGGTTGGAATACCGTTCGGAATGAAGGAATGACCTTAAGGGTCAAACGATTCAAATAATGGTTGATTCTGGGTGTCGAACGGGCCGACTGGCACAGGCATGTCTATGTTGCCCCGTTGGACACAAAGTAAGCTTCCAGAATTTTCTAAGATCGTGCAAAACGGGCTCGTGGATCGACACTTGAAGGCGGATCCAGGGGCGCCGCTCGTATTTTGCCAAGCACGCTACGTCTTCGGGGGAGTCGTGGGGACTGGTGGTTCTGGGGCTGATTTTTGGTGAGAATCTAGTGTTCGCCATCCTCTACGCAGTGGTTTGCACGTTGCACTGAAACGGCCGCCGTGTGTGATTTCTGTTCCTGCTCTGGTCGGAACACCGTTCGGAATGAAGGAATGGCCTTGAGGGTCAAACGATTCAAATAATGGTCGATTCTGGGTGTCGAACGGGCCGACCGGTGCCGGCATGTCTGTGTTGCCCCGTTGGACACGGAGTAAGCTTCCAGAATTTTCTAATATCGTGCAAAATGGGCTCGTGGATCGAGACTTGAAGGCGGATCCAGGGGCGCCGCTCGTATTTTTGCCAAGCACGCTACGTCGTCGCAGGAGACGTGGGGACTAGTGGTTCTAGGGCAGATTTTTGGTGAGAATCTACTGTTCACCATCCTCTACGCATTGGTTCGCACGTTGCACTGAAACGGCCGCCGTGTGTGATTTCTGATCCTGCTCTGGTCGGAACACCATTCGGAATGAAGGAATGGCCTTGAGGGTCAAACGATTCAAATAATGGTCGATTCTGGGTGTTGAACGGGCCGACCGACGCAGGCATGTCTGTGTTGCCCCGTTGGACATGGAGTAAGCTTCTAGAATTTTCTAAAATCGCCCAAATGGGCTCGTGGATCGAGACTTGAAGGCGTATCCAGGGGCGCCGCTCGTATTTTTGCCAAGCACGCTACGTTGTCGGGGGAGACGTGGGGACTGGTGGTTCTAGGGTTGATTTTTGGTGAGAATCTGCTATTCACCATCCTCTACGCAGTGGTTCACACGTTGCACTGAAACGGCCGCCGTGTGTGATTTCCGATCCTGCTCTTTTCGGACACCGTTCGGAATGAAGGATTGGCCTTGAGGGACAAACGATTCGAATAATGGTCAATTCTGGGTGTCGAACGGGCCGACCGGCACCGGCACGTCTGTGTTACCACGTTGGACATGAAGGAAGCTTCTGAAATTTTGTAGCATCGTGCAAAACGGGCTCGTGGATCGAGATTTGAAGGCGGATCCAGGGGTGCCGCTCCTATTTTTGCCAAGCACGCTATGTCGTCCGGGGAGACGTGGGGACTGGTGGTTCTAGGGCTGATTTTTGGTGAGAATCTACTGTTCACCACCCTCTACGTAGTGGTTCGCACGTTGCACTAAAATGGCGGCCGTGTGTGATTTCCGATGCTGCTCTTGTCGGAATACCGTTCGGAATGAACTACTGGCCTTGAGGGTCAAACGATTCAAATAATGGTCGATTCTGGGTGTTGAACGGGCCGACCGGCGCAAGCATATCTGTGTTGCCCCGTTGGACATGGAGTAAGCTTCTGGAATTTTTTAACATCGTGCAAAACGGGCTTGTGGATCGAGACTTGAAGGCGGATCCAGGGGCGCCGTTCGTATTTTTGCCAAGCACGCTACGTCGTCGGGGGAGACGTGGAGACTGGTGGTTCTGGGGCCGATTTTTGGTGAGAATCTATTGTTCACCATCCTCTACGCAGTGATTCGCACGTCGCACTGAAACGGCCGCCGTGTGTGATTTCCGCTCCTGTTCTTGTCGGAACCCGTTCGGAATGAAGGAATGGCCTTGAGGGTCAAACGATTCAAATAATGGTTGATTCTGGATGTCGAACGGGCCAACCGGCACAAGCATGTCTGTGTTGCCCCGTTGGACACGGAGTATGCTTCTGAAATTTTCTAACATCGTGCAAAACAGGCTCGTGGATCGAGACTTGAAGGCGGATCCAGGGGCGGCGCTCGTATTTTTGCCAATCACGCTACGTCGTCGGGGGAGACATGGGGACTGGTGGTTCTAGGGCTGATTTTTGGTGAGAACCTACTGTTCACCATCCTCTACGCAGTGTTTCACGCGTTGCACTGAAACGGCCGCTGTGTGTGATTTCCGATCCTGCTCTTGTCGGAACACCGCTCGGAATGAACGAATGGCCTTGAGGGAGAAGCGATTGAAATAATGGTCGATTCTGGGTGTCGAACGGGCCGACCGGTGCTGGCATGTCTGTGTTGCCCCGTTGGACATGGAGTATGCTTCCAGAATTTTGTAACATCGTGCAAAACGGGCTCGTGGATCGAGACTTGAAGGCGGATCCAGGGGCGCCGCTCATATTTTTGCCAAGCACGCTACGTCGTCGGGGGAGACGTGGTTACTAGTGGTTCTAGGGCCGATTTTTGGTGAGAATCTACTGTTCACCATCCTCTACGCAGTGGTTCCCACGTTGCACTGAAACGGCCGCCGGGTGTGATTTCCGATCCTGCTCTTGTCGGAACACCGTTCGGAATGAAGGAATGGCCTTGAGGGTCAAATGATTCAAATAATGGTCGATTCTGGGTGCCAAACAGGCCGACCGGTGCACGCATGTCTGTGTTGCGCCGTTGGACACAAAGTAAGCTTCTAGAATTTTCTAATATCGTGCGAAACGGGCTCGTGGATCGAGACTTGAAGGCGGATTCCGGGGCGCCGCTTCTATTTTTGCCAAGCACGCTACGTCGTTGGGGGAGACGTGGGGACTGGCGGTTCTAGGGCCATTTTTTGGTGAGAATCTACTGTTCACCATCCTCTACGCAGTGGTTCGCATGTTGCACTGAAACGGCCACCGTGTGTGATTTCTGATCCTGCTGTTGTCGGAACACCGTTCAGAATGAAGAAATGGCCTTGAGGGTCAAACGATTTAAATAATGGTCGATTCTGGGTGTCGAACGGGCCGACCGGCGCAAGCATGTGTATGTTGGCCCGTTGGACACGGAGTAAGCTTTCGAAATTTTCTAACATCGTGCAAAACGGGCTCGTGGATCAAGACTTGAAGGCGGATCCAGGGGCGCCGCTCGTATTTTTGCCAAGCACGCTACGTCGCCGGGGAGACGTGGGGACTGGTGGTTCTAGGGTCAATTTTTGGTGAGAATCTACTGTTCACCATCCTCTACGTATTGGTTCTCACGTTGCACTGAAACGGCGGCCGTGTGTGATTTTCGATCCTGCTCTTGTCGGAACACCGTTCGGAATGAAGGAATGGCCTTGAGGGTCAAACGATTCAAATAATGGTCGATTCTGGGTTTCGAACGGGCCGACCGGTGCAAATATCTCTGTGTTGCCCCGTTCGACATGGAGTAAGCTTCTGGAATTTTGTAACATCGTGCAAAACGGGCTTGTGGATCGAGACTTGAAGGCGGATCCAGGGGCGCCGCTGGCATTTTTGCCAAACACGCTACGTCGTCGGGGGAGACGTGGGGACTGGTGGTTCTAGGGCCGATTTTTGGTGAGAATCTACTGTTCACCATCCTCTACGCAGTGATTCGCACATTGCACTGAAACGGCCACCGTGTGTGATTTTCGATCCTGCTCTTGTCGGAACACCGTTCGAAATGAAGGAATGGCCTTGAGGGTCAGACGATTCAAATAATGGTCGATTCTGGGTGTCGAACGGGTGGACCGGCGCAAGCATGTCTGTGTTGCCCCGTTGGACACGGAGTAAGCTTCCGGAATTTTCTAATATCATTCAAAACGGGCTCGTGGATCGAGGCTTGAAGGCGGATCCAGGGGCACCGCTCGTATTTTTGCCAAGCACGCTACGTCGTCGGGGGAGACGTGGGGACTGGTGGTTCTAGGGCCGATTTTTTGGGAGGATGCAATGCTGATGATGGAACATGATTATCTTGTGCAAACTTGCTGGATATAATGGAATGGGATGCTCCTGAATCGAAAAGAACGGTGGCGGGAGTTGAGTTCACGGAAAGCGTACCCAACACCACTTCCGGTGCATCCTGCGCTTCTTCGGCGGTGACATGGTTCACCCTGCCACGGCCGGTAGCTTGAGGCTTGTTAGGGGCTGGACCCTTAGCTTGAGAGCCTCCGCTCGCTTGCCCTTGCTGCACTTTGGGGGTAAAGGAATTTCCCGAGCACAGGGAGAAACAACGGCTCGCAAAGTGCCCCATTTTTCCGCAATTAAAGCACTGAACCTTGCTCCGATCAAATAATGACCGCGGCTGTCTTCCCTAGAGACGGGGCTGATGTCCTTGCTGCTGGGGACGAGGAGCGAAACTTTGCGGCCTTTGCGGAGGCGGTCCAAAAGAGCGAGGTGGTTGCAGCTGCCACACACGGGGTTTCTGCGAACTGCTTCCAGCAGATTTGTGCGCCTCTCTCTCGCGCTTGCGGGACTTGTCTAGAGCTAACTCTTTTGCTTCCACTTGGATGGCCTTGTCCACGAGATGCTGAACGTTGTGTGCAAGTTGCTCGAGGATTCTATTCTGGGTTGCTAGCAGGTCCGCGATGTTGGGCTACTGGAGAGGAGGTGGCACTTCCTCCTCATCGCACTCACGGTGACCACGTGCAGCTCCACGCGTTCCTGACGCCATTCTGTTGCAACCAACGACAACGGAGAGAAAGGGCAACATTAGAGAGGCGGAAAACAAAATGTTTTCGCAACGGTACAGCGGGGTATTCATGACTATGGCACATTGTTCCATACACATTTTCACAAGAAAATGAAGTACAAAACAACTGTAAGAACGATTGACAACAATACTCGATTGCATTAATACGTTCGACATAGTTCATAGATGGGGCTGCGGTTTAGATCACCTTACGGTGAAATAAATGTTACAATGCCAAAAATTGCAGCCTCCAATACCCAATTACATGCCTCCAAAAGATACCTAAAACCTAGAATTTGGTTCAGCTTACACCACCAAAATAAGACTCACAACTAGGAGCTGAAATCTAGGCAGCACTACTAAGGACTATATGGAGCTCCTTTGTTGCGACAACGGGTCTCGTAAGCCTCCAATTATATTCTCCAAACACTCATCCTACTCTTCATCGGTCGGTGGGTTACTATTGGTGTACCACATATGCACTGAGGGGTCCTCTTCCTCTTCTTCTTTAGCGGTAGATGGTGCAGCTTCATGAGTGGGGGCTGGAGCGACTGGTGCCGAGGTACCTCCTCGGGAGAGTCTTGGGGTGAAAAGCCGTAGATACTCACGGGCTGTCATCCTCCTACGTGGCTTCGCTCCAGAACTCTGGGGTTGATTGGTCTCACAGGGTGGAGTTGGGGTCGGTTCTCATACCTGAACATGTGGATTCTCACCACAGGATGATTCTTCTCCATCCTCAACACACCGTCTTCTGCGCAACTCAGAACGGAGATTGTGGTTATCTTTTGACACTCGCAGCAACTCATGAGTAACCTCTTTGTAATCCAAGTACAGCCCGTCATACATTATCTCCGCAGAGACAATGTGATGGGCAGTCTCCAACTCAGTCTCATCTTCTTCGCCGTCGCTTGGCACGGGTACCATGATGTTGTCGCCTCCATTACTTATCTGGGGAATGAGACGGAACTGGGAGAAGAAGAAGATGTCGTTGTAGCGATGACGGAGGTAGAGGACTGCTTTCCTTGCAGCTTCAAGCCTGGCGTCGTTATCACTGGCCCTGGCTGCCTTGAAGGTTTGACCGTCATCAAAGATCTTCACTGTAACCCATCAAGTCCAATAGCGAATCCTTCCTTGGGCCTTAAAACTTCGGGCATGGAAAGCTGGGAGGTCTCCGTGGGGCACATTAAGGTGTTCCAACATCCTCCATAACAGCGTGGCCCAACTTCCCAGCTGGCTCGGGTCGGTCACAATGTTGTACACCATCCTATGCAAATTTAAGGTTAGGGAAGGTAAGGTTAGCCACACAAAGAAAAACAAATGCAATAGGGGAGAAAATTTCAGAACTAAGAGCGATGAGGACGAGGAATAAAAAGCAATCTACTTACTGATTTTAAACATAGGGTTTAACTTTGCAAATAGTTTTCTCGGCAATGCCAAGTCCTATCTAACGACCACCTGCAATTGGCTTCCTACGGTCAGCTTGGCTCTGATACCAAGCTGTGAGGGACCCGGAATTTTATATCGATTCAAGGAAAGTGAAGACGGTGACCATAGCCGCTACCTGCGACGGACTATGGCCCACCCCCGCCCCGTGCGACATGCATACGACACAATGCGTATGACTCACCATGGCCTAATTGAGGGATCACGATTCCAAAAACATATGCCACAATGCGTATGACTCACTTTGGCAATGGACCGTACATTCACTTTGCACTTCACTTGAACTGAAATAAAATAACAAGTTCCTCCATATGCATCCAACCACACTCCCCATTGCAACATACACGCATGACAGACGGGAGGTGGGGGCATATGTTGGACAGCAAGCATATCATCACACGAACTACTACGGTACGATAATACACCTAGCTGTCCACATGGGACTATATGAATACATCATTCGGCGATAACCGGAAACATAGTCAAGTCCGAAGTATTCATGCAACAGCGGAATAAAAGACCCAAAATTCACAGCGGTGCATCAACCGCTGCCCAATAGTCACCAAAATCCCACGAGTCGATAGCCAACCAAGAAAGACCAAGTAGCTAGGCATCATCGAAGTAATCCTCGACCACTGGCTCACCTGCAATGATCTAGAAATATCCTAGGTGAGTACAAAAGTACTCGCAAGACTTATTCGTGCTTGATTGAATGCCCTACACATACTAGTATAGCAGCAAATAAACATGAGCATTTCAACTTAACAGGATACAAGTAGGAAACATATTTTGAATAGCAATATAGAAGGGAATCATAATCCTCAACTTGCGGTTTAGATCCCATACAATTCAGAAAGCTACCCTAGCAACATCCATTCTGATACTCCGAATTCATTTGGGGCGGCCCACACCCCATTTCAATCAGATGTCCACGACAATAACAATTTCAATCAATTCTCTCGGACCGTTACCGGCAATCGATCACCCTGAGTGTAAAGAGTGCCTTAACCCTTGGAGGTTGCAAGGCTCCAAGGGTCTTAGACTTACCTCAACTACATCCCAGCCTCGATGTCGGTAACGTCCACGCGGTGACAAGGGGAGTAATCACGATGGAGTCACCTCAGAGTTGGTATAGCGACAAACTCGCCTTACACCTGGTCGCACCATGCATCCAAATTATACCAACTTTATCCATCGTACACTTTCCCTTCGGCTCTCCCATCTCACTTTAACCAATTTAAGTGAATAGGGCAACCGGTTAAAATTTCAGCCATAGAATGACATGAGCACTCGAGGTCCTCCTACACATACTAGTTGCTCAATTACCGATCATGTATTCCAGGCAAACATTCACCACACAAACATATATAGTTAAAGCATATAGATCGTGATGTAAATATGCAACAAGCTCTGCTTGCCTTGCTCAAGTTGCTCCTGGTCTTGCGGTGAATCGTGAGCCTGGTGGTCTCCTTCTTCGAGCTCTATTGCAAACGACACGAAGTACCGGAAACAAACGACAAAAGAAAAGCAATGAGTCCAGCATGGATGCATGATGGATGATGCTAAGTGCAAGATTCCAAAGTGACTTATGGGTGATAGAAACCTACTGTAACAGGAATGTCTTGGTTTGGATGGGTAGAACTGGAGTTATAACCCTAACTATGCATGCATGTCCGTTTACCTTCAATTGTAAGTTTGAGTTGAAAATTACTACGCATAATAGATGGTCAGGACCCACAATGTTCGCATTTTAGTAAGGCTCTGCGATACGAAACCAACGCAACTGGAATTACCCGAAACGGAGCTATATTCATCAAGTTATGACCTATTGAAGAACGATGCTCAGAGGGGACAAACTAACTCGTATTCAAATTGGTCTGGAGTGCAAATGCAAATATTGAAATTTTGTTTCAACCAAATTGTAGGAAATTTCATGAGGTTTCCAAATATATAAAATTTGTCAAAATCGGAGCTACGGTTCAAAAGTTATCGCATTTCGAAGTTTAACGGACATTTTAGCAAAAATCTAACCCTAATCTACGAAAAAGAAACTGCTACGCGCACCCGGCCGAATCCACCCCGAATTCCCTACCTTAAACACGCCCAGCTGATAGGTGGGCCCCCGGTGGCAGCGCTGACTGGATAGGGAAGACCCAGTCAGCTGCTGACTGGACTGAGAGGGCCAACCAGAAGGCGCCACGCCACACCCGCGCTCCCTCTCTCTCTGCCTGCGTGGTCGGTGGCTCGGGACGGCAGCGGCCTCACCGGACCTTCGCCGGAGAAGGCGCGGCGGCACTACGGGGCTCGGCGGGCTTCGGGTGCGAGGGCGGGAGCACCAGGAGCTTACCCCGAAGTCGACGCGTGGCTGCTCGGGAGTGGAGGGGGGTCGGGACGAGGCTAGCGATGGTGACCGGCGTCGGGGAAGTTCGGTTGTCATCGGCGGCGGGTTTCGGGGCACCGAGCTACAAAAGTGAAAAGATGGGGAGGTTAGGGAGGAAGAGGGGGTGCTCGGGAAGGGAAGAGAGAGCTCGGAGAGGACCGGAGCGTGCTTTGCAAACTCGCCGGAGCGTTGGCCGGAGGTGAAGAAGAATGCGGCGGTGGGGTTGCTCCGGGCTTGGATCTGCGAAGAGGAGGGGCGGAGCGGGTCAAGGAGGAGGTGGGTGAGCTCGGGAGGGAGGCATTGGAGCTCGGGGAGCACCGGAATGGCGGCGATTGCTCGTCGGAGCTGGTGGCCGGACACGAGGGAGACGGTGGCGCGGCACGGGTAGCTCCGGTGACGGGAGCTAGGGTTTGGGCGTGGGGATGAGAAGGGGAGGAGCGGGCGCTATCCGAACGGGGGCTTAAATGGGGCGGCGGCTGTCGGAACACGGGTGGCGTGCCACCCTTCCTCCCCTACCGGCCGCGGCGACGTGGAGATGGAGCCCTGACGAGCGGGCCCCATGGACCGGGAGGAGGGAGGAGGCGGATCAGCCCCGGGGGCGTTTTCCAGAGGGAGAGGCGGGAAAAGGGGAGAAGGGGGAAGGCGCAAAGCGCCATAGGCATTTTCCAAAGGCAAAAGTGGAAAGAAGCCAAGGGGGAAACGGGTTCTCGGTAGCGGGCTGGCTCGCGGGCTGGCCGAGTGGGCCTTGGCCCAGATCCCTTTTTCTTTTTCGATTTCTTTTTCTTTTTCCAGATAAGGTTAATTTGTAATTTGATTGAGCACACAATTCAACTCCGAATTGCTTGAAATTTTTATACAATACATAAAACTAAGTATAGAACCTACCATAAAATTTGAAATCATTTGGAGACTGTTTGATCTAGGTTTGAATTCAAATTTCAAGTTTGCCCTAAGTTAGGGTTGAACTGTAACTAGGCTCTATAGACCTCCAAAAATTTCAAAATTTCATATGTGGATAGAAATCCCATCTCCATGGCCAAATACAAATTTTTGTAACTTTTTATCTACAGAAAAATTGCTTAATCATGTAATTACAATTCAGCCCTTTTTGGCGATTTGACCTTTAAATCGTCAATTGAGTTAGCAAGACCTGAGGGTTTTTGGACGAAAGATCATAGCGTACTGGTCCAGCTAGGGAGCACCAATCTCACCCACCTACTATTACTGATGATGATGTTTGATAACTCAAATAAGTTGATTGGTGTTTGCTAAAACTATCCACCGAGGATGAGATATGTACATATTCTATAAAATATGATCATATCATTTTTAAGTTTAAACAAGGTGTGTGTGGGGATGATGACATGTATGCATGGATGAATGCATGACCTAATTCACGATATAGAACCGGGTATTACAAAACCTACCCCTCTCAAAAAGATCTCGACCCGAGATCTCTAACGGTCGGCAAACAAGGATGGAAACTCGGTCTTGAGCGAATCTTCACGTTCCCACGTAGCTTCATCATCAGCTACACAGTGGTTTGCATGTTACACTGAAACGGCCGCCGTGTGTGATTTCCGATCCTGCTCTTGTCGGACCACCGTTCGGAATGAAGGAATGGCCTTGAGGGTCAAACGATTCGAATAATGGTCGATTCTGGGTGTCGAACGGGCCAACCGGCGCAAGCATGTCTGTGTTGCCCCGTTGGACACGGAGTAAGCTTCCGGAATTTTCTAATATCGTACAAAATGGGCTCATCGATCGAGACTTGAAGGCGGATCCAGGGGCGCCGCTCGTATTTTTGCCAAGCACGCTACGTCGTCGGGAGAGACGTGGGGACTGGTGGTTCTAGGGCCGATTTTTGGTGAGAATCTACTGTTCACCATCCTCTATGCAGTGGTTCGCACGTTGCACTGAAACGGCCGCCGTGTGCGATTTCCGATCCTGCTCTGGTAGGAACACCGTTCGAAATGAAGGAATGGCCTTGAGGGTCAAACGATTCGAATAATGGTCGATTCTGGGTGTCTAACGGGCCGACTGGCGCAAGCATGTCTATGTTGCCCCGTTGGACACGGAGTAAGCTTCCAGAATTTTCTAATATCGTGCAAAACGGGCTCGTGGATCGGGGACTTGAAGGCGGATCCAGGGGCGCCGCTCGTATTTTTGCCAAGCACGCTACGTCGTCGGGAGAGACGTGGAGACTGATGGTTCTAGGGCCAATTCTTGGTGAGAATCTACTGTTCACCATCCTCTACGCAGTGGTTCGCACGTTGCACTGAAACGACCGCCGTTTGTGATTTCCGATCCTGCTCTTGTCGGAACACCGTCCGGAATGAAGGAATGGCCTTGAGGGTCAAACGATTCGAAAAATGGTCGATTCTGGGCATCGAACGGGCCGACCGGTGCAAGCATGTTTGTGTTGCCCCGTTGGACACGGAGTAAGCTTCCAGAATTTTCTAATACCGTGCAAGACGGGCTCGTGGATCAAGACTTGAAGGCAGATCCAGGGGCGCCGCTCGTATTTTTGCCAAGCACGCTACGTCGTCGGGAGAGACGTGGGGACTGGTGGTTCTAGGGCTGATTTTTGGTGAGAATCTACTATTCCCCATCCTCTACGCAGTGGTTCGCAAGTTGCACTGAAACGGCCGCCGTGTGTGATTTTCGATCCTGCTCTTGTCGGAACACCGTTCAGAATGAAGGAATGGCCTTGAGGGTCAAACGATTCCAATAATGGTTGATTCTGGGTGTCGAACGGGCCGACCGGTGCAAGCATGTCTGTGTTGCCCCGTTGGACACAGAGTAAGCTTCCAGAATTTTCTAATATAGTGCAAAACGGGCTCGTGGATCGAGACTTCCAGGCGGATCCAGGGGCGCCGCTCGTATTTTTGCCAAGCACGCTACGTCGTCGGGAGAGACGTGGGGACTGGTGGTTTTAGGGCCGATTTTTGGTGAGAATTTACTGTTCACCATCCTCTATGCAGTGGTTCGCACGTTGTATTGAAACGGCTGCCGTGTGTGATTTCCGATCCTGCTCTAATCGGAACACCGTTCGAAATGAAGGAATGGCCTTGAGGGTCAAACGATTCGAATAATGGTCGATTCTGGGTGTCGAACGGGCCGACCGGCGCAAGCATATCCATGTTGCCCCGTTGGACACGGAGTAAGCTTCCGGAATTTTCTAATATCGTGCAAAACGGGCTCGTGGATCGAGACTTCAAGGCGCATCCAGGGGCGCCGCTCGTATTTTTCGCCAGGCACGCTACGTCGTCGGGAGAGACGTGGGGACTGATGATTCTAGGGCCGATTTTTGGTGACAATCTACTGTTCACCATCACCCTAATGTGTGGGACCCGGTATTTTAATCCGATTCAAGGAATTCACAACAAGTGAAGACGGTGACCATAGCCGCTACCTGCGACGGACTATGGCTCACCCCCGCCCCGTGCGACATGCATACAATACCATGCGTATGACTCACCACGGCCTGATTGAGGGATCTTGATTGCAAAAACATACGCCGTAACGCGTATGACTCACTTTGGCAATGGACCATTCATTCACTTCGCACTTCACTTGAATCGAAAGAAAATAGCAAGTACCTCCATATGCACCCAACCACGCTCCCCATTTCAACATACACGCATGACAGATGGGAGGTGGGGGCATATGTGGGACAGCGAGCATATCATCACACGAACTACTACCATAAGATAATAATGCTAGCTGTCCACTTTAGGAACAAAGATTACATCATTCGGCTATAACTAAAATTTTAGCCAATCCATAAGATAAACGAGTAGCAGCGGATGAAATACGCAGAGCCCATAGCGGTACATCAGCCGCTGTTCAAAATATTCCCAAAAGAACCCCATGAGTGGAACACTACCGAGGAAACCACAATTTCAAGCGTCGTCGAAAAAGTCCTCAACCACCGGCTCACCTGCAAGCTCTAGGAATATCCTAGGTGAGTACAAGATTACTCGCAAGACTTATTCGTGCTTGATTAAATGTCCTACACATGGATTTACTACAGCAGGAATAAACATGATGCTTCTCAGAATAACAAGGTACCGAATTAAGAACATAACATTAATAGTGTGAACGGGGGACAAGGTAAACGACATGCAAATCAGGTTGCATACATAGCAATGTCAAATCACCACAAGATCCATTTAACCAATTCCAAATCAATTGTGACAGCCCATATTTCAAACCTAAATTGATCCATCATCCATACATTTTATTTAATCTCTTGGATCGGTACCAAAAATACGACCACTGCAGGTATAGTGAGTGCATAAACCGCTTGGAGGTAGCGAACCTCCAAGGGGCACGGAGACTTACCTCAACTCTGCCTCAGTGGTAATTCCCGCTAACGTTCCCGCAGTGATAAGGGAAGTGACACGCTGAAATAAGGTTGGTGTGGTGACAAAACTCTACTTACTCCTGGGTTGCCGTCAAACTTCAATTAACACCAACCATACCCATTGTGCACGCCCTCGGCTCTCCCAATTCACTTAAACAATTTGGTTGAAGGGCAATAATATGTTCTTAACGTAAGATACATCCTACATCCTACACATGCTAGTGTGCTAGACCTCGCATATGATATTCAAGTAAACATCCACACATAAGCACACATGAACAGGGCATACACATAAGTACGGAAGGTAAAAATGCAACAAGCTCTGCTTGCCTTGATCACAGGGTTCCTGATCTTGTGTGGAGTCGTAAGCCGGGTGGTCTCCTTCTTCAGGCTCTGTTGTAATTAACACGAACACCGGAAAAGAAACGGTAAAAGATAATGAGTCCAGCATGTATGCATGATGTACAATGCTAGATATGCATTACTATGGTGACTTAAGAATGTTTGAATTCTAACGCAACAAAATTTCACAGAGTGGATTGGTAGAAGTCGCGTTGAAATCCTAACTCGATATGTAGGTCATTTTATGCGGTGGTAGGGTTAAGGGTGAAGATTTCTAGCCGGAATAGATGGTCAGGTCTGAAATGTAAGTATTAAGGAAGCACAAACCTAACGCCGCTGAAAACATTCGATTTGGAGCTACTACCGCGAAGCTAGGGTTTATTGAAAAGCGTCGCACGCGAGAGGAGAACTAGGGTTTATGCCAAATGGTCGAGATTTCAATTGGAATTCTGGAAATTGTGGTTGAACTAAATGGTAGGAAATTTCATAAGCTTTCCAATGATATAAATTTGTTAATTTTGTAGTACGGATCAAAAGTTATGGACTATCGACGATTTCGTACGAAGAGATTGAACCTAATTCAAATTCAAATTGGGTTGGATTTTTATTTCAAATTCTGAAATTTTGTTCCAGCCAAGCTGTAGATAATTTTACAAGGTTTCCAGAAATATAAAATTTGTCAAAATTGGAGCTACGGTTGAAAAGTTATCGCAATTTCAAATCGTCGCAAAACCCTAACCCTAAATTCAACAACTCTGCGAAAATTGATTTGCTACGGCTACCCGAGAAACTACCCCAGCCCTAACCCCAATATTTGGCCCACTGATAGCCGAGGCCCACGGGCAGGGCTGACCACGCTCGGGTGGCCAGGTCATCGGCTGACTGGACTCAGCCAGCCAACTGGAGGCCGCCACCTCCCTTCCTCACTCCCTCTCTCTCTGCTGAGGTGGCCGGCGAGTACTGGGAGGAGGAGCTCCTCGCCGGAGCATCACTGGAAGCGGTCGTGAGGCCCTAGGGGCCATGGCGGGCTCGGCTGAGGGCGGCGGAAGAGGCAGGGGCTCACCCCAAGGTCGAAGAGCTGCGCGGAGAGGATGGAGGAGGTCGGGGGCGAGCTGGCGACGAGCGACGGTGGCGAGAAGCCTCGGTGGCCGGCGGGGAGGTCACTTGGGGCTCGGATCTGCAAAGAAAAGAGGAGGAGGGAGGTTAGGGAGAAGAGGAGGTGCTCGGGGAGGAAGAATGGAGTCGGAGGGCCACCGGAGCGAGAGGGATTGCTCGCCGGAGCTTGGCCGGACTTGGGAAGACGGCGATGCAATCGGTGGAGCTCGGCACGGATCTTCAAAAGGGGAAGGTGGAGGAGGTGCAGAGGAAGATGGGTTAGCTCGAGAGGGAGGCAATGGCGCTCGGGGACGGTCGGTTGCGGTGGAAGAGCTAGCCGGAGCCAGTGGCCGGAGCGGAAGAAGGAGCTCGGGCACGTGGTGGGAAGGCGAGGTGGAGTGGCTAGGGTTTGCGAGATGAGGGGAAGCTGTCGGAGCGCTCCTTTTAAAGGGCGGCGCGGTTGGGACGGGGCTGGTCGGAGCGGAGGCACCGCCCGTCTCGGCCTCTCGCCGGCGGCGACGTGGAGCGGGGGGCCTGGCAGGCGGGGCCCGCGTGGTGGAGAGAAGAGGGGCGCGGGGGCTGACCGCCGGGGCCCAGAGGCAAGCGGGGCGGGCTTCGGCGCTGGGGGGGTTGGCGGGCCGGCCGGAGGCGGCCCAGTAGGCCTCGGTCCATCCCCTTTTTTTTCTTTTGCTTTTTCTTTTTATATAACTACAGAATTAGTATTTGCGTTATTTATGTACCAATTCTGCTCCAAAAATTCTGAAATTTTGACAGGAGGTTCAAATGATTTATGGCCCCTACTGGAAAACTTTGAAGTGTGTTGGAGGTGATTTGGCATGGTTTCTAGTTCAATTCCAAATCTCGACCTAATATTGCCTTTGAATCGCAACTAAGTCTTCTGGGCCTCTAGAATTTTCAAATTTTGCATATGACTAGAATTTACATATTCAAGGCTAATTATAAACTTTTTGACAAATTTTCATCCACAGGGACTTGGCCTAGGTGTTTAATTACGATTTAGTCCCTTTTTTCCAATTTGCTCTCAAGCCCTAGGTTAAGTTAGCGATACTAGGTGACTTGGATGGAAATTCCGGGGAGAAGAGAGGGAAGATGTAATACCCAAAGTCGATAATTAGGTTTTTTGCCTTGCATTCATGCATACATGTCATCATCATCACCCCCACCTTATTAAAACTCAGATGTAATATGAGTATACTTTATAGAATATGTACATATCTCATCCTCGGTGGAAAATTTTACAAACACCAATCAACTTATTCGAAGTACTCGAATTAACAATGACATTAATAAGGGTGGGGGAGGTCATCGAGCACTTCGGTGACTCCCCGTCCCTAAACCTAAAACCCTAAAGGAGCTGGAATTAGGGTTTCGACGATAGAACAATTTTAGTGGATGCAAACCTCCCAAACTTCACAAATAGTTTCAAAAGTGGAAACCCTAGCCCCTTGCCAATTTCATAAATTTTGGGAAAGTTTAAAGCCTAATTGAAGTGTAAATCCGAAATCAAACCCTAATTGGAATTTGAATACAAACCTAGGTCAAACCTTGTCCAAATTGGTTCAAATCTTTCCAGCAGGTCCCAAATAATATGGTGAACCTCCTGTAAAAATTCATAAACTTTGGAGCAAGAATTGTACATAAAATACAAGGGGAATGATTCTGGAATATATAAAAAGAAAAATAAAAAGAAAACCCTAACTACCCTAGGCCGAAAACCCTCTCAGCGGCCCATCTCCCTCGGCCCGCTCATCCCGCGCGCGCCTCTCTCCCCTCTCTCTCACCCGCGCCTCGGGGCCCGCCTGTCGGGTCCTCCCCGCCACGTCTCGGCCGCGGGTACACCGGCGTGGGCGGTGCCCCGCCCCCGACGCCACCGGTCCGAAGCCGCCGCCGTCCTTAAATTCTCCATCCCGACAGCCTCCTCCCTCCTTCTGCACTCTCCGCCCAAACCCTAGCTCCCCGGTGCTCTTCTCCCCTCGCCACCCCATCTCTTCCCGAGCTCCGGCGTCCCTCTCCGGTGAGAAATCCGCATCGCCTCGGTGAGCCCCGGTTACTCTTCTTCCTCCCCAAGCTTCCTCACTTCCTCCTCACCCTTTTCCCGCTCCCCATTTCACAGACTGGCCACTGAAGCTCCCTGCCGCCGCGATTCTTCTCCGCCTCCGGCGTCTGCTCCGGCGAGTTCGCCCGGTTGCTCCGGACCTCCTCCCCTCCCATCTTCTTGCTCCCGAGAACCCCCTCCTTCTCCCTAACACCCTCGGCGCCTTCCCTTTGCAGATCCAACCACCGGAGCTTCTTCCCGACGGCAACCGAGGACCACCACCGCCATTGCTCGTCGCCGGCCTCCCTCTGACCTCCCTAGCTCCCCCACTCCAGTGCATCTTCTCCGCGGTGAGCTCCTGGTCACCCTGCCTACCTCCCCGAGCTCAACCAAGCTCGAGAGCCCTTTCCGGTGATGCTCCGGCGAGCTCTCCACCGTCCGAGCTCTGTTCTCTGGCCGTGCCAACTCGGCTGTGCGTGGGCATGAGCTGTGGGTGGCGTGGCAGCCCCTGGTTGGCTGCCCTCGCCACCTCAGCTACTGACTGGATCCATCTCGGACCAGTCAGCCCTGTCCCGAGGTCCCCACCTGTCAGCCGGCCGCTTTAAAGATGTGGGAATCTGGGTGTGTTCTCGGGTGGCTTTAGCAAGCAGATCTGGAGCACAGAGAGGGAGAAAGGTTGGTTCGGGTGCATGTAGCATTTAGGGTTAGATCTGTTAGGGCTAAATTTGGTTCAAATATTCAAATGCTCATAACTTTTAAACCACAGCTCCAAATTTGACAAATTTTATATATCTGGAAAGCTTATGAAAATATCTACAATTTGGCTGAATCAAAAATTAATTTTGAGCACATGCACAAGATGATATCTGGGGTTGTTAATTTGCTCCCGTCGCGAGTCTGTGAACCCTAACTTCGCGATCTTAACTCCGATCTCGACAAGTTATACAGTTCTGGAACCCTTGCGGGATTTCCTACAACTTGATATGATTAAGTCTCCAGTAGTGGCACATGCACCATAGGTCCCTTACAATATGGGTTGTAGTCCCTTTTCTCGTCGTTCGTCAAATAAACCCTAACTCGATGACTGTAGCCCCAAAGCGAACAATTCCAACTACGTTAGCCTTGTATCTTAGAGCACTATTATAACACCAGCAATTTTAACCATGACTATCTATTACACCTAGTAATCTTTAACCCTAAACCTACAACTGCATAACACGACATGCCTAAAGGACTAGGGTTTTCGCACGACTTCTACTAATTCGTCCTAGGAAATTGTATCGCACCAAAAGTTAAACACCCTTAGTTCATCATAGTCATCCATATTGAACATTGCCCCTCATGCATACATGCTAGACTCATCATCTTTTATCGTTTCTTTTTCGGTGTTCGTGTTAATTGCAACAGAGCCCGAAGAGGAAGACCACCCGGCTTACGACTCCATGCAAGATCAGGAACAACCAGATCAAGGCAAGCAGAGCTTGTTGCATCTTTACCTTCCGTACTCTTGTGTATGCCTATTCATATGTGCTATGTGTATGGACGTTTATCTGTGAATCGTCGCAAAGTTGCGTACACTAGCATGTGTAGGATGTGTCTTACGTCGAAAACATCTTATAGCTCTTCAACTAAATTGTTAAGTGAGTTGGGAGAGCTGAGGGCGTGCACAATGGGTACTGTTGGTGTTAATTGCCGGGGGACGGCGACCCAGGAGTAAGTAGAGTTTTGTCGCCACACCAACCCTATCTTCAGCGTGTCACCATCCCTTATCACACGGGAACGCTAGCGAGAACCAACACTAAGGATAGCTGGGGTAAGTCTCCATGCACTTTGGAGGCTCGCTACCTCCAAACTGTTATGCACTCACTATGCCTGCAGGGGTTGAGTTGTCGGTAGCGGTTCGAGAGATTAAAATGAACATGTGTGCATTGGATCAATTGGATTTGACTTAGGGGCTGCCCTAATTGAATTGGATGATGTTTAATAGATTGATTTGGACTGGACTCATGGCTGCCCCAATGGATTTGGATTTGCGGATTTGATCTCGTGTGAATTGGTTGCGATATGTTTGTATCCTGAGTTAGTCTGTTACTTAGCCTGTCTTTATTTCACCTTGATAATGTTATCTTCTTAACTGGTATATTGTTACTCTGAGAAGCATTCATGTTTAATTGTTGTGGTACTAGTATGAGTAGGACATTTAATCAAGCACGAATAAGTCTTGCGAGTACATCCGTACTCACCTAGGTTATTCCTAGAGCTTGCAGGTGAGCCGGTGGTTGAAGACTATTTCGATGATGCCTGAAATTGTTGTTTCCTCAGTTAGTTAGTCGATTCATGGGATAGGTTGTAGCTTTTGGTCAGCGGTCGCTATGCCGCTGTGGGACTCATTTACTTTGTTTCCGCTGTCGTTTAAATTCTCCGTACTCGGATATGTTTTCGGTTATGGCCGAATGATGTAATGTGTTGTCCCATCGTGGACAGTTACTATTAATATCATATTTGTAGAGCTTTGTTGTGATATCCGAGTTGTTATTCAGGCTGCCCATATGCAATGCGTGTATGATATGAAGCGTATGGGTATGCCGTGAAGGGTTACAGCTGTACCTCTTGTTACTAGGCCGAGCAGGAATCGGTTGAGTGACCCGCTGGCTGAGATGCTGTGCCGGCCAGGCAGGGTGTGGGCGTTCTACCGAGCTTCCGAGCGACCCACTAGCCTTCGAGCTAGGTTAGGGTGTGGGTAGAACCGCCGGGCTCCTCCGACCTTGCTTTGCGTGGTAGTATCCGGGAACGGCTCTAAACCTTCACCGGATCAAGGAATCGTATGTGGTTCTGGGAAGATTGGTCGCTTCCGGCCGGCTCGCATGTGGCGGGTGTCGGATCGTTCCGCCTTGGTGCGTACGGTGCAGGTACCGTGCCACCGGGTCGACGAGTCCCTCGGTCCTTGGCGACTTCGCGTTCCCCTAATCATATGCAATTCCGGGTCCGTGACAGAAGATTAGTATGGTGATTCATCGACGGGGTCACTGACCACTCCACATGCTAATGTTAGTGTTGCTATTTGATACTTCAAATAAGTTGATTGGTGTTTGCAACAATTTCCACCGAGGATGAGATATGTACATATTCTATAAAACAAGGTTGATATACAACTACGTTTAAGCAAGGTGGTGTGGGGATGATGACATGTATGCATGTATGCAAGGCAAGGACTTGTTCGTCGAAATTTGGTATTACAAGACCTACCCCCTTAAAAAGATCTCGACCCGAGATCTCTAACGGTCGACAAACAAAGAGGGAAACTCGGTTCTGAGCCATTCTTCGCGTTCCCATGTAGCTTCATCTTCAGTATGGTTGCTCCACTGGACCTTGAGGAACTTGATGGTACGGTTTCGAGTCTTGCGCTCAGTTTCATCAAGAATATGCAACGGCTGTTCTCGATAAGAGAGATCTTCATGTAGCACTTCCATTTCGGGATTGATCTTCATTTCAGGGACGCGATGACATGGCTTTAGCTGGGATACATGGAAGACATCATGCAGCCGGGACAGCTCAGGAGGTAGTTCCAACTGATAGGCCACGGTCCCTCGTTTGGCTAGGATTCGATAGGGACCGATATAATGAGGAGCTAACTTTCCTTTCATTGCAAAGCGGCGAACACCTCTGAATGGGGTAACCTTGAGGTACACACTATCTCCAATCTGAAAGGTAACCTCTCGGCGATGAGGATCGGCGTAGCTTTTCTGCCTGGACTGAGCTTCACGAAGACGTTCTCGTATGAGTTGAACTAGGTCCTCGGCTTCTTCAATTGGATTAGGTCCAAAGAATTGCCTCTCGCCGGTCTCGGACCAGCTCAGTGGAGTTCTACATTTTCTTCCATAGAGTACTTCAAAGGGAGCCATTCCAAGGCTAGCTTGGTAGCTATTGTTGTAGGCAAATTCTGCATATGGCAAGCAATCCTCCCAATTGGAGCCAAGGGTGAGGGCACAGGACCTCAACATGTCTTTGAGAATTTGGTTTGTTCGTTCAACTTGACCTCCGGTTCGAGGATGGAAGGCGGTGCTGAAGGATAGAGAGGTTCCCATTGCTTCGTGCAAACATTTCCAGAACCGGCTGGTGAACTGGGTGCCGTAGTCCGAAATGATCCTGACGGGAACACCATGGAGGCAAACGATCCGAGAGATATACAATCTTGCCAAATGACTTACTTTATGTGTGGTTTTCACCAGGATGAAGTGAGCGACCTTGGAAAGGCGATCCACAATCACCCATATTGCATCGTTGCCCTTGGGGGACTTTGGTAGGCCTACCACAAATCCATACCGACTTCTTCCCATTTCCACTCGGGGATAGGTAGTGGTTGAAGCAGGCCTGCTGGTCTTTGGTGTTCGGCCTTCACACGGCGGCACACATTGCATTCGGCAATGAATCGCGCGATCTCCCTCTTCATTCGGGTCCACCAAAATCGGCGACGAATGTCTTGGTACATTTTTGTGCTGCCGGGATGGATAGACAACGGGGAGTTGTGAGCTTCGTGAAGGATTAGGTCCTTTAATTGCTGATCCTTGGGTACCACAAGTCGCTTCCCGAACCATAGAACCCCTTCTTCATCTTCGGTAAAACACGTGGTGGTACCATTCTTCACCTTTTCCTTGAGTTTCTGCATACCGACATTCTGAGCTTGGGCAGCCTTGATTTGGTCATCCAGGGTTGCTTTTACCTCGAGAGTGGCAAGGGTACCATGCTTAACTATTCCGAGATTGAGCCGCTGAAATTCCTCATGGAGGGGTGGTTGTTGCTCTTGGATCATCGCGTTGTTGCAATAGGCCTTCCGACTAAGAGCATCGGCTACGACGTTCGCCTTGCCGGGGGTATAGTTTAAACTCAAATCATAATCCTTAATGAGCTCAAGCCATCTCCTTTGGCGAAGGTTCAGATCGGGTTGGGTGAACAAATACTTCAAGCTCTTATGGTCAGAATAGATTTCGCAGCGATTACCGATGAGGTAATGTCGCCAAATCTTCAGGGCATGCAGTATGGTGGCCAATTCCAAGTCATGGGTAGGGTAATTGGCTTCATGGGGGCGCAACTGGCGTGAGGCGTAAGCCACCACGCGACCTTCTTGCATGAGAACACATCCTAACCCATTCCGAGAGGCATCACAGTAAACCTCGAAGTTCTTGTGGATATCCGGGAGGATAAGCACAGGGGCTGAGGTTAACCTCTTTTTGAGCTCTTGAAAACTCGCTTCGCACTTGTCCGACCATACAAACTTATTGTCCTTCTTCAGCAATGTGGTCATTGGTTTGGCTATGGAAGAGAAACCTTCAATAAATCGACGGTAATATCCTGCCAATCTAAGAAAGCTACGGATCTGGGTAACTGACTTGGGCTGTTTCCATTCTTGGATGGCTTGCACTTTACCTGGGTCTACCACGACACCTTTAGCTGAGAGTATATGACCCAAAAATTCCACTTGATGTTTCCAAAATTCACACTTTGAGAACTTCGCGTAGAGACGATGCTCACGAAGCTTTCCAGTACCATTCTCAAGTGGTCTTCATGCTCCGGTTTAGATTTGGAGTAGATGAGAATGTCGTCGATGAAGATAACCACAAATTGATCCAAATACTCCATGAACACGGAATTCATGAGTTGCATAAAGGTGGAAGGAACATTGGTCAAACCAAAGGACATAACAGTGTACTCGTATGACCCATATCGAGTGGTAAAGGCTGTCTTCGGAATGTCTTCGGATCGGATTTTTATTTGGTGGTAGCCCAACCGAAGATCAATTTTGGAGAAAACACAAGCTCCGGTTAGCTGGTCAAAAAGGTCATCAATCCGGGGAAGTGGGTACTTGTTCTTCACTCTGAGTTCATTCAACGGGCGGTAGTCAACTACCATCCGTAAGCTTGAGTCCTTTTTCTTCACGAACATGGCTGGACAACCCCATGGCGAGGAGCTAGGTCTAATGAAGCCCTTGTCCTCAAGCTCCTGGAGTTGCTTCTTCATCTCCAACAACTCATTCGGGGGTATCCTATAGGGGCGCTTCGAAACTGGAGCGGTACTGGGTGGGAGGTCGATAACGAACTCCACCGCTCGGTCAGGAGGCATTCCCGGCAATTCCTTGGGGAACACATCCGGGTACTCGCATACCACTGGGACAAGTTCAATTCCTTGGTCTGGGGTGCCACTCATGGAGAAGAGTTGCCCAGATGAAGAGGACAAGGCAAAACTCACCGTTTTGCCGGAATCGGCAACTAGGGAAACTGTCCTTCCGGCGCAATCGATCTTGGCTTCGTGCTTGGCCAGCCAATCCATACCCAGAATAATATCTAATCCTTTTGATCCAAGGACTACCATATTGGCTAAGAATACTTCTCCACCAATTTCTATCTTAACGCCCTCGCAAACCAGCTCGGTCTTTATTTCTGTGCCGGGGGTTGCGACAATAAGAGGATGATGCAATGCTGAGGACGGAACTTGATGATCATGTGCAAATTTGCTGGATATAAAGGAATGAGATGCCCCGGAATCGAAAAGAACAGTGGCTGGAGTTGAGTTAACGGAGAGCGTACCCAGCACCACTTCTGGGGCATCCTGCGCTTCTTCGGCAGTGACGTGGTTTACCCTGCCACGGCTGGCTGCTTGGGGCTTGTGGGGGACTGATCCTCTGACTTGGGGTCCTCCACTGGTTTGTCCTTGCTGTACCTTTGGAGCATAGGTGTGACCCGAGCGTGGAAGGGAGCAATGGTTGGCATAGTTCCCCATAGCTCCGCAGTTATAACATTTGACCTTGCTTAGGTCCAGGACAGGGCGCGACTGTCCTCCTTGAGGTCGAGGTTGGACACCCTGCTGCGTAGGGCGAGGGGCATAACCTTGCGGCCTCTGTGGGTACGGCACCGCAGGGCGGGTGGTTGCTGCTGCCACACCCGCTGTTTCTGTGAACTGCTTGCAGCAGATCTTAGCATTTCCCTTTCGCGCTTGCGGGTCTTGTCGAGGGCCAATTCCTTCGCTTCCACTTTGATGGCCTTATCTACCAGGTGCTGAAAGTTGCGCACATCCACCGTGGCCAACTTGGCTTGCATCTCCTCGTTCAACTTGCCCATAAATTTCTCTACTTTGTCTTCGTCGGTGGAGACCTCGCGCGGTACATATCGAGCTAGATGATTGAGCTCGCGGAGGAACTCCAAGACTGGCTTTTTGCCTTGGCGGAGATCACGGAACTCTTCTTTCTTTAAGGCCATGATGCCAGAAGGAATGTGGAACTCACGAAAGCCGGTTCGGAACTCGGCCCACGTGACCACATGACCCTGCGCTTGCATAGCCAGGAAATTCTCCCACCAATCTGCCGCAGCTCCTTCGAGGTAGTGGGAGGCAAGGTTGACTTTATCGTTCATCACACACTGGGCCAGCTGCAACTTTCTCTCAATGGTGTGAATCCAATTATCTGCTTCCAAGGGGTCATCTGCACGATCGAAGGTGGCTGGTTGAGTCCGCTGGAAATCAGCTAAATTGCCTCGGGCTTGGCCACCTCCTGCGCCTTAATTGCGCACAAGTTGTTCCAGAATGTGGTTCTGAGTTGCCAGCAACTCCGCGATGTTGGGGTGCTGGGGAGGAGGTGGCACTTCCTCCTCTTCACGTTCACGGCGACCGCAAGCGGCTCCACGTGTTCCAGACGCCATGCTGTTGCAAGCAAAGGACAACCGAATGAGATGGCAGCACTTGGGATACGGAAAACTAAAGTATTACCACAACGGAACAGCGAGGTATTCATGAACATGCCATATCATTTCATACGCATTTTCATGAGAAAATGGGGTACAAAATAATCACAAGAACGCTTGACAATAATACACGGATGCATTAATACGTTCGTCATGGTTCATGCGTGGGGCTGCGGTTTAGATCACCTTATGGTGAAATAAACGTTAACAATGTGTCAAAATTGCAGCCACCGATACCCAATTACACACGTCCCAAAAGATACCGTAAACCTAGAATTTGGTTCAGCTTACACCACAAAAGAGACCAACAACTCGATACTAGAATCTAGACAATACTATGACGACTAATTCTTACGGCTGGGTACCCCCCCCCCAAATCTTATCCTCCAAGCACGCATCCTACTCTTCGTCGGTCGGTGGGTTACTGGTGGTGTACCACACACGAATCGAAGGGTCCTCTTCCTCTTCTTCTGCAGCGGCAGATGGTGCAACTTGATGGGTAGGGGCTGGGGCTGAGGTACCACCTTGGGAAGGCATTGGAGTGAAAAGTCGGAGGTACTCACGGGATGTCATCCTCCTGTGTGGCTTTGCTCCAGAACCCTGGGGCTGATTGGTCTCACCAGGTGGAGTTGGGGTCGGCTCTCGCACCGGAACATAATGGTTCTCGCCACAGGATGATTCATCTCCATTCGCAACACGCCATCTCCGGCGCAATTCAGAACGGAGCTTGTGGTTAGCTCTTGTCACGCGTTGCAGCTCCTGAGTAGCCTCTTTATAATCCAAATACAACCCGTCATACATTATCTCCGCAGAGACAATGTGATCGGCCGTCTCCATCTCCGTCTCATCTTCTTCGTCATCGCTTGGTGCCGGTACCAAAATGTTGTTACCTCCATCACTGACCTGGGGAATGAGGCAGAACTGGGAGAATAGGAAGACGTCATCAAAGTGATGGCGTATGTAGAGGACTGCTTTCCTCGCAGCTTCAAGCTAGGCATTGTTATCACTAGCCCTGGCTGCCTTAAAGGTTCGATCCAGGTCAGGGGCTCTCACTGTAACCCATCCAGCCCAAAAGTGAATCTTCCCATGAACCTTATAACTCTTGGCATGGAAAGCGGGGAGGTCTCCCTGGGGCACACCAAGGTGTTTCAACATCCTCCACAACAGGGTGGCCCATCCTCCTAGCTGGCTCGGGTCGGTCACAATGTTATACACCATCCTCTGAAAGTTTTAGGGTTAAAGAAGGTAGGGTCAGCCACACAAGGAAAAACAAATGCAACAGGAAAGAAAGATTCAGAACTAAGAGCAATGAGGGCAAGGAATAAAAAGCAACCTACTTACTAATTTTAAACATAGGGTTTAACTGGTAAATAGTTTTCTCGGTGATGCGAGATCCTAACTAACGACCACCTGCAATTGGCTTCCTACGGTCAGTTCGGCTCTGATACCAAGCTGTGAGGGACCCGGTATTTTAATCCGATTCAAGGAATTCACAACAAGTGAAGACGGTGACCATAGCCGCTACCTGCGACGGACTATGGCCCACCCCCGCCCCATGCGACATGCATACGACACCATGCGTATGACTCACCACGGCCTGATTGAGGGATCTCGATTCCAAAAACATACGCCGTAACGTGTATGACTCACTTTGGCAATGGACCATTCATTCACTTCGCACTTCACTTGAATCGAAAGAAAATAGCAAGTACCTCCATATGCACCCAACCACGCTCCCCATTTCAACATACACGCATGACAGATGGGAGGTGGGGGCATATGTGGGACAGCGAGCATATCATCACACGAACTACTACCATAAGATAATAATGCTAGCTGTCCACTTTAGGAACAAAGATTACATCATTCGGCTATAACCAAAATTTTAGCCAATCCATAAGATAAACGAGTAGCAGCGGATGAAATATGCAGAGCCCACAGCAGTACATCAGCCGCTGTTCAAAATATTCCCAAAAGAACCCCATGAGTCGAACACTACCGAGGAAACCACAATTTCAAGCGTCGTCGAAAAAGTCCTCGACCACCGGCTCACCTGCAAGCTCTAGGAATATCCTAGGTGAGTACAAGAGTACTCACAAGACTTATTCGTGCTTGATTAAATGTCCTACACATGGATTTACTACAGCAGGAATAAACATGATGCTTCTCAGAGTAACAAGGTACCGAATTAAGAACATAACATTAATAGTGTGAACGGGGGACAAGGTAAACGACATGCAAATCAGGTTGCATACATAGCAATGTCAAATCACCACAAGATCCATTTAACCAATTCCAAATCAATTGTGACAGCCCATATTTCAAACCTAAATTGATCCATCATCCATACATTTTATTTAATCTCTCAGATCGGTACCGGAAATACGACCACTGCAGGTATAGTGAGTGCACAACCGCTTGGAGGTAGCGAACCTCCAAGGGGCACGGAGACTTACCTCAACTCTGCCTCAGTGGTAATTCCCGCTAACGTTCCCGCGGTGATAAGGGAAGTGACACGCTGAAATAAGGTTGGTGTGGTGACAAAACTCTACTTACTCCTGGGTTGCCGTCAAACTTCAATTAACACCAACCATACCCATTGTGCACGCCCTCGGCTCTCCCAATTCACTTAAACAATTTGGTTGAAGGGCAATAATATGTTCTTAACGTAAGATACATCCTACATCCTACACATGCTAGTGTGCTAGACCTCACATATGATATTCAAGTAAACATCCACACATAAGCACACATGAACAGGGCATACACATAAGTACGGAAGGTAAAAATGGAATAGGCTCTGCTTGCCTTGATCACAGGGTTCCTGATCTTGCGTGGAGTCGTAAGCCGGGGTGGTCTCCTTCTTCAGGCTCTGTTGTAATTAACACGAACACCGGAAAAGAAACGGTAAAAGATAATGAGTCCAGCATGTATGCATGATGTGCAATGCTAGATATGCATTACTATGGTGACTTAAGCATGTTTGAATTCTAATGCAACAAAATTTCACAGAGTGGATTGGTAGAAGTCGCGTTGAAATCCTAACTCGATATGTAGGTCATTTTATGCGGTGGTAGGGTTAAGGGTGAAGATTTCTAGCTGGAATAGATGGTCAGGTCTGAAATGTAAGTATTAAGGAAGCACAAACCTAACGCCGCTGAAAACATTCGATTTGGAGCTACTACCGCGAAGCTAGGGTTTATTGAAAAGCGTCGCACGCGAGAGGAGAACTAGGGTTTATGCCAAATGGTCGAGATTTCAATTGGAATTCTGGAAATTGTGGTTGAACTAAATGGTAGGAAATTTCATAAGCATTCCAACGATATAAAATTTGTTAATTTTGGTGGTACGGATCAAAAGTTATGGACTATCGACGATTTCGTACGAAGAGATTGAACCTAATTCAAATTCAAATTGGGTTGGATTTTTATTTCAAATTTTGAAATTATGTTCCAGCCAAGCTGTAGAGAATTTTACAAGGTTTCCAGAAATATAAAATTTGTCAAAATCGGAGCTACGGTTGAAAAGTTATCACAATTTCAAATCGTCGCAAAACCCTAACCCTAAATTCAACAGCTGTGCGAAAATTGATTTGCTACGGCTACCCGAGAAACTACCCCAGCCCTAACCCCAATATTTGGCCCACTGATAGCCGGGGCCCACGGGCAGGGCTGACCACGCTCGGGTGGCCAGGTCATCGGCTGACTGGACTCAGCCAGCCAACTGGAGGCCGCCACCTCCCTTCCTCACTCCCTCTCTCTCTGCTGAGGTGGCCGGCGAGTACTGGGAGGAGGAGCTCCTCGCCGGAGCATCACCGGAAGCGGCCGGAGGCCCTAGGGGCCACGGCGGGCTCGGCTGAGGGCGGCGGAAGAGGCAGGGGCTCACCCCGAGGTCGATGAGCTGCGCGGAGAGGATGGAGGAGGTCGGGGGCGAGCTGGCGACGAGCGACGGCGGCGAGAAGCCTCGGTGGCCGGCGGGGAGGTCGCTTGGGGCTCGAATCTGCAAGGAAAAGAGGAGGAGGGAGGTTAGGGAGAAGAGGAGGTGCTCGGGGAGGAAGAATGGAGTCGGAGGGCCACCGGAGCGAGAGGGATTGCTCGCCGAAGCTTGGCCGGACTTGGGGAAGACGGCGACGCAATCGGTGGAGCTCGGCATGGATCTTCCAAAGGGGCAGGTGGAGGAGGTGCAGAGGAAGATGGGTTAGCTCGGGAGGGAGGCAATGGCGCTCGGGGACGGTCGGTTGCGGTGGAAGGGCTCGCCGGAGCCGGTGGCCGGAGCGGAAGAAGGAGCTCGGGCACGGGGGGGAAGGCGAGGTGGAGTGGCTAGGGTTTGCGGGATGAGGGGAGGCTGTCGGAGCGCCCCTTTTAAAGGGCGGCGCGGTCGGGACGGGGCTGGTCGGAGCGGAGGCACCGCCCGTCTCGGCCTCTCGCCCGCGGCGACGTGGAGCGGGGGGGCCTGGCAGGCAGGGCCCGCGTGGCGGAGAGAGGAGGGGCGCGGGGGCTGACCGCCGGGTCCCAGAGGCAGGCGGGGCGGGCTTCGGCGCTGGCGGGGTTGGCGGACCGGCCAGAGGCGGCCCAGTAGGTCTCGGCCCGTCCCCTTTTTTTCTTTTTCTTTTGCTTTTTCTTTTTATATAACTACAGAATTAGTATTTGCGTTATTTTATGTACCAATTCTGCTCCAAAAATTCTGAAATTTTGACAGGAGGTTCAAAATGATTTATGGCCCCTACTGGAAAACTTTGAAGTGTGTTAGAGGTGATTTGGCATGGTTTCTAGTTCAATTCCAAATCTCGACCTATTATTGCCTTTGAATCGCAACTAAGTCTTGTGGGCCTCCAGAATTTTCAAAATTTTGCATATGACTAAAATTTACATATTCAAGGCTAATTATAAACTTTTTGACAAATTTTCATCCACAGGGATTTGGCCTAGGTGCTTAATTACGATTTAGTCCCTTTTTTTCCAATTTGCTCTCAAGCCCTAGGTTAAGTTAGCGATACTAGGCAACTTGGATGGAAATTCCGGGGAGAAGAGAGGAAAGATTAGTATGGTGATTCATCAACGGGGTCACTGACCACTCCACATGCTAATGTTAGTGTTGCTATTTGATACTTCAAATAAGTTGATTGGTGTTTGCAACAATTTCCACCGAGGATGAGATATGTACATATTCTATAAAACAAGGTTGATATACAACTACGTTTAAGCAAGGTGGTGTGGGGATGATGACATGTATGCATGTATGCAAGGCAAGGACTTGTTCGTCGGAATTTGGGTATTACACCTAAACCCTAAACCCTAGACCCTAGACCCAGAACCCTAGACCCTAAACCCGAAAACCCTAGAACCCTAGAACCCTAGACCCTAAAACCCTAAACCCTAAACCCTAAGACCTAAATGCTAAACCCTAAACCCTAAGCCCTAAACCCTAAACCCTAAGCCCTAAACCCTAAACCCTAAACCCTAAACTCCACAGTACATAAGTTGGTTGTCATTGGACTCCAATACATAATAAACTCAACAGTACATAATAAACTCCACAGTTCAATTAGGTAGAGGCTCACAAAATGCCGTGCAACAACAGGGTTAATCATCCGATGACGTTGTAGGCAAGGGGCAGCTGCAACTTCTTCCTCTCTTCTTCTTATTCCTTCTTTATTCTCCTCCTCTTCCTTCCCCTCCTTCCCTCCTTCCCTCTTCTTCTCTTCTCCTTCCCAAACCAAGCTCGTCTTCCTCCCTTAGTCAATGGCTAGGGCAACCCACCTAGGAGGGGAGGCGGGTGAGGTGAGAGGAGAGAGAGCATGAGTTGGGATGGGTTTTTATTATTTTTTCTCAAAATTAAGTTGGATTCGGAGTTACTTAAAAAAGACAGATTTGTGCAATTTAGTTGAGAAAAATGGGAGATGTACCACACCATCACCACCAACAGCCCGCTACGAGGGGAGCTAGCTCAGCTAGGGCGGTGACACATGGAGGTGGCGACGTGGCAAGGGGCGCCGACAGCTTCTTCCTCTCTTCTTCTTCTTCCTTCTCCTCCTACTCCATCCCCTCCTTTTAAAGGTTCATCTAGTCCCCAAGTGTGGTTTTGGAATTAATGACAATACCTATGGACTAATAATTATGTGAGAATTGTTTGAAGATTGTTTCATAGGTGATGCAATGATATGGATTCATTGAGGAATGCCATGAGATCAAAAGAGGTGCATCAAGATCAATGAGGTCTAAGTGATGCTCATGTGATCAAGAAGAAGTTAGAGAAAAGAAGACCTCGGATAATCAAGATTGTAGTTCAAGTGGTGAACTCAAAGATGATCGAGGTGTGCGAAGCTCATGAGTTGAGCTAAGAGAAGAACACGAGAAAGTCCATGAGTTGGACTCAAGAAGATTGACGATAAGCATGAAGGCTAAGTCATTTGAGTGGTTCAAGTGACTAAGATATATAGTCGTCAATCTATGTTTATAGACTAACCCACATGCTATGTGTTTGAGAGTAAGTCAGGGTTAGGTTCATATTGTGGCAAGAGTTGAATCGAGATATTCAAATGTGCCAAATGGAAGAGCAAGATCAAGTCGAGCGCGATGAAGACTCATGAACTTGATGCTTACGGTTCAAAGCCTTAGTGGTGAACCAATGAAGTCGCGATGTGAAGAGAAAGCCTCCTATGCTTGGTGCATATAGAGCTATCAATTGGACTTCATCAAGCTTCCGAAGATCGAGAGAGGATCGAGATAGAAGCGAGGATGAAGATCGTCATCAAGCTCAAGTGGAGTTGATGACAAGCTAAGAAGAGCAATGAGAAGCGACGAGACTTGGATGATGTGTTCGTCAAGTTCGGCAAGGATTGCTCGAGGCAAAGGTATGCTATAGACTAGGGTTTCTAGTTTTGCCGGTCTCATAGAGTTTGGTGGGAGACCGGGTTATAGGTTCGATAGCCGTTCTATTAAGAGGGGCTAACGGACGGGTTGCGCGATCTCATCGGGTGTCGGATGCTCAAACATATGTTGCATGTGTGTTGTGTTTAGCTAAAAATCTAGAACTTAGTGTTCTAGGTTTCTGCCTAAGTCTCAGGGGTTTGACCGGCCATTTGAGGCGGTTTGACCGGCTATGTAAGGCGGTCTGACCGGTCCTTTTGGAGGTCAAACCGCCTGGCCCGTGGCTCTGGGGTTTTCAGTGCAGCGGTCTGACCGGCCATGTGTGGCGGTCTGACCGGCTGGTTTCTTGTTTCCAGTATGTTTCCCGGTTGTGCCAGGATGGGATCCCGGTGTCTCCGAGATCTGTTGCTGGACTTTGTTTTAACCCTTTGAGTTGGAAATTCTGGTGTGTCCAGTTTTGGTTCCGGTAAGTCCAGTCTGGTGTGTCCGGAGTATCCGGGGTTGTTACCCCAGAATTTCCGGACAAGTGTTCTCTATGTGAGTTCAGTAAGGGCAATCTGACTGGCATTGTGAGGCGGTCAGACTGGCTATATGTGTGCTGGCTTGCCTGTGGAGCAGTTTGGCCTAGTGAGGTGGTCTGACCGGCTCAGTGCCACGGTCAGACCGGCCCTTTGTGTCCAACTGAATGTTGGCTCAGTTTGGACTGCTCTCGAGTGGTTTCCCGGAGTGTCCGGGTGATATCTGGAATGTCCGGGTGGTGTCCCGAGGCTTGGTGCTTTCGGGAGTGCTCATCCGGAGTGTCCGGCGTTTCTACCCCGGAATGTTCGGGTGTTGGTTTTCCTGTCTATCAGGAGTTCCAACGGCTAGTTTTATAGCCGTTTGGATAAAGGCGGTCTGACCGGCCTTGTGAGGCTGTCTGACCGGCCTTTTCGCAGAAACTATCCAACGGCTAGTTTTTGGGGGTTTGGGTATTTATACCCACCCTAGCCCGTGGGGGATGGTTGCTGCTGCCTCTTGGGTCATTTGTTGATCCTCTCCTCTTGCTCCTACCCTCTCTAAAGTCCTCAAGAGCATGTGTTGCTAGTTTGAGGTGTGAGGAAGAGTTTGTGCATTGGTTGCACTTGGCGTTGCATTAGTTGCATCGTGTTGAGCATTCGGCATCGATTGTGTTCGTGCGCGTGTCCAGGAGTTTGTTACTCTTGGAGGCCACCGACTCCTAGACGGCTCAGTGGTTGTGAGCTCAGTGATCTCTTCGTGAAGATTGTGAAGAGGGCCGAGAGATTGTGAAGTGGCTTTGGAGCTCGCCATCTCCGGGAGTGGAGGAAGGAGCTAGCCGTAGTGGTCGAGGAGACTCCGGAGAGTCCTCAAGAGGAAGTGGCTTGAGAGGAAACCCACCTTTGATCAAGCGTGATCGGGTCCTCAAACGGAGACATAGGATATCGGTGGATGTTCAAACTCTGGGTCATACATCGTTTGTCCCTTGTCTCCTTTACATATCGCATTTTATTCTTGCAATTCATTCTTGCTATATTGTATATCTTGCATAGAATTGAATTGCTTGCCATATTGTATTGCTTATTAATCAACCTAGCTTTGACATCATACACACTTGATTAGGTAGATTGTGCACTAGTTGAACCAAGTTCTTGAGGGGGATAATCTTGCTCATAACCAATAGTTTAATTCTGCATTTAAATTGGCTAGAATTAATTAGAAGTTTTAATTGCCTATTCACCCCCCTCTAGACGACATCTTGGTCCATTCACCTTCCCTTCTCTTCTCTTCTCCTTCCCCCGACTGAGCTCCTCTTCCTCCTCTTGGTCGGTGGCTAGGATAGCCTGGCTAAGAGGGAGGCGGGTGAGACGAGAGGGGAGAGAGAGCACAAGTTGGGGTGGTTTTTTTTGGAATTGAATTGGATTAGTAGTTAGTTAGAGAAGAGATTACAGAAGAGAGATTTATGTGAGTTAGTTGAGAAAAATGGGGGACATTAGGAGTTAGTTAGAGAAGAGAGATTTGTGTGAGTTAGTTGAGAAAAAGGGAGAAGTTGGGAGCTAGTTAGAGAATAGATTAGAAAAAAGAGATTTGTACGAGTTAGTTGAGAAAAATAGGGGACATTAGGAGTTAGAGGAGATTAGAGAAGAGAGATTTGTGCGAGTTAATCAAGAAAAATAGGGAAAGTTAGAGGTTAGTTAGAGAAGAGAGATTTATTTGAGTTAGTTGAGAAAAACGGAGGACGTTAGGAGTTAGTTAGGGAGAGTTTGTTGGTTAATCTTGTCATGTATTTTAGTTTTACATGTTAGTTTTCATTCATCTATACTATTCTTTAAATTGAAGTTGGTGACAATATGTCATTCTCCTCCCAACCTTCTCCCGCACCTGCCTCCAAAAAGCATTCCACATCCCACAGCCTTCTCCCCATCTCCTCTCCTCTCCTCTTTCTCCTCTGTTCCCCTCCTTCACACTGTCGGCAAGCTAGCATAGGCGAGCCCCTCCCCCTCCCTCTCCCTCCTCTCTAATCCCCTTCTCCTCTCTCAACCCCCCTCCTCCCCTTCCCTTCCTCCTACCTCAGGATCTGGCTGCCTCCTCACCTGCACAGCGGCCGCCCAAGACAAGGCTTCCTCACCCGCATGCAGCTCGCTGAGGGGAAGCCGATTCCACCGTGTTGCTGGCTCACTTCAAGCGGCTCGAGCGCGACTCAAGATCCACTCGCCTCACCCGCGAAGCGGCCGCCTAGGATGAGGCCTCCTAGCTCTGCACGCACCTCACCGAGGCGGAGGCCGAGGCCACCACACTACTGGCCCACATCTAGCGGCTCAAGCATGAGGCTGCAGAGCACAAGCTCCTCTCTGCGCTCCTAACAGCCACACACACCAACAATGCCGACCCCAGCTCACCCTTCTCTCCTTTGGCTAATCTCCAAATCACCCGGATCCACCTAGCTCCCCCATCCGTGTCGATGCAGTGCACCGAGCTAATGTATAGATAATTGAACTATGAATATCATCATTGTTTGACCCTTTTTCCACTACTACAAATTTCCTGCGAGCCCGTTTGTATATACCGATGCTCCATCTCATAATTTTTCTTCTTTTCCTTATTTTTCCGGTTGTAGATGTGCTCACTTAGCTGTTCATTTTAATTTTATTTCATGCTTCGTTCAGGTTGCTTAGCGGTTGAGCGTGTATAGAGTAGAATTTTTTGGTACCACGTGGACATGCCATAATGTGTAGAGGCCTGTGAGACATTTTAGAGGCTGTTTGGTTCCCGTCACAGGTTGCGACGTCTAATCTTGGACATATCACGCTTTTTTAGTCATACTTTTAGTTCATCATTGTAATTATGGTTTGCAACACTTTACTATTGGTATGATGTATATGTCATAGACTCAACTGTTTGCTAAATTTTGTCACACTTGTGGCAAAGATTTTCTTACCCTAACTTTTCCTAATATTTGTTATGGCAAAATTTGATTCTCAAGCACCACAGACGTGCTGACTAATGAGCTGGCTATAAGATCTCCATGCCCGTTGAGAATTATGCAATGCATATTTAGTAGTTTCTAGAAACATTACAAAATATGCAAAATATTAGATACTTGCCGTGAAGGTTTTAGGTAAATTATTTGTCATGCTTCATGGAAAATGTGAGAAACATCTAGACCTAGGTATTTACCATATGGAAGGTGTAGAGAAAAATCATCATGGATAGGTAGAAAATATCTATGACTTGGATAGTTTTGTAGAGAATTCTAGAAAAGAGATTTGTAGTAGGATGATTATGATGACGGCACTTGTCATGCATCCAATGGTCTTGTACAAGCATAAATAGGGTTGTACCTCTCCTCCCATTAGCAACCAAGAAGAGGGAGCCACCAAGAGAGCTACCAAGATTATTAAGTAAAGAGTGAGAATTAGGATAGCCACAAGAGAGAAGAGTAAGTCTCTTGTTGTATCAAAGTGTGTTAGTACATAAAGAGTTGAGTTAACCCTCTTGAGTTAGTGTGGTCTCCCAATTGATGTAGTATGATCTCCATGCCCGTTGAGAATAGTTTCTAGAAACATTAGAAAATATAGAAGATAACTATAAAATTTGTTAGGATTTTATGAGAGTAGATGTAACTTTAGAATTAAAAAGGAGCTCATATTTAGTGTATTATATATTGGACAATATGGCTGCATTGTGTGTGCTTGATTACTATTATTTTTAAAAAGTTTTAAGTAAAATTGTACTGTGAGCAATATGGTTTATAAATTTTGATGGTTACAATTTGTATCAGTCAAGACGTGCGTTGCACGTGTAAACTTACTAGTACTTGTAAGAGTGGAAGTAGCACAAGTGGGCATCTCCCTCATGACCAGGTGAAGGGTGGGGCCTGGAGGGAGGGAGGAGGACTGCGTTAGGGTTCGGCGGCGATGAGAAGAGGGTCAGAGAATGGCGGGAGCAACATACCATAGAAGACATCTGACAGTGTTGGCAAATTTCTGTCCAATGTTGGAGAAGAGCCCACCGTCGCGAAGGTTATTCTCCCCATCATCATCGGAGATCATGGATGGCAGGATACATTGAGAGTATAGCATCATGAACATTAGCAGCTGCAAGAAAGAAGTATCAAGCATTCAATGTGTGTGACATACTATTAGTGCATAGAAGTCATGTTACCACAAAGCAATACTCAAGAGACAAGAAGTGCTTGGATTACTTACCCTGGTTGCCGGTCTGAAACATTGAAAATATAAGGCATCTTCTTGCCTCCTCAACAATAGTTATCATCAGGTCAGTCTCATCTACCGGTGCCCCTAGAATTTGGTCACAATGCTCAATCCTATTCTTGAGTTCACCTATGTGGCCATACAGATCTGTAAGCATGCAGTGGGCTTTTGCTTTGTGCCATAAGACTCCATAATTCACAACTACAAACTGTAGGTTGACTTGAAGATCCTCAAATTCAATTATTCCAATCTTCTCCTGTTCCAGCCCGAGCATGGTGGTTCCCTCATCCATGACCTCTGCTCCCCTAAGCTCAACTGCCTCAGCAAAACTGTCAGGCAGTATTTCTGCATTCACTATCTTTTTATGAATATCGAATGCAACACATAGAGGCATGTATGGCATGATGAAGACGCACAATCTGTCAAAATCGATATCATCAGAAGCTTCCCTCCAATACGATCTGCACGTGCTCTCAAAATCTTCAAGACAAGCCACCTTTACCCACTTGATTCGGCTTCCATTTTCACCGACGATGCTAAGCCCGTACGCAGGAACAATCCGGTGATCAGGTGCATGACGAATCACTAACGGGATCTTGGAGAGAAAGACATCCCTTGGTATCGTGTCATACTTCTCGTGAACCTTCACGAGTGGATCCTCCATCACCTAGGGTTTGGAAGCACAGTCCTAATTAATCAGCATGGTTTATAGCTCAACAAATTCACGCACAGAATCACCTTGTGCAATACGGAAATACTCTCTACTAGCATGTCCAATAACACAGCACATGATCTTGCCTAGCATTGCAAATAATTTTTCCATCACCAAAAAACTGAAGGTATACAAGAACATGAGAGTGTATACAGATCTGAGAACGGATTTTTCTCAAATACAAAGATTTGAGAAGGGAATTTTTTAACCAATCCTTGAACCTAAGATCTTACATGGAATTCATCTAAACATATAGACCAAGTATTCAAAAGGGGAAGATGTTAACTAGCAAGTATTCAAAAGGGGAAGATGTTAACTAGCATTCTGTCTAAAACGGTCACATGTTTTTACAAAACATAGTTAATAGAACAGACATAACTTGGGATAAAAGAACACAACTACAATGTAGATTCTGGTATCAGGATCACCTCCATGTTGTCAATTAAGTAGGAACTAGGAAGAAATGGCACCGAAATTCAAGACATGCTGTTAATTTTCAGGACACGAGAGTCTTAACAAAAGGTATGACAACCTAATGACGAATAAGCCTTGACTGAACAAGTATTCTATTTCTTAACCCTATGCTTGACAGAGATTTTCAATCAGAAAGCAATAGATGCGACAGAACACATGATTTGGTAAGTTTACCTAGAAATTAAGCACATTAGCAAAATCTCCAACAAACAATTTCATTCCCGATCAACTATCACAACAAACCAAATCAGCAGGCACTCCATGAGATAATTACTGAGGAGAGTGTTTTCTTGACAAACCTGAAACGACTCTCTAGAATTTCGTTAGCATTCATTTCCCATCAAATTCTAACAATCCAACCATCTTAGAGACATAATAGGTACCAATCACTCAATGCCCTAAACCTTAAACATCATCATGGCCGAGTGCATTTTCTAAAACAAGCAACGATGATATTGTCCAACAGTACATACGGTTCATGTGCATTTCTTAATTACTTAAGACTATCATTCTTCCACAGATATCCAAGGACATAAAATTTCTCGAGAAAACCTGGACAAAAAGCACTACCTACTAAAACTAAACAAGATCTTGCTCATCCAAAATGTCATCTGCTGATCGATCTCAAAGACTGCAAACTAAAACTTATTTCCTAATCCCAAAGGGGAAGAACAAAATACGAAGAAACCTCAGCAGCACAAAAACCCCCGAAACCTAAAATCCTAACATCTCCACCAACGATCTGCCAACGCTTAGCCGGATCAAGAAACAGGGCAAGAACTAGTTGCAGTAGCAGAAGTGATAAGGGAGGTATACCGTGCAGGAAAGGGAGCTGGCAACTGGGTAGAGGCGGCGGCGAGGGGTTGACGAAGGAGCCCCACGTTGCTGACCTCCCTCAAGAGCAGCTGTCGCCTCCTCCCCTTAGGAGCAGAAGATCTGTGAGAATCTTGGTACGAACTGGGGAATGGAGGGAGAAGAGGAGGAGAGGAATGAGTAGCTGTCACAGAGGAGGAGAGGATGCTCACCGGACTAGAGATGCGAAGATGGGGTTGCCGTCGCTCGAGGAGACACGGTCGCCGGAGGGATGGGGAGGGAGGCCGAGGCAGAGGAGCTCGATCGATCGCGAGGCAGGCGTCAGGCGTGGCTAAGGAGGACGGAGATTACCACAGGCTATCGCGATGTCGAGACGAGGTGGCGAGTTGGGAAGCGTACCCCAGCCGGGAGAAGAGAGAGGCAGTTGTGCCGAAGACGTTCGCCGCGACGAACTTGGCTGCTGCTTCTGTTTTTTTTTGAATATTGGCCGCTGCTTCTGTTCGTCCCGAGGGAGGAATTGTGGCGAGAAGAGGCTGCAGAGCATCGAGTCGAGTCAAAACAGCGTGTCGCTACGCTTCGCTAGCTTGGGCCGTCTGCCGTACACCGAGGCTAACTGCTTAATGGGCTGATAGGAACATTGGGTAGCCTGGGACCAATAGATAGGTGATGGCGCCCGCTGTCCGTATTGAGATCAGAGAAGGGTCCAGCGTCGGACCGCCTCTCGCCTTCGGCCTTTGAAAAAAGTCCACATTACCCCCTAAAGTTTGTTGTTTGGGACACGTAACCCCTAATCTTTAAAACGGTCAACTGCACCCTGAACTTCGAAAACAGGCCCAAATAATAACCCTCTAGATTGGTTTTGAAGCACTGCTATAACGATGTGGCGTACGCATGGCAGATATGCAACAGGTCAGAGAGCGAGGTTGTACCGACCTGGCTGCCAATCGGCTCTTCCTTTGCCTCTGATCACTGTACTCCACCTATTCCGACACGTGTAGCTATAGAACAAGCAGCCTAGAGAGAAGGATTTCATGAAAGTGAAGTCATACAGAATAACAGAAATGATGACATATTAAACTCCGCGCGATCAGTTTGCAATAGCGTGGCGACAAAACCCATCTCAATTGTCTTCATCCTCGTGCTACCTCTTTTGTTCGAACCATCACGAGTTGAAAGCTTCGGTAGCAGTGGCAACTGGCTACGCAGCCCCTATCAGCTCTATCTCTGGATCTAGGCAACGCACTCCATCTCTTCTGACACGCGTGACCTCATGTTGCCGGGGATGAATAAAATACGCAGATCTGTCCTAAGGACTAATATAGTACAGTGACATTCGCATCCAATTGACGATGCTCAGGGGCGACGGAGGGAGCCCCGGGCGGCTAGATCTTGGGACAACGGCTCATGAAGAAGTGAGAGGAACGAGAGGACAGAGGCCAGAGGAATGGGAGGAGAGGAGAAGGGGGAAAATTAAGAATTTCACAAACTTACATCCAGTAACAATTTTCTATAAATACCGTCAACTAAGAGGGTCTTATTGAGTGCGAGAAGCCGTGGGGAGTTGCCGGAAGCACCTCAATTGGTGTTTTTGACTTGATAGTGTATTTTTCACAAGTTTTATTTGTTTGGGCTTCTGCTTTTAGTGTCTAGAAACACTTTAAATATAAGCACAACTTCAAATAAACGCACCCTAAATCCAGCAGCGGAATAAAAGAAGATAGCCCGACATGGCAACATGGACCGTCTCACCAAAGACCCGAGTTCCCACAGAGATAAAACCAACCAAGAGAAGCCATTAAACGTCACTCTGGACATCATCACTACAGAAATCTCCTACCGCGGGCTCATTACTACCTGCAAATACAAGCCAGTGAGTACTTAAGGTACTCGCAAGTCTTAATGCCCAATAGAAAGGTTGACAAGACTTGTAAACTCCTTTGGTATGTAAAGTAGTCCTTTCAAATTTTAACCATTAGAATTGAAGTTATTAAACATGCAACATCAGGTTAATATCTCCATATCCAAGTAAAATACAAAGCATGAGCTCCCATTTTCATACCTACTCTAGTGAGGGAATGTTTTACTCAGGTCTAAATATTAGAATTGAATTCATTAACAGGGGCAGAGGTGAATTATAATTTGCAAAGCTATAACATGATGAAATAGTAAGGAAAGTCATAATTCATGCGTATAATTTCTCCATTCATATTTCTCATCATACCAACCCCATGATCAAACTTTAACATCATCTGACCATCTTAACCACAATTTCATGTCCAACTCCATCACACATCTCTTCTATTTTCAAACAAGGTTACTCATGAACGCATCACCTGGTACACTATCACTGGGCGTTTAGTGTAATGTCAGGCACTTTATCCATTACAACATAAAAGTGGGCATTTTATCAATAACCAAAATAATGTGGGGTTTCATAAAGATACCAGCAATTTAATTTCCTCTTTCCTTTTTACAGAATGACAAGGACCTCTCTTAACTCCTTCCTCCAAAGTTTAGTAATTGCACACTGCCTACCAATATCTATCTCTCTCTGTGCTTGCTTCAGAGATGGAACCCTCACCATCGGATCTATGATCATACGCTCAAGAGAAGTCGCGTTCCGGAGAATATCAGACTGCTAGCTCAACTTGGCCAAACAAACTGTAAAACCCTGTCATTCGGACAGTCTTGAGATGACTGTGCGGATGCGGCGGGAAGGCATCCTCGCTCAGTTCGGGGAAGTAGATTGCTGAGGCAAAACAACGCATCTGCATGAAACAATTGTGTCAAATATAATTAACTGAAAATTTGTTATTAACTGAAAGTTCGCTAGATTTATTTTGATCCAATAGAATGTCTTAATTTGTTATCCTGTCGCGTATTTTTCGTTAAAAAAAATGCAAAGAAGGAAAAGGCCAAGGGAGACAAGCTTCAGGAAATTTATACAGGGGAAGGTGGAGAGTTGATTTTTTTTTCAAAACTAGCATTCCCAAGTTCTGAAAATTTCTTTAAAAACTGTAGATGTGGAAAACTGTAGATATGGATTGTGGATGACACATTCATTTGCAATTTTTGTGAAAAAAAAATATCTCCATTATACGCTGTAAAAGCAAGGATAGTTTGTTTATTTTGTACACAAATGGATATACTTTTTTTCCACAAGGACTTGCATGGGTACATACTATTCCACAATATACATCTAGGATTATTATTATTTTGAGATTTTTTTGAAACTTTCCTTTTGCATTTTTGACCAAATGCACCCAAGATCATTTTAGTATTTTCTATGGTAATGTGAGATCACTTACATGGAGTACCAACTCTTCGAAAAAAGGAGCTAACTCCAAAAGGTAAGCCAAACGAAGAATTCCACCAGTAGTTAGTGCCGACCCAGAAATACTGATCTTTAAGATCACACGTTTCAGATTGGTGGGCCTGGTAGGATTTTTCACAAACCCCAGCACCTGTAACACAAGCATGGCAAATGTGAAAGAAGCAAAGACCTCATACAGCATGAAGAAATGGAAGGTAAACCTTGAAGGCACCTTCCAGTGTGTTTAATGAACAAACCTTGGATTTAATTCGAAAGCTTATGGAGAGAGACCGAACACTCGAAAGAGCATTGACAAGATCAGTGAAGACATAATTGAAACAGTCCGAGAAAGTGAACAAGCAGCTGATCGTTGCCTCTGAAATCTTCGGAGGTTTACCAAGCATGATAGGTATATTGTCATCGGAGAACACAAATGTGGTGAGGTTTGGAGCCTGGATATCCAACTTCTGCAGGTTACAGAATTGCACACACAGATAATGCAACTGGCTCAGTTCCTGGGCTATGCTTAGCTCAACCAGTCTGCATTTCTTTATGCTTAGCCACTCAAGAACAGCACATCCTGGGAGCAGGCACTGGAGTTCTCCTGTGATGGTCACCATATCCAGAGAGAGCTTCCTAAGGTTTGCAAATCCACAGAGATCAGGAGGCAGTACTAAATAGACGAATCCTAGACGAAGAGACTTGACACAAGAACTACTAGAGGCATTGAAAAGATGCAGTGGGAAACTGCACTTGTCATCTCTGTCGGTACTGCCTTTCGGTCCTGGACATAAATCAAGAACAACATGCTTCGTCCTCGACGCAGCACAAAATGTTATCCATCTATAAATATGAGACGTGTGCCTTTTGCGAAGCGCGAACTTAACCACAAACTTAATCAGGTTAGCCAACCTTAACTGTCGCAGGATGCTATTGATACCCCTGATAAACCTTGTCCGCAAGGGTTTCCGGTGGCCTACCATGGCATCACTGCGGCGCATCGTGGCTCTGGTGAATACTAACTTTGGGTAGCATTTCCAAAGCAGGCTCCACTTCTTAGATAGTATGCTCATCCGCATGGCTTCTTTCATCGTCAATCGCGACAGGACGCTGCATAGAACATCCTGCAGACGGAACAAAAACAAAATCTCCTCAGTGTGTTTCAGGCACCAAGAATATGCATGCGTTTGCAAACCCACATATCCAGATTTAAGTCTCGGTTCTACCATAATTCCCAAGTGTGGGAGGAATAGGTCTTATCCCCCTCACATGATAAGAGAAGAATATGCATGCGCTACTGCCCATTAACAGGGTGCAAGCCATGAATTTACTTACGGTGGGTAGATGGTGAAGCTGAAGATCCTTGGATCTTTTCATCTTAAAAGTGTTATTCAGACAGCCTTCAGTCATTGGTCCCTTCACACAAGCCATGAGGGCACTCTTTTTCACCATTAGAGTAAAATTACCAGATCTGTATTAACGTGCAATGGGTAGGATCTGTGTCATCATCACATGACAATCATAAGACTTCATACCAATTAATTTCAAATCCTTCATCGATACAAGTTTCTTTATGTTTGCCGAATATTCGGAAGAAACTTTCACCCCAGCAAGACACTCGCACAATCTCTTCTTCTCTGCTTTGCTCAGAGTGTAACAGGCGGGAGGTTGGTGCGTCTTGACTCTCAATTCACCCTTTTTTGTCTTTGACGTTATCTGTTTGGACCACAGCTCTGGTCTGACCCCCATCTGTTCCATGTCAAGTCGTGTCTTGACACCATCTTTTGTCTTGTCTAGAATGTTCAGCAAAATACCAACCAAGCTGTTGCACACATTTTTCTCGACATGCATGATATCAATACTGTGACGGGCGTGTAGAACTTGCCAGTAAGGCAGGTCCCAAAATACCGACTTCCTCTTCCAGATGCCCGGTCTTAGCTCTTGTGTCTTTCTGGATACAATCTCGATATCCTTGACAATCTCATATATCTGTGCACCGGTCTTCTCCACCGGTTTCGAACGATTTTTCACTTCTCCGTTAAACTTAATTGGGCACTGCCTCCATGGATCTTTTTGGCCAGCCACCTTTGGTGATCCATGTACACGATTTTCCTTGAGTTCTGTAAGAATAAACTCACTGTCTCTTCTTGGCACGAGACACAAGCTTCGTATCCTTTCACGCTCTGGTCGGACGAGTTTCCAAGCGCTGGATAGTCATTGGCCGTAGTGAACAACATAGCTCGTAGCTGAAAATACTCTATTTTATCAGCGTCCCAAACCTCAGCCCCCTGGTGCCAGAGTGTCTCTAGTTCTTCCTTCATTGGTTACATGTACACGTCAATATCATTTCTAGGTTGCTTCGGCCCTTGGATGAGAACAGAGAGGTGTATATACTTTCGCTTCATCGACAGCCATGGAGGAATGTTGTACATCCATAGAAGGACTAGCCATGTGCTGTGTCTGCTACTCATGTTGCCGAATAGATTGATCCCGTCTTTACTCATCCCAAACCTTATGTTTCTCGTCTCCTCCCCGAAATCAGGAAATGCATCGTCCACTGCCCTCCATTGGCATGCATCGGCAGGGTGCCTCAGGATTCCATCTTCAATTCGACCATCCTTATGCCAACGCATTCGTTTTGCATCTTTCTTGTTGGCAAAAAACCGCTTCAAACGGGGAAGAACAGAAAGATACCAGCAAACCTTCGCAGGGGGCCCTTCACTTCATCGTCGTCCTCGTCACAATCAAGCTGGTTTGCAATACGCTTGTACCGGGATGTCTTGCACACCGGACATTTTCATAGGTCTACGTACTCTTTGCGGTACAAGATGCAGTTGTTTGGACACGCATGGAATTTTTCAACATCTAATCCGAGAGGACATATAACCTTCTTCGCCCTGTAAGTGCTTCTAGGCAAGACGTTCCCCTCCGGGAGAACGTTGGAAAGGAGCTCTAATAATTTTGTGAAACTTGTGTCTAGCCAGTTGTAGGCTGCCTTTAGCTTTAGAAGTTCTTACGAGACGGACAACCACGTATGCTCGAGTTTACATCCAACAAACAACGGTACTCTCGCGTCTTCCAACAATCTTACAAACTTTGTGAACTCTCTTTCATTCTCCGGGTTCGCAGTCATCTCTTCCATATCACGCAACATGTCATCCAAATTCCCCATGCTATCCTCCGAAGATTCTGAATTAGCTTCTTCCTCGATAGCTACGTGCTCATCCTCAACGACGTCCACCGCTTCTGCCGGGTTTGCAACTTCTTTCTGCTCACCGTGACATGTCCAACGTGTATAGCCTTCCATGAAACCCTTCGTCAGCAAATGTAGTTGCAACTCCCCCGTCGTCGACAACATTTGCGTGTTACTACATTTACGACATAGACAACACATCTTCGCTTTTCCCTTGATCGCCATATCCTCTTGAGCGACTCGAAGAAACTCGTTCAAAGCGGTGACGAAACTCTGTGTGGCATGATCACCATACATCTAATTTCTATCAATCGATCCCTACGGCAAAATAAAAATAATTTCATAAAATAAATATATTAAATTAGCCATTTCTTCTCTCACGTTCAATAAAATAAAGTAATTACCATGTTAGAGGTTCAAAGAGGAAGTAGGAGCAACGGATATCGTGGGCCTTCGGGGTCTCTGGGATATTGACGAGGAGGCAGGGGTCTTTGAGAGGAGGAGGGGGACTACAGGAGGAGAAAAAGGGCCTTTTGAGAGGGAGAGGAGAGAAGGAATTAAGGAGCTAGCAGACTTTTAAGAGAGGGATCAAGAGGGCCAGAGAGAAGAGGGCTGTAACACCCATTCTAATATACAAATAAATTGCTATTTTGCTTCATGCATACATGGCATCATCCATGCATAAACCTTGTATAAACTTAAATATTAAATGGTTAAGTTTTATAGAATACGTGCATATCTCATTCTAAAAACCCAAATTTCGCGAGTTAACATCGATCCAATTATTTGAGGCAGGCAATAAGGTTTAAGGTTACTATGTCCCTATAGTCCAAAACTAGATTGCGTAAATTCCTCTTCTTCTCTGCACTTGATCCGGATGTTTGGTCCGGAACCTCCGGATGCAACCTCCGGGTGACCCGGAATCTCCGGATGAGTTCCGAACTAACTTCCGGGTGAGTCCAGAGAGGGATTTTGGGTGAGTCGGTCAGTCGGAGGTTTGACTCGGAGCCTCCGGGTTCAACCTCCGGGTTGTCCGGATTCCGGGTGGATTCCGAGTCAACTTCCGGGGGAGTCCAGAGAGCATTTTTGGGATTCCGGTGCCACCGGAGGTCCAATCCGGAGCCTCCGGGATGAGCATCCGGGTGAACCCGGAAACATCCGGGTGATTTTCCGAGTGGATTTCCGGATGAGTCCAGTAGGGTTTTGGCCGTGGTTTGTGAAGGCCGGAGGTTCCATCCGGACCCTCCGGGTGCTATGTCCGGGTGGTCCGGATTCCGGGTCCATCTCCGGATGAATTTCCGGGTGACGCCCGAGTGTCAGTGTTGAGCTGCCACGTTGCCACCGCCGTTTGGGGGCGGTGGGCGGTGGTGCCTGCGTGGAGGGCTCGCCGGGGAGCCCTATAAAAGCCTCCCCACGGCCCCCTTCACCTCTTTTTCTCCTCCCCATCAACATTTCCCCCATTTCCCTCCTCCTTCTCTCCAAGAACAGCACGGCAGCAGCCTCCTCCATTGTCTTCCTCAGCTCCGGCGCCAGCTCCGGCGAGCCAGCGCTGCCACTCCGGTGACCCTGCCCCTCCCCTCTCCCTTCCTCCCTTCTTTCCCAAGCTCCCTCCCCCTTTCCTCATCTCCTTTCTTCCTTTTTCTCAGCTCCAACCGAGTTCTAGCAGCAAGCATTCCGGGTCATCCGGAATTGCTTCTGGGCTGCAGTACTCAGCAAGAAGGAAGGTGTTTGGAAGAAGAGAAGGGGTGAAGCTTGCGTGTAGGGTTTGAGGGCAGGATAGCCGTTGCTTCATTTTCAAAACCTTGGGTGTTTGTTTAAGAAGGTATATAGTTCCTCCTAGAACAAGTTATATTTTCCAAATCTTGTAAAATGCTCTATTATTTTGTTTCACCTCAGTGTTTCATTGAGTTAGAACACATAATCAACATTTTGTTGTACAGAGATAATCCCTTGTTTGAACTAATTTTCCAACCAATTATTGTTAAACCCTAATGTAAACTCAAATTCAATGGATCATGCATGCATCTATTAGAATAATTACTTTAACTACTTAAATTAAACATGCGACATGTTTTATCGCAAAACCCTAACATCTAAGAAACCCTAGCATCTCATGCATAGCATTCCATCATGCATACATGCTGAAATCTCATCCCTTTTATCGTTTTCTTGCCAATGTCTTGTATTGTTTGCGATAGAACCCGAAGAAGAAGAACCGCAAACTGTTGAGCTCACTCAAGTCTCCGAATCCTACGACGAAGGCAAGCAGAGCTTGTTGCATCCTTTATTTCCCGTATCAACGTGTTGTGTGTGAATGTTTGTTGAATTGGATGTTGGCGTTGAACTCTCTAGCATGTGTAGGGTGTATCGTTGCGTTGAGAACGTCCTTATCGCCCTTTTAACTAAAATTGCTTAAGTGAGTTGGGAGAGTCGTGGACGTTAGCGGAATCGATACCGGGAATGATTGAGGTAAGCCTCGATATCACTTCCAAGGGAAATGCACTCCCCGTGAGGTAAGTCTCGATATCACTTGGAGTGAAATGCACTCATCATGTCCAGGGTGATCGTATTGCCGAAACGGTCCAGGAAGTTACCGAGAATCGATACTGGGAATGGTTGAGGTAAGTCTCGATATCACTTGGGGTGAAATGCACTCGCCATGTCCAGGGTGATCGATTGTCGGTAACGATCCGAAAGTTGATTGAATGTAATGTGACATGGATTGATAGCCCTCGCGGACGTTAACGGAATCGATACCGGGAATGATTGAGGTAAGTCTCGATATCACTTGGAGCTTTGCAACCTCCAAGGGAAATGCGCTCATCATGTCCAGGGTGATCGTATTGCCGGCAGCGGTCCAAGAGGTGGATTGAATTTAACGGGTGTGGGCTACCCCAATGTGATATTCCATTTGTCTGGATTACTTGGTATTCCTTTGAATTCTGAATGATCACTTTGATTCTATCATTTATAATTGTGCCATGAACTAGGGTACTAACTCGATTATGTATTACTTCAATGGAATTGCATTCATGTTTAATTGCCGTTGAACTAGTATGGGTAGGACATTTAATCAAGCACGAATAAGTCTTGCGAGTACTCTTGTACTCACCTAGGATATTCCTAGACTTTTGCAGGTGAGCCAACTGTTGCGGAGTTTTGTGATGAAGCTTAGTCCGAATGGTTTCCTTGGTCCGCGTTCGACTCGTGGGAATGGTTTGGTTGTTATGCAGTGGTTGATGCACCACTGCGGGGCTTTTGTTGTTTTCCGCTGCATTGTAAATATTTCAGTCTCAACTAAATTTACGGTTATCGCCGACCGAAGTGTTTGTAAAGTTCACCAAGTGGACAACTAGTTTAATATAGTATCGTAGTGCTTTGTTATGGTATACGAGTTGTTATTCAGGCTGCCCATATGCAATGTGTGTATGATATGAAGTGTGTGGGCATGCCGTGGAGAGGTACTGTTGTTCCCCTTTTTACTATGTCGAGCAGGAATCGGTTGAGTGACCCGCTGGCTGAGATGCAGTGCCGGCCAGGCAGGGTGTGGGTGGGTTCTACCGGGCTTTCGAGCGACCCACTAGCCCTCGGGCTAGGTTAGGGTGTGGGTAGAATCGCCGGGCTCCTCCGACCTTGCTTTGCGTGGTAGGATCCGGGAACGGCTTTAAATCTCCACCGGGTCAGGGAATCATATGTGGTTTTGGGAAGATTGGTCGCTTCCGGCCGGCTCGCGTTGGTCGGGTGTCGGATCGTCTTGACTTGGTGTGTACGGCGCAGGTACCGTGCCACCTGGTCGACGAGTCCTTCGGTCCTTGGCGACTTCGCGTTCCCTTAATCATATGTAATTCCCGGGTCCGTGACAGCTTGGTATCAGAGCCGAGCAGACCGTAGGAAGCCAATTGCAGGTGGGCGTTAGTTAGGACTCGGCAATGTCGAGAAAACTATTTGCAAAATTAAAAACTTATGTTAAAATTTAGTAAGTAGATTGCTTCTTTATTTCTCATCCTCATCGGTCTTAGTTCTAAAAGTTTCTTCCCTATTGCGTTTGTTTATGCTTGTGGCTGATCTTGACCTGTTCCTTGTTTGTCAGATGGCTTCTTTTCAGTTGATGCATGCTACCCATGGATTGGATGTCGAAGGGTTTCCGGAGGTGCTTTTGTACATGCTTCGGGAACTCGGATTTCGATATCTCCCAGAATATCTCGTGCATAGAGCTACCCTAGGGTTCGGTATGTATGAGTATCGGGCACGCGTGTTCATTCAACCGCGTGAGAGTGACCCTCCTCATCAGCCGCGTTTCTTTAATGGTTATGGAGCAGAGTTAGAATCTGCTGTCCAAGATGCGGCATATTCGGTTATATGCCATCTTCGCTATGAGCTTCCGGGTCTCGCTGAAGGCCCTTTTTCCTTCTTTCCGTCACGAACTCCTATGGAGAACGTGGTACCACCTGAGGATTTTACTCAGGAGCCTAACGTGGCACTAGCTCATTTGGGCCGCCTTGTCCGATCTTTGGATGTGGCGTATCGTGCTCGTGGGTTCGAGACAAGACGATATCGTCACCGTCTCCTCATTTCCCTTGAGTTGGCTCGACACCAAGGGAATTTCTTTACACCACCACCACACTTCTGGACCGGGGAAGGCATCTACTCGGTCTATGAAGGAGGTCCGTGGGTGTATCGCTATCCATCAGTGGGCGGAACAGAGATTGGAGTTCATCCTGATGTTCTGCGTCCGCAAATGGCTGTGGGTGGTATTCGTCGCATCCCCACCATCACTCCCCAGTTTGGCCATGGAATCCCTTTGTTTCACACCATGGTCCCTCTTCCCACCGACTTGGAGGCAATGGAGATTCGTCGTGGTGAAGGATTTCCGTATAGCCCATAGTGGTGTGGTTCAGTCTTAGCTTCTGTTTGGGTCGCAATTTTGTGATGTAAAGTTGATCCAAACCCTAATCTTAAGGTAGCTTTTGGAGGCATGTAAGCGGGTATTGGTGGCTACCAATTTTGGTACCTTGTGTATGTTTATCTCTCCTTTATGGTGATTTAAACCGCAGCCCCATGTAATGAACTATGCCGAACGTGTTAATACACTTGTGTATTTTGTCAATCGTTCTTACATTCGTTCTATACTTCATTTTCTTCTTGAAAATGTGTATGAATTAATGTAACATGTTCATGAATACCTTGCCTTACTATCGTGGAAAGTTATTTTCCAGCCTCTCGTGTTGTCGTCTCATCGTGTTGTCGAATGGTTGCAACAGGATGGCGTCGGGAACTCGTGGAGCTGGTCGTGCTCGTCGTGATCGCGACGAGGAGGAAGTGCCACCTCCTCCTCCTCAGCAACCTAATATTGCGGATTTACTGGCGACTCAGAATCGGATTCTTGAACAGCTGGTGCGCAATCAGAGCCCAGGAGGTGGGCAAGCTCGTGGTGGTCTGGCTGATTTCCAGCGAACTCAACCAGCCATTTTCGATCGGGCAGATGATCCTTTGGAAGCAGACAACTGGATTCGCACTATTGAGAGAAAGCTTCAGCTGGCTCAATGTGCAGAAGCCGATAAAGTTAGTTTTGCTACTCATTTTCTCGAGGGTGCTGCTGCGGATTGGTGGGATAATTTCCTCGCCATGCAAGCCCCTGGCCATGTCATCACCTGGGCAGAGTTTCGGATTGGTTTCCGCGCATTCCATATCCCTGCCGGTGTCATGGCGATAAAGAAGGAAGAATTTCGTGATCTCCGACAAGGTAAAAAGTCTGTGTTGGAGTTCCTTCGTGAATTCAACCACCTGGCGCGTTATGCTCAGCGTGAAGTATCTACAGATGAAGATAAAGTGGAAAAGTTCATGGGCAAGTTGAATGAGGATATGCAAGCTAAACTTGCTACAGTTGACGTGAACAATTTCCAGCATCTTGTGGATAAGGCTGTGAAGGTGGAAGCCAAGGAATCAGCTTTGGATAAGTCTCGCAAGCGCGAGAGGGAGATGCAGAAGTCTGCTGCAGGTAGCTCTCAGAAGCCGCGGGTGTGGCAATCACCACCACCCCGTTCAGTTGGGTCGTACCCGCAAAAGTCGCAGGGTTTCGTTTTTCGTCCTCAGCAACAGGGTTCCCAACCTCGTCCTCAAGGGGGCAGCCGCAGTCTTTTCCTGACCTGAGTAAGGTTCAGTGCTTTAACTGCGGAGGTATGGGACATTTTGCAAGCCGTTGCTCTCGTCCGCGCACAGGGCATGCCTTTGCCCCTAAAATGCAGTCAGGACAGGCAGGTGCAAGTCCTCAAGTTAGGGGTTCAGCTCCTAACAAGGCTCAACCTTCTAGCCGTGGCAGGGTGAATCATGTCACTGCCGAGGAAGCTCAGGAAGCACCCGAGGTGGTTTTGGGTACGCTTCCCGTCAACTCAGCTCCTGCCCTAGTTCTCTTTGATTCCGGGGCATCTCATTCCTTTATATCCAGTAAGTTTGCACATGATAACCATGTGCTATCGTCAGCATTGCACCCTTGCCACTTACAGTTGTACTGCTAGCTCAAATTTCCGCTCTAAGCCCTGGAGTTAGTGATCCCTTGTTTGCCTCGACATTGATAACACCCTATCTCTGCCAAAACTGATGAATCAGGAGAGTTCTACCTTGTCCACTCTCTTCCTGCCCACCCTTACATTCTTTCCCTTGGAGGACACTAATATGCTCATCCTCCCCTTGTTTCTCCGATCTATCTATTGAGGCAACCCATGGACCTTTTTCTTCATACTTTGGATGAAACACTCCCACTATTTCGATTCTCTTGAAATGATTGGATAGTACCCTGATATAAAGCAGAAGAAGACCTATAACCAAATATCACAACCGCAAGTTATGCTCCAGCTGGAGTTGCTCTTTTAAGTCCAAGGGATTCTCCCGTCTTCTTTCGAGTAATCTAGTGTTTTCCTTTATCTCTTTTTGGGAGAATTCTCGTCTTGTATATCTAATCTCGAACTCATCTTGTTTATGCCTTTCGGTGCTTTCATATCATTCTCTGCCAACCATTTTGTGTTCTCCATTCTTTAAGCTTTGGTCCAATCCCCTCCCTCTTCTTTGTTAGCAAGAATGGAAGAAGTCTCGTACCAATCTTATAATACCATGATCTATTCCGAGGATGCAAATCTGTACATGGTGGATTATCCAGAATTGATGCGCAAGCACTCGGTATCCTGGAATGCTATCGTGCCCGTGTTAGAACATCAATAGGGAGCCTGATCACCTCCTCGTTGATGGTACTACATGTGGTACGGGATTATTCCTTGGTCCCGACAATTTTGAATCATCACTTGTACAAGCAATACATCTAAGTCATTCTCATCTAATAAACCTTACAAGCAGGATTAAACGAAATCTCCGATCAATCTTAAAGAAGTTCCATTCTACCTTAACAATTTACGTTTCTGAGGTGTTGGATGATCTCGAATTACTCTCGTACATGCCATATAGATATGCCTGTTCTATGAATAATCCGATCTAGCCCCCCCAGAACGCTTTCGTGCTCACCTAGAACACCAATAAGGAGTTTTGCCAACTCCTCGCTGTTGGCACTATGTGTAACACGAGACTAGTCTTAGGCCTTGACAATTCCGGAATTACTGCCATGTTTAGCATCATCTCACCCGAGACCTTCCAGAGGAAAGGTGCATGCCATGTTTGTCATGCATGGCAACTCCTTCCCATCCGTCTTCAAATGAATCTCCATCTTGAGACCGCAAGCTTTCGATGCTTGTCAGCGGATTAGTTTCCTTCCTCTCTTTAAGGCTATAAATGGTATTAGTCTGACATTTCCCTCCCTTCTACTACCATAAACGACTGAAGTTCATCTAAACAAATTGAGAACCTTTCTTTCGACTCCTTATGTTTCGAGAAAGTCCATTCCCCCCTGATATCTTTTGTACAGGGATGATCTTAGCCTCACTTCTATTTTCCCCTCTTTTGTTTAATCAGCGTATTGCTATTGCCCCTTGCACTTGTGAAGCCTTACTGATGCCCCAATCCAACTCCTGAAGTCCTTTGCCAAGTAAACATGAACAGATACTTCAATTGCTTCAGAGCCACCATCCTCACTATCTTGGTCATTCCCTGCTCAAGCAAAGATAATTGTTTATAACCGCTCTCCTCACCCAAACCAACAATCTTGAATTCTGAATTTACAGGACTGGCAAGGTCCTTGCATTCCTCCTCTCTCAGATGCGGTCATTACTAAAATAATAACTTGATCTGGTTTCCTCTTTCTAGAACTGGTGTAGAAGTCAATTAGTGATCCCATGTTTTGCTATTAACAACTCGAGGACCAGTATGGTGCTACTTGAGTGATCATCGATCTCCTTTCTTAAGGTGACCCATCCCGTCTCCTTCAGGTCCACCAATCCCCCTCCTTTCGAACTTCTCGCTTAACCCAGAGTTGTTTCTACCCCATGCTAACGTGCATGACCCTCCCCACCTCCCCGGTTAAATAATGCCTAAGGCCCCAATTGGATACACTTGTTGGCAGCTTTTTCGTTCCAAACTCGAGTGCCTCGTTGAAAGAAGCTCTTGATCACCTCGTCCCCCTCTGCCTTTTCAAAATCATCTACTTAAGGCCTACTTGTCTGAGGACCATGAAGCTTCCACGTAGCCAATTCCCCTTACCTCCTTCCCCTTCCATCGCTAGAGATCTCGGGTCGAGATCTTCTTAAGGGGGGTAGGTTTTGTAACACCCATTCTAATATACAAATAAATTTCTATTTTGCTTCATGCATACATGGCATCATCCATGCATAAACCTTGTATAAACTTAAATATTAAATGGTTAAGTTTTATAGAATACGTGCATATCTCATTCTAAAAACCCAAATTTCGCGAGTTAACATCGATCCAATTATTTGAGGCAGGCAATAAGGTTTAAGGTTACTATGTCCCTATAGTCCAAAACTAGATTGCGTAAATTCCTCTTCTTCTCTGCACTTGATCCGGATGTTTGGTCCGGAACCTCCGGATGCAACCTCCGGGTGACCCGGAATCTCCGGATGAGTTCCGAACTAACTTCCGGGTGAGTCCAGAGAGGGATTTTGGGTGAGTCGGTCAGTCGGAGGTTTGACTCGGAGCCTCCGGGTTCAACCTCCGGGTTGTCCGGATTCCGGGTGGATTCCGAGTCAACTTCCGGGGGAGTCCAGAGAGCATTTTTGGGATTCCGGTGCCACCGGAGGTCCAATCCGGAGCCTCCGGGATGAGCATCCGGGTGAACCCGGAAACATCCGGGTGATTTCTCCTTGACAGCATCAAGATCCCCCTCCCCGAATCGACATGTTTCGCCTGGTGCGTGGGCAGGAGCAGGAGCGGCTGCTTCCGCGAGGTGACCAGCACCGCCTCCTCCTCCATGTCCAACGGCGGATTCGGCACCTTGTTTACAGCGTAATTTGGCTTGAAGATTTATTCAGTTGGCCGAATTAAGTGTTAGGTTTGCTGGAAGTTGAGATGATGAAACTAACAGTATGGATGCAGCATTTACTCTTACATGCAGGATTAATACAGCCGAGTGGCCTGGACGCTCGCGGTATATTTGATACCGAGTGCTCGCGGCATTTCTGAGTGCCCCCGAGTGCTCACTGCATCCCGAGTAGTCATCATATCCCAAGTGCGAAGGTGCTCACAGAAGTTCCCGAAGACCCGAGCAGTCGGAGGTGTCCCCGAGCGCCCACGTCCCGAATGCTACGTCATCAAGCCGCGAGCAGTACCTCTAGACATTCAACAGTGGCGGCCCCGAGCACTCGCGACCCCGAGTACTCGCGACCCCGAGCATCACCGACCCCGAGTACTGGTGACCCCGAGTGACCAAGCCCCAAGGAGCTCCCCAGTCCCGAAGGGTTGCTCCCGAGTACTCGACCGACTCCCGAGCGATCCGAGTTCGTCCCCGAGTACTCGCGAAGGATCATCCCGAGCGGTCCGAGTTCGTCCTCGAGTGCTCGCAAGGGATCATCTCCAGCAGGTCCTAGTCACAGCGATACCCTTCAAGATTTACCCGACGCCAGAGACTTCAACTTGAGGCGCAAGGAACGCGGCGTGACAATCAAGGAGAGTCCTACAAGATTTGGAAGACAATCCGGATTATTTGGAAAGGATATATCGTGCGCCAAGAGGAGTCCGGATGTCGGCGTACGAGACAGTTAAGATTTGGAAAGCTATCTTGGTTTGTATGGAAAGTCACATGTACGGTAGAATCCAAATCCTTTAAACAAGGAAAGAGATATATTTGTAATCAGATTAGGATTAGGAGTCCAGATCTCCTACGGGAAGACCAGCCGCCCTATAAATATGTAAAGGGTGACGGCCGATTGAAGCATCCAACAATCGATCAAATCAATCTTTTACCTTTTATCTTTTATCTTTTCTTAGCAGTAGATCTTTGCTTTTTTGCGCTGGAAAACAGTCGTTTCTTCTTCACGTAAGTAAGAAGATCTTTGTTGCTTTGCTCGGAAAGCAATCGCTCGTCGTACGCGTAAGTACGATAGTTATCCTTTGTTGCTTTGCTCGAAAAGCATCCGTTTATCGCGCACGTAAGTGCGGTTGGCGACTCCCTTATTGTGTTCGCACGAAATTGCTTTCCGAGCCCCTGCAGGTCCCAGCCCCGGCATAGCGCCACGTAGTCCTCCACATTGAAAGCCCCCACTAGCTCTGCCACCAGCTTGGCACAGTCCCTCGCCGCGTCCGCCATGTCACCGGGGAGCTTGCTCACCACCATCCTCATGATGGCGTTGTTGGACATGTGGATGAGTGGGCGGCTCATATCAAGGCTCTCACCACGCGACGCGACGATCGTGGCGAAGCACAGGACCCCCGCCAGCTCGGCGGCACGGACGGGGCGTAGCTGTTCGATGGTGCGTGGACCGAGCAGCTTAGACATGCTCGTAGGCGAGGTGGCGCGTGACGGTAGTGAGGGGACGCTCCGGGATGCTGGCCTCGAACTTGAGGAGGTCACGGGTGGCGTCGGCTGAGCCGACGACGACGCAGTGGGTGGAGGGGCCGAGGCGGAGGTAGATGAGGGGGCCGTAGTGCGCGATGATACGGTCGAAGGTGCGATGGGGAGGCGGGCGGATGAGGTGGAGGTGGCCGATGAGAGGAAGGGACATCGGGCTTGGAGGGAGGCGGCCGTGCTTGCTGCCAATGCCATGCCGGATGAGCGTGAGGAGGAGGAGCAGGGTGAGGAGCGAGGCCACTAGCACAGGCGCTGTTGCATTGTCCGCCACGACTCCCACTCCTGCTTGCTCCATCTTTGCTACTGTCTCTGTGCTCCTCCAAACAATTATCTATCTATCTCATATATATGATCAGGGGGCCGGGGTATGCTCTCCCTAGCAAGGAATAGGATTGGAGAATCCTCACCACTCATGTTACCAGCCGCACCTAACAAAAGAAGGCAAAAACAAAAAGAACTGACCCTTGTTCATCAGCTAGCAGACCCATAAATGCTCCTAGAGAGCGAAGGTTAATAATCGGGGCGCCACAAACTGTCGATGTGCCTTGGGCAGCCCGGGTTGGTACCATGTGTGGTCAGATTTCATCCCCAAATGAAACGACATGGGTTCAATCACGGGTCTCAAACAGAATGTTCAATCACCTATTAATTAAAGCCATGACGACTAGTTGGATAGTATCCGTTTTTGACAATACGGCTTTCGCATAAGTGTAGTAGAGTTCCAAGAAATAACAAAGAGCCCCACGCTCTTCTCAAGCGGCTCGGGCGGCAAAAACCGTAGCCACCACCATCGCTTTCCTCCTCCTCCTCTTCCATCACCTCCGTTGGGCAAAAGCCCACGCAGCGGACGGCAGTGGCAGGGTGTCACACCCCGATTTTCTGAAACCTGAAAATTAGGGCCAACAAAAACTTTTTACGCTAATAATAACACTCTTAAATAAACCTAATTAAAAACCCTATCGTCTCTTGTGTAACCTTATCATCGTTTGATGTAACTACCGGGTGATCTCTTTTCCCCCTCTTGATACATGTGCTCAAACTCCCATCGCATTTATCTTTTCACCAATTTCGCCTGGTATCTCTCGATTCAAGGCGATCTTCACCAACCTATTCCTTATCGGACCCCTTGCATATTCACATACACACATCTGCAATTTCCCACACGCATGTGCCCACATGTGCATGTGCGTATGTTCGTCTACCATGCGGTACCGTTGCAAAATTGAGCATATGTATGGCACAAACCCCTTCTAAATGCCATGATATCCTACCATATGCTTTGCCATGTCCTATCGCGAGTGTGTGCACATATATACTGCTTTTATATATACACATATACGCAAAACCCTAGCCCCATGTTCGACGCTAGGCCTCGTGGGAATGATCATGTTATGCAGCAACACATCTTGTGGCATGATCATCGACCTCGTGCCATTCCCCTCTTGTTGTCTCCTTGCCTGACCTGAAACTACGCGCCACATATGCACAAATACGCGAACCCCAAACTTCTTCCTTCTAAGCAGCAGGTCACAACCCTAGCTTGACCATACGATTACTTCTTCCTCGTCATTTTGATCCTCGCAGCCTTGCTTCCTCACTCTCTACGAGCGTCATGTGCACAAAGAAAAAGCACAGGTACAAGTATCCTAAAACCTTAGTTCCTTTTATCTCAACCCCCTGATGAAAACCTAACTTCCAGATTCCGTGTCCTTTCAAGCCTCTAATGTCTCCAAAGAGACTGTGGCGATGTCTTATAAGTATTCTAAGCTCCTTTCCGAAATATTATGATATAGCAAAATGTGGACTTTGCAAAATAATCTAGACTTCCATTTAAGTTACTTTCGAAATATTCTTGAAATCCCAAGTATTAGGCTTCAGAAAAACATGATCATTTTTGTGGGACTTCCTTCTTCCTCAAGGAACCCATTTCCGTAATTAAACCGCACTAAAGTACATTAAAAATCTACCACCAATTTTGATCAAGGGCCAAATAGTCTCACACTGACATTCTGCACAACCCTCCCTTGTTATTTGCTAAGCACACTCCCTTTATACCAACCGACCTGCTCCCATGTCTCCTCTAGGTGGACCCCGGCCCCCCGAGTCAGCTTTTCTTGCCCCAGCTCTTCTTTTTCCTCTGTGCTCCCTTCTCCTTTCTCACTCCCTCAAGCCAGGCACTGCCTTTTCTGGACACGGCAGCACAACCAGCAGAAATCGGTGCCAATTTTTCCCTGTCGATCTACAACACATGCTAGCTATCTGATCTCTTTCTTTACTTCTTGCTCATGCCAGCATAAAGACATGGAAGCTATGTTCCTTTCTCTTTCCCTTGCACCATAGGTACACTATTTCTCATGTCACCTCTTCCCCAACCGTAGCAATCGGTGCCTACCTTCTCCTATGCACACTGCCACCTTTTCCCTGTCTACAGCACTGAACTGGGCACCTCATTTACTTCAAGCCAATCCGCCTGATTTCTAAAGACCAGCAGAACACCCTTATTCCTCCCCATTCATTTTTCCCTACCCCTCTACTCTTCAAGCCAAGCTGCTACCCCAGTCCCTCCAACAGCAAGCATCTTGCTACTCTCCAGTACCAAGCAGCTCCACCACTCTCTTCTGCTCCACTAGGCCAGCTCAATAGCACACCCAAATTCGGTGCCTAATTTACACTGGACTTCTATAACATCAGCAAGGGCTTCAGGCCACGTCGCTCGTCCCAGCACAGCGCCGCCATTAACACCCTTGCTTCAAGCTCTTCCTTGGTTCTATAAATCCTGAGCTCACTTGCCCTTCCTTTTCCCTTCTGAGCTTCTCCCAAACCTTGAGCTGCTGCGGCCCTAGGCACCCGAACTCCTTCCTCCTTGCTCCCTCTTCCTCAAGCAGTCCCCCCACTCCAGTACCTGAGCCCGCCTAGATCCATTCTCCCTTTCCCCTCCACTTCTCACTTGTAGCCAAGCTACTCGCCCTATGCAACCATCCCTCCCAAACCCAAGCTTCCTGAGCAGCGTAGCTCTTCTTCCCCACCGCAATAGCAGAGCAGCTCCCCTTTTCTCCCCCCTGGCCACTCAAGAACCAGCACCGGCACTGATGATGATATGGCACCCAGGTATTGTCAAGGAGGACGAATCCGGCCCTCCGGACATGGGATGGGCTGGGCCGACTACTCGGAGTCCGACTTCTACACGGGGGCGCCTTATCAATGTGGAGTACAAGGCAAGGATAACTGTCAAACCGGCAATCCCGGATTCTATTGTAACCAACTAGGAAACCAATCTGTAAACCAATTCAGACTCTTGTAACCCTGCCTCGGTCGCCTATATAAGGCCTCGTAGGGATCCTCCGATCGGGATAGGTTCTTTATTCTGATACTTCCTCCTTTTTATAGCTCAAACAACCTCGAGATCAACTCTCAAGGGCTTGCGGCACTCGGGATTCAAGCTATACTAGCCACCAAACACAGGACGTAGGGTATTACCTCTCCAAGAGGGCCTGAACCTGTCTAAACATTGTCTCCCATGTGCACCCATCTAGATTTACTGTGCTCACGCCGCCCCATATTCAGTATTGCTAGAATAATACTCCGACAGTTGGCGCGCCAGGTAGGGGCTGTCCGCATAGATTTATCCACACAGATTCGAATGGGTTTCTTCAACAACAACGGCGGCTTCGTCCTAGGAAGCGTCATGAGATTCGCCTCCCTGGACATCGTCCCTGATCCTGGACAGTTTTTTCAATTCAGAAAATTGGACTTCATCGCCAACAAGATCAGCAAGCTTCACCTCTGCTACTCGGCGATCCACCAATCAATGGAGGCTTCACCAATTTCTCCACCCGGATTCATCCCTGAGTCCGTGCATTCGGCTCCTCTCCTCAGGGACGAGGCTATACCGAAATCGGATCTGTTGTTCGCACACGGGTTCTCGCCCGTTGAACAGAGATCCCGACTGGTTGGTGCTATCAACTCTCTTCTCCCCGTCCTCGAGTATGACTCGGACGATTATGAGAGCTCGGGTAGTCACCACCCTTCCTGGGAGGTTTTCATGGCTAACCCTGACTCGCTGGTCAATGGCGGCGATGGGTCTGTCCCCATCGTGGAGCAAACACCCGCTGAGCTTGGAGCTACTCGGCTTCGTCTCCTCGCCAAAGAGGAGGAGCTGGTTGAGCAACAGACCAGGCTCGCTCGTCAACGCGACGAGCAACTGCGCAACGAAGACATGCGGGCTCGAGGGCGCCAAGTCCATGATGAACTCCGCATGCGTGAAATGGACGGGGTCCCAATATTCCCACTTCCTAGTCACAACATCGTTGCTACCATGATGGCGGCGCACGCCATTAATGTCCCTGAAGGCACCCCGGGACATGATGAACTCCGGCGATTTCGCATCCTGTTGGAGGAAACGGCCCTTCAACAGGCCGAAGTCTCTAGGGACCGCGCGGGCTCTTCAGCAAGTGCTAGGAGCCGGCGCTCTCCACCTCCAAGGAATCTACCAGCCACGGAAGGCCACCGTGTGAACCCTGACCGTCGTCAGTCGGCTGGAGTGGTTCACAATCGACTCGGGCCCGATCGTGATGCACGGGATACTATAGCCGCACGGAACCACGCCCGTCAAGGTGTGGACAAACAAGCTCACCGAACCAGGTTGGTCCATAGCTGACTCGGATCGGGCCGCGAGGCGCGAAATCCTGCCAACGCCGAATGAAATGCTCATCGAGGTCCTAAAGGGAACAATCGCAGCAACCGCCATGACGACAGTGGTGCTACCAGCCATGGCCGCTCCCCAACCTCCTCTGGCATGGGGTATGCAGGCCCAAAAGCATTCGGCGCCCGCATCTCGATTCCGGGTCGCCGGCATCGACAAGTACACGGGCGAGACTCAGCCAGACATCTGGCTAGCCGACTACCACACGGCGTGTAGAACTAATGGTGGCAACGACTACATCGCAATCCATTACTTGCCCCTATTCTTAGCCGACTCAGCTCGAGCCTGGCTCACTAGCTTGCCTCCGGGTTGCATCCAGTCATGGAGTGACCTCAAGACCCTCTTTGTAAACAACTTCTAGGGCACCTACAACAGGCCCGGGAATGCGTGGGATCTCCACAGTTGTACGCAAGAGGCGGATGAGACTCTTTGAGTACCTCCACAGTTGTACGCAAGAGGCGGATGAGACTCTTTGAGTACATCCAGCGTTTCTCCAAGAAGAAGAACTCATTACCTGAGGTCCGAGAAGGTGATGTCATCACCGCCTTCTCTAAGGGTGTTCGAAGCACCGACCTCATTCACAAGATCACGCATAAGAAACCCTAGACTACACGCGAGCTCTTTCGACATCACCAACAACTTTGCCACCGGCGAAGAAGCCGTCCGCAGCGCTACCAAGGATGACAAGGGAAAGGGCCGGGCTTTCGAGTCCCCCAGAAGAAACACTCATCCTGAGTCGTCTAGAAAGAAACATCGGAAGCGCAAGGGTGGAGATCTCGTTGCCGCAGCTGAGCGCGCTCCACCGTGCCGACCTCAACGCAGCAACGCAGCTTTCGAAGAGATGATGAGTCAGTTGTGTCACTTCCATGGACCTAAGTCCAACCACGTGACACGCGACTGCAATCTTTTGAAGAACTTGCACAAGCCTTACATCCCCAACCAGAACAAGAAAGAGCCTCCTCAGGACGAAGGCGACGAGTTCCCAAAAGAGACCGCTTGCCTGATGATCTTCGGCGGACCCAACGGCTACGAGTCCAAGTGCCGCCAGAAGCTCACGGACAGGGAGGTCAACGCAATGGAACCGGCCGTGCCCCAGTACCTGCGATGGTCCGAGTTCGTGATATCTTTCGGCCGCTCGAACCACCCCGACTACATACCCCACCCGGGAAGATTCCCCTTGGTGGTGGACCCCGATCGTCTGTGGCGTCCGCCTCACCAAAGTCTTCATGGACGGTGGGAGTGGTCTGAACATTCTCTACGTCAAGACTCTTAACGACATGAAGATCTCCCTCTCGGAGATCAAACCCACTGGGGCACCCTTCCACGGGGTTGTACCCGGTAAAATGGCGAGTCCACTCGGGCAGGCTAGCCCGCCTGTAACTTTTGGTACTCCCGGCAACTTCCGGACCGAGACCCTCACCTTTGAGGTCGTCGACTTCCCAGGGTCATATCATGCCATCCTGGGGCGTCCCTGCTACGCCAAGTTCATGGCTATGCCTAGCTATGTCTACCTGAAGCTCAAGATGCTGGGTCCCCATGGGATAATAATGGTGCAAAGCAGTTTCCAGCACGTGTACACGTGTGACCTAGAAAACTGTAACCTCGCCATGGCTCAAATCGCTGCAGCCGAGCTTGACAACCTCAAGTCAGCCGTGGTTGAGGAATCGTCCCCGGCCAAGAAAGCTTCAGCATCGACATCGTTCCAGTCGGCGCGGGACACCAAGTCGATCCAGCTCGACCCGGAAGACTCCTCCAAGACGACGCAGATCGGGACTGCACTCAACGACAAACAAGAAAGCGCACTCGTCAGTTTCCTCTGGGACAACCGGGACATCTTCGCGTGGACATCTTCTGACATGCCCGGAGTTCCAAGGGAGGCTGCCAAGCACTCTCTAAATGTTCGGCCGGATGCTAAACCGGTCAAACAGCGCCCACGCCGTTTCGCTGAGGATAGACGTCAAGAAATAGGAGAAGAGATAGCCAAGCTTCTAGCAGCTGGCTTTATTAAAGAAGTGTATCATCCCGATGGGCTCGCAAACCCAGTTCTTGTTCGCAAAAAGAATGAAAAGTGGAGGATGTGTGTTGATTATACTAGCCATAACAAGGCATGTCCCAAAGATCTTTTCACTCTTCCTCGCATCGACCAAGTGATTGATTCCACGGCCGATTATGAAATCCTGTGTTTTCTCGACGCCTACTCGGGCTACCATCAAATCAAGATGAAGGAGGATGATGAGATCAAGACGTCTTTCATCACTCTATTTGGGGCTTTCTGCTATGTTTTCATGCCTTTTGGACTCAAGAACGCCAGCGCTATGTACCAACGGTGCATACAGTGCTACCTTCAGTCGCAAATCGGCAGAAACGTGCAAGCCTACGTCGACGATATGGTGATCAAGTCCGAGAGAAAAGAAGACCTCCTAAGTGACTTGAGGGAAACCTTCTCCAACCTTAAGAGGTTTAGCATGAAACTCAACCTCGAAAAGTGCATATTCGGGGTCCCTTCGGGCAAGCTACTCGGTTTCATCATTTCCGAACGTGAAATCAAAGTCAACCTGGAGAAGATCGACACCATCATCAAGATGGGCCCTCCAAAGAACCTCAAGGACGTCCGACGACTAACCGGGTGCATGGCAGCTCTTAGCTGATTCATCTCTCGACTCGGCGAGAAGGCCCTGCCCCTCTACAAACTCATGAAGAAGTTGGACACCTTCACCTAGACGTTAGCAGCCTAGGATGCCCTCGACGGGTTAAAGAAACTTTTGACTACACCCCCGGTTCTGGCCTTTCCAATGCCCGATGAGCCGTTGCTCCTCTACGTCGCCGCAACCACCCAGGTGGCCAGCACCGTCCTGGTCATCGAGCGCTCCGAGCCCGGCCATATCCAGAAGGTACAGCGCCTGGTCTACTTCATCAGTGAAGTACTGTCCGAGTCCAAGGCGCGCTACCCTCAGATACAGAAGATCATCTATGCGGTGTTCATCACGTCCCGGAAGCTAGTCCACTACTTCCAAGGACACCCCATCACGGTGGTCAGCTCCTTCCCGATCGTCGACGTCATCAACAACCGCGACGCAACGGGAAGAACCGCTAAATGGGCAATGGAACTCATGGCGTTCAGCCTAGTTTATGCTCCCGCACAGCTATCAAGTCTCAGGCTCTTGCCGACTTCATGGCCGAGTGGACAGAAATCCAGTCCCCACCCTCCACCGTCGATCTCGAGCATTGGACACTCTACTTCGACGGTTCCCTGATGCTTCAGGGCGCGGGGGCTGGTGTCGTGCTTATTTCTCCAAAGGGAGAACGCTTCAAGTACGTGCTGCAGATCCACTTCCCGGCATCCAATAATGTTGCCGAGTACGAAGCCCTACTACATGGATTGCGCATTGCAACCTCACTCGGGATCCGCCGGCTCCTTGCCTGCGGTGATTCCGAACTGGTGGTCCAACAGATGATGAACGACTGGTCGTGTAGAGACCCGTCCATGGAAGCCTACTGCCAAGAGGTGCGCAAAATCGAAGCCAAGTTCGACGGTCTCGAAATAACAGACGTCCTCCGCCGAAAACAACGAAGCTGCGGACGCACTCGCCAAACTGGGGTCCAGTAGGGATGACGTCTCGACTGGAGTTTTCCTCCAGGAGTTGCACGTCCCTTCCATCAAAACGAAGACGCCTCTCGAGACTAGCGATCCGTGTCATGAAAACCCCGACGACGCTCAGCAAGCAACTAACGAGGTCCTGGCCGTTGTTCCCGACTGGACAACGCTCTTCCTCGATTACCTCCTGCGGGACACCCTCCCGCCAGACCAAACCGAGGCACGCCACCTCGCACGGTGCGCCAAGGCATATGTCACCATCGACGACAAACTTTACAAGAAAAGTACCTTTGGAATCCTCCAAAAATGCATATCTCAAGATCAAGGGAAGCAACTACTGCAGGATATTCACTCGGGAGTTTGTGGACACCATGCGGCGCCCAAGCCGCTAGTCGGGAAAGCCTTTCAACAAGGTTCCTACTGGCTGACTGCCATTTCGGACGCTGACCACATGGTACGCACCTGCAAGGGATGCCAGTACTTCGCTCGGCAGACACACTTGCCGGCGTAGGCACTCCAACCTAACCCGATCACCTGGCCTTTTGCTGTCTGGGGTCTGGACATGGTTGGCCCCCTCAAGAAGGCTGCCGGGGGCTACACGCATCTTTTCGTCGCGGTTGACAAATTCACTAAATGGATTGAAGCCAAGCCAGTCGCTATGATAACTGTGGAAAAGGCCGTCGAGTTCTTTCGGGATATCGTTTTCCGTTTCGGCGTTCCCAACCGCATTATCACAGAAAATGGCACTCAATTTACCGGCAGAGCTTTCCTCCAATTCTGCGACAACTACAACATTGGCCTTGACTTCACCGCCGTGGCACACCCACGCACCAACGGGCAGATCGAGCGGTCCAATGGTCTGATTATGCAAGGGATCAAGCCTCGGATTTTTCAGCGCCTGAAGAAATTCGCGAGCACATGGGCAGCCGAGTTACCTTCGGTATTCTAGAGGTTGTGAACTACACCAAATCGCTCAACCGGTTACACACCTTTCTTCATGGTCTAAGGAGCCGAGGCCGTCCTCCCAACTGACTTGGAGTACGGATCCCCGCACGTCCGTGCCTACAACGAGGCCGAGTCAGAGGAAGCAAGAGAAGACGCCGTAGATTAGCTTGAAGAGGCACGCGAGGTCGCATTCCTTCGGTTAGCAAAGTACCAGCAGGGCTTACGACGCTACCACAGTCGGCATGTGCGTGGCCGCTCATTCAACGTTGGTGACTTGGTCCTACACCGAGTCCAATCTAGCAAAGACCAGCACAAAATGTCACCACCATGGGAGGGTCCATACGTGGTTGCCGAGGTACTACGCCCGGGGGCTTACCGACTGAAGGACAGTGACGGCAACATCTTCACCAACGCATGGAACATTGAACAGCTACGTCATTTCTATGCTTAAGAATCTTTACTGTGATTTTCAGACACATGAATAAATATCTTTTTTTGCTCCATATCAAGTGTATCTTGGAGCTCCCGACTGGCCCGCTATGCCGGCTCATGGCCACGCATAGCAGGCACTCAGCAGTCATACTCTCCGGGCGCGCCCGGTCGCACTCGGGTCTTTTCCACTCGGGCAACTCGTCTTAAGTACTGTGTATAAAGTCCAATGTTAACTCTTTGTCCCCGATCGCCGGTTTACGCCACAACCCTGCGCTACACGGGAAACGGCCCACGGCCACTCTCTATGCAAAAGGAGGCCACAACGGATCGGCAAGAGCACACACAGCGGACTAGCATGCACATGAACAAACTTTGCGCGAAGGAAAATAATTGATAAAACTTTAAAAACAAGTTGTGTTACAAAAAATACCAGAAACAAAAGTCACTCAGGTCCGCCCGAGCACCTAACCTACAATCGCTACACATTTTTCTATAGGCCAGACCGATTGATGAGGGAGTCCGCCGTGCCTTTGACCAACTTCATCAGCTCCGACACGTCCTCGTCAGGGACATCGGTGGCGTATCCCTCCCCAATCGCTTCCATATCAAGCAAGGGGTAATGGGACTTGGTCACCGCTAACGACAGCACGGCCCCGGTCCAAGCGGCATCCGACTACAGCCACTTCGCCTTCTCCGGGACCCACCGGAGACGCTCCGTGACCACCTCCATCTGGTCCGGGGTAGGGTCGTCCTCCCACAGGGCATCGCAGGCTGTGCGGCCTGCCGCCGTCAAGGACTCAGCCAGATCACCGACTTTCTTGAGGTGGCTCTTGAAACCTGCAAAAGTGAAGCAAGGGCGTAAGCGAGCGGATCAACCAAGTCACCTACGGCTAACACCTGAGTCAAATACTTACCGGCTTCGGCGTCCGCGGCCCTCTTGTCTACCGCCTCGGCAGCCGCCAGAGAGTCGGCAGTCCTCTTGTTCGCTGCCTCGACCGCCTCCAAAGTCCGTCTCAGGCTGCCATCCAACATGGCCGCCTTGCTCTCCAGATACTCCACGTGGGTTTTCTCCGCCGTGAGCATCTCCTGGAGCTTGGAGGCCTGGTCCTCAGCGGCGTCGAACTCCCAGGCACGGAACTTCATCCCCTCGAGCTCCGTCCGGAGCTTCACGGCCTCATCTTCGGCGGCTGCAGAAGACAAGTCAGCGCAAAGCACAAACAAAGACAGTTAAAAAGGACTCAGCTTCCCTACCTTGGGCTCGAGCGGCTTCCTGGGAAATGCCCTTCCTCAGGGCGGCGATCTCAGTGCCCCGCTGGTGGGCCGCCGACTCGGCTACCTGGACGCGTCCCGATAGCTCGTCCCATTCAGCTTTGCAATGGCCGACGCGGTCGGAGGAGGATAGCTGCTCATGCAGAAACACGGTCTTATCTTGAGATCACCGAGTCAGTTTCTACAAAGAAAAGACAAAAGACATTAGCTACCCAGAAAGAATTTGGCAAAACCCTCCACTCGGTCCTTTGGACCCAGCGGAGGCTCGGGGGCTCGAATCTACAATAAAAAGTCTACCCGACTATAAAAACAAAGAACCCTCCACCTGACTGTCCCAGTCGGGCGGAGGCCCAGGGGCTACTCCCTAACAGGTGTACTAACAAAGCACTTGAAGATCTTACCTGCATCAGCGGGCGCAACCTGTCGTTCAGCAGGTTGGCGCTCTCCTTCGCCGTCTTCATCAACGCTGGCAGCAACTCCCCGAGCTCGGCGACGACGCCCATTGCATCCTCCCACTCCTCCGCCTCCCAAACGTCATCGATCTCTCGGATGGAGAGGGATGGCCGCCACGGATCCGACTGCCGGATCCGGAATGGCTGGATCGCCAGCTCCATGCCGGGTCGAGGAGGCGGCGGCGGGACACGCCCGATGTCCTTCACCGTCGATGGCAAATTGAGATTGCCCCGGCGATCCCGCGGAGCACCTCCCGACAAACTCGGGCTGGTTTCCTCCACTGCTCCCGAACTTGGCCCCGCGCCCCCTGACATCGCCGGAGCCAGAGCTTCGACCGGAGGCTCCTTCGGCTGAGGAGCAGGAGGAGGGACCGCGGGCGCATCGCCGCGTCTGGGAGGAGACCGCGGAGGTGGACTCGGCGGAGTCGTGGCCACCCTCGTGGGAGATGAGGGCTGGACATCTAGACTCGGCGGGTCCCCACCTTGGCTGGGTCCCGGGACGCTCAGCGACGCCTTGGGAATGTCCCCCGACCTCCGCACCCTGCCGATCGATAGTCAAAATCGTCAAATACGAAAGACAAAACCAAGAGAAAGAGGCACTCGCCAGAATGCTCACTTGGTGGACCGAGGAACCGGGATGCACTTCTTGGCTCCCGAGACCCGCGGTTTAGGCGGATTGGCCGCAGGAGTCGGCGACGCTGCGGAGCCGTCTTGCTCCCCAAAGGTGGCATCGGCGGTCCGTTTCTCCCCCTGGCTGGGGGGAGCCTCAGCCGGTTGCCCGAGGAATGCCTTCCGAAGGGGCAGTCGGCACCACCGGGTCAGGACGGGTGGAGGCACCGCCCTGTCCCCCCAGAGCAGCACCTGCAGATGGCCTCTGCCTCCTGGACACACGTCATCTTCTTCTTCTTCCTCTGGAGCTGGCGCACTCGGCGGAGGAATGCTAGGCACCTCCGGGGCAGGCGCCTTCCCTTTTGAAGACCCAGCACCGGAGGAGGACGCGCCGGCCGTCCCCTGCGATGGCATCCCACTACTGGGGGCGTCGGCGTACTGTGGCTGGTTCCAAACCTCCTTCTCCGGGAGAGGGACGTCGGAACTGAAGCCAAAAAGAATCGCCCGAGTTAGCCTTGGGGCCACGACTGACTAAAGAGGTTAAAGGAATTGGACGCTTACCTGACTCGGGGGGTTTGCGCGGCTGAACGGCGGCGGCCTCCCGGAGACGTCCAGGTCCGTCCCCTGCGCCATGAGCTTCTCAACCCGGCACTGAACGATGTCATCCGGGAGCTCTTCCGAGGACTCCGGGGTCGTGTCTTGCTCGCCAGAGTACTCGAACATTGGGTGAGCCCTTAGTTTTGCGGGCTGCACCCGCCATCGGACGAAGGTTGACACGACGATGGCTCCGGTGACCCCGGCTTGGATCGCCTCCATCAGCTGCGCCATGAGGACCGCGATTCTGTCTTGCTCCCAGTCCAGCGGCGGCTCGGACCAGCTCGGCCTGACTACCGGCGGTTGACCCCCGAATGCCGAGAGCGGCGGCGCGGGGTTGGCGCAGTAGAACCAATGCGAGTGCCATCCCTTGTTGGAAGACTGCATTGGCAGGCTCAAATAGCTCTTCGCCGCTCCGGGTCTCAGCTGGAATCTAGCGCCTCCCACCACCACCGGGTTGTCCCTGCTCGGCTGCGGCTTCACGACGAACAAGTGCTTCCACAGTGCGAAATGTGGCTCGATTCCGAGGAAGCATTCGCACAAGGTTATGAAGCAGGAGACGTGGAGCATGCTGTTGGGGTTGAGGTTGTGGAGCTCTAACCCATAGTAATACAGCAGTCCTCAGAGGAAGGGGTGAGCGGGCACGGAGAAGCCCCGCTCGAAGAAGGAGCCGTGGACAACGATCTCGCCCGCGTTCGGAGTAGGGATCGTCTCACCCTCGGCGGAACGCCACTCGATCAACTCCTTCAGCGGCAGCACCCCAGACCTCACCATGGCCATCAACTGTGACTCGGTCGCCATCGATTTCATCCAGGGGCCATCGGGTCAGCAGAGGAATCCTTCTCACTCAGTAGCTTCCACACCAAAGCGTCTTCCTCAGCTTCGGTCAAATCGGCTTCCCAACCGGGGGTTTGCATTCACGATCGGAGGCGCGGAGTTAGGGTTTTGGGTGTGGTGGCGCTCCCCAAGCCGAACACCAACTGCCCCAACTCCCTCATCAGCTGCCGCCCACCGCCGGTAGAGTTTCCGAACCTCCCCACCGCCGGCGAGGTTGAGCGCAGTTAGAAGCAGCCGCTCAGTTGCCGACAGCAACCAACACACCGCCACCGGGCGCATCGCTATCGCCACTGGCCCACCTCCCCTATTTTGAGATCTGTGCCACCCACTCGCCACTGCTCTGCTCACCGTCAAGTCCAGATGCCACCACCGCCCGGTCCATATGAGCTCCCCAAGCCCATTTTCATCCTCGCTGGACCGCCCCGCCTCGCCGCTCGCCGCCGATGCACGCTACCGGAACCACCACGCCACCATCTGCTCCCTCTGTGTCTTCCTTAAGCGCACGCATAAGAAACGGTTGAACCGATTTAAAACAGATTGAAAGTGCAACACTTCTTTACGCTTCCTCCTCCGGCCAGCGCACTCCCTCAGTTTCTCTTGGTTTCCCACCTTCTAGCTTCAGAAGTGTAATCCACAAGTACGTCTTCGACATCAGCCCTAGCTCTACCAGCAGAGTTCTTTTCTTAATTCCCTCCCGACAAATCTTCGGATGTCTATATCTCCTCTGTCCCAACTCCGATCCACCCGATTTTTCTTTCTATATTCATCTACATTCAAAATCTATCTAATGATACCAGTTTCATAAATTTTGAAAAATCATTTGAAATCCAAAGTTGAATTCAAATCAAATATGACATTAGTATATATATATGCATATCTTTTGTAAATTATTCCCATAGAACATGATTCTTTTTCAAAAGTCGTCCAAAGTATTTTGAGTCTAGTATGTCGATGAAATTAACTAGATCGTTCTCTATACTAACTCCATAGAGCAGTCCGAAACCTTACTCCGTTTGACACCCTGCGTGCTAGATCCTCACTACAATAGATAACCAAAAGTTTTGAGCAAGATTCTTCTAAGAACACTTAAAAGAGTAACAACCCCCCACCCCAACTAAGACACAGAAACCAAAATCATCTCAGGTGCTAGTATGTTATCAAAGGTAGGGTCTCCAATTCTAAGCAAAAACTCTTATTTCATGTGAGAAAGAGTCCTCCTCACCCCTTTAAAACCCTAATAAAAACTTAAGTCCAGAGCACATACCCTAAATTGATGTGTATGTGTTGGTTCTTATCTGGGTCTTCCTCGCACCACTATTTATTCGTTGTTTTTCAACGTGTAGTTTCGACGATACGACGAGTCGTGCAAAGGAAGCTTGGGAGTCGCCGAATCAAATTCGAGATCGAGACCCGGCCAATATCGCCAGGCAAGCATTCCCACTTTGATCATGTTGAATTCCATATGTGTGAAACTTAATTATTTTGTTTGCAAACCTTGCATGCTATGTGAGTATCAACAATATTTTATGCTAGACCTAGCCATACCTATTAGATGCATATGACTTAGGTCTGAAAGTCTGACCTTTGTAACCCTAGACATAATTAGTCAGTTGTCATATGACCGACAAGATCATAAGGATATAGGCATTAGCCGTGCTTAGACCTGCTATAGTTACAAATCAAGTTTTATTCGGTTTATACCAAATTTCCTCGGACATGGGATTAAAACCCTCAGATTGTAAGTACTCTCCAAGGTGACCTTTGAAAGAAATGTTTGCCAAAACCCCAAATAAAATGTAGGATGATTTTGATTTGGGTGAGAATGGTAAGGGCAGTTCGGAGATGTTAGAGTAGCAGGTGGAGGCATGGTCGTCGAGGACGAATATGGCGTCTTGCTCGAATCAATCAAGGACCGAGCCTAAGTGCCGCTAAACCAGTTCCACACCATACGTCCACATGGCCTTTATGAGAAGGACTTGGCTCGATACCCCGTCTAATATTAGGACCTGGACCTGTGGGAAGTAAGGAGAATGTGCTAGATGGATTGCATCCCTAAAGGATCTCCACGGGACTACGTGGGTAGAGATTCTTAGTGAGCTCCATGTAGTACGTGGGTATAGGTTTGACACAAAGGTGGAGAGTCCCATTTTTGGTCTACGGGATGCAAAAGTTGGGTTACCCATCTAGCGGGTCCGGCCCTAGTACGAAAGTGGGTGAAAGGTCTCGTTGTAATAACCCTGCCAATACACCTCGTGAAGTGTATCCGTTAACGTTCGGCAACAAGGGGGACTTACATCTTGTGGGTAAAGCCGTACAACTTCTGCAAAGTGTTAAAAACTATTCGAATAGCCGCGTCCTCGGTTATGGACACGAACTGGCAAGGCCACACATTGGTTAGTGTTGAGGGAGGGGTCCCCATGCGCCCCGAACGCCAACGAGCAACGGTAAGGCATGAAAACCTACTACGGGCTCACGACTTACTCTTTTGCAGACATGAGATGCGGGGTGCAAGTGCAGGTGCAGACGCGGGTGCAGGCGCAGGTGCAGACGCAGGGTGCAAGTGCAGGTGCAGACGCGGGTGCAAGCGCAGGTGCAGACGCGGGTGCAAGCGTAGGTGTAGACGTGGGGTGCAAGCGCAGGTGCAGACGCGGGTGCGGGCGCAGGTGCAGACGCGGGAGCGGGCGCAGGTGCAGACGCGGGGTACAAGCACAAGTGTAGAAGCGGGGTACGAGCACCCCGGGGGCGGGACCCCACCGTGTGACATACCGTACGGCATGTCGTACCGGACGTCACGTAGATGCTAGGGCATATGCTTCCGCGGGTGGTGTGTAAATGACCTGCGTGCCCTTGTCCGTACGGCGGACCGGGGGTAAGACCGTAACCTGCCTAGGGGCAGAATTGTAATCCGGCCGTGCGCTCCCCGAGGCCTATAAATAGGGGAGCACCCCCCAGGTTGGGGGTACGGAATAGGGGAGCACCTGCTCATGCTCCTTCCTATCCAAACCAGAGAGCAAATAGTTGATGGCCTTGCAATTGTTTTCAACATCACCCTGATTTTCATCCGTCACTTGTGCAGGAAGAACAAAGTCTGTTTTTCGATGATTTTCCAAATAGCAAGCCCCTCTGACTGGATAAAGATTCTCATTCGATTTTTCTAGAACTCCCAGTCCGTCCCATTGAAGACAGGAGGACGAGTCGAGTATCCGTGGGAAGCCATGGCTCGCAAAGCCGGTCAAAGTTTATAGATAAGCGAGACCGGGCTCTGATACCACTTGTTGGATCGGTGGCTTCCGACAGGGGGGTGAATGTCGAATTTCAAATCTCTTTCACAAATTCTTCACATACATAGTCAAATTTAAAGAACTAGTATGATCCGAGTGAAAATGCAGCGGAAAGACCCCCAAAAGCCTTTAGTAATGTGGAGCTCGTCGATAGCTTCGAAACGAGTCCAAGATCACTAAATTCTGAGTTGAAACGCAAAAGTTATGGCAGAAACAGTGAAACAACCCAGCCTGAAGAAATTGGGAATTCCGGTTGTACCGGGAATTTTTCTGGTTGTACCGATTTTTGCCTCTGTTTTCAGTGAAGAATTTCAGCCTGAAGAATTTGAAGAATTCCGGAAGTACCGGGAATTTTTCCGGTTGTACCGATTTTTTGCCTCTGTTTTCAGTGAAGAATTTCAGCCTGAAGAATTTGAAGAATTCCGGAAGTACCGGGAATTTTTCCGGTTGAACCGAGTTTTGGTACTGTTTTCAGCAGGCAAGAACAGAAGTGAATCTCGGTAGTTCCGAGATTGAAGAATCGGAAGCACCGGGATTTCTGAAGAAATTGAAGAACTCAGCAAGCAAAAACAGAAGTGAATCTCGGTAGTTCCGAGATTGAAGAATCGGAAGCACCGGGATTTCTGAAGACTTTGAAGACTTTCGAAGAATTCTGCAGAAGAACAGTCAGGTTCAGAACTGAGATTTCGATCCAACTTTTTGGCTAATTCAAAATCTACCCAACCAAATTCAACCAAAATTTGTAGAGAGGTGTAGGAAGGTCTTGTGAATCTAGATCAAGTATTGATCTTCATAAAAACTTCCCAAGTTAAGACCTTTACCCCTTTTTCTTCAATCAGCCCTAAAAATGAAGAAAAGAGAAATTTTGAGGGGAAACGAAGCTCGTGAGGAATCTTGATCTCAAATCAATATGGCATCATCTCACATGTCCCAGCAACCTATTCCAAGCCCCAAATCACAGAATCAAAACCTCTTCATGACTCAATCACAAAACCCCATTTCTTGGCTTCTTCTTCAAGAAAACTCAAAATCGAGGAAGAAAACGGTTGATCCTTGGATATGCTTGGATGGGATCAGTCCAGAGGTGATCTCCCCGTCACTTACTTGCCATACCACGAATCAAACCACCAAGAAGGCAAGAAAACGAAAATCAAAAAGATTCGAAGAATGAATGCCTCAAGAACACATAGGGATTGAAGAAATCTTTTTGTATGGATTTTCGTGGGTTTTCTTTGGAGTTTACAAGCCTCTCATCTAGGCAAAGCACTTCACAAAGTGCAGCTCTCAAAAGCTAATCAAAAGGATTGAGGGATAAGCACCTCTTACCCCTCCTTTTATAGTGGTGGAGGCATACCTCCCACCACTTGGGCCTTAAGCCCACTTAGATGGTATGAGCACTTAGCACGCATCACAAAGCATCTAAGTGACTCATCCTCCATCCATCTTGCCTTCTACCCTAAGCATCTAACCCTAAACCGCTTCCCGGCCTCCGCCGCAGTTTCTTGGTTATGCTTCGGTAGATTTCGCGTTTTTACCAAAACGCCCTCGCACTGACTTGGTCCTCACGTCTCGTCTCCACCCGCTTTCTTGTCCTCCGCGTACATGCTTTTAAGCTGCACGATGTCATCGCCACCTCCTTGACCGCATCTCAGCCCTCCAAGCCTCATGCCGGTCCATATGGCCAAACCATCGCCGCACCCAACTCGCACCTGCACACAATAGACCAAGCAAAGCGTTGCGAGCACAAGTCTTCAACTTGACCCAAGTCAGTCGAGAAAAATCCTTCATCCACTCAATTTTTCCTTGAGACAAATTGAGAAACTCAAACTTATCAAACACACAATAAGTAATTCAAACCTCGAATTGATGCAACCAAAAGAATCAACTCCACATAAGATGGCAAAATATTCATCACAAATATTGTCAAGTCCTCACATGACTCACAAGTATGAATGGTATGCTACCTAATGCTTTGATTCTTTGCTTGATAAGGTATGAGGGAGCAACCAATTGGAAGACCCAACTGACGAGCAATGGGACTGAGGGAGAAACACCAAGCATCAAGTCCCCAAGCCCCCGACCGAACCCCAGCTGGTTCGCCGCTTCGGAACCCCTGGATGTGCACTAGAAGAGGCGACCCGGACTGTCCGGCCGAGGCCCGGACCCTCCGGATCGGAGCCAGACCTCAACCCGGACACTCCAGCTGAGGGTCCGGATCCTCTCTGGAAAGGCCGGACCTCAACCCGGACTGTCCGGCAGAGGGTCCGGATCTTCTCTGGAAAACCCGGAGGTCAGCCCGGACACTCCGGCTGAGGGTCCGGATCTTCTCTGGAAAACCCAGAGTTCAGCCCGGAGGTCAGCCCGGACACTCCGGCCACCCGGACAGTCCGGCCCCAATCCGGACAGTCCGGATCTGCCTGCGCGCAGGAAAACAGGCCACGGCCCATGTAATTCCTTAGGTGAGGGGGTTAGACTATAAATACCCGTACCCCTCTCTAATTAGGGTTTAGACTTGATATTTTAGACTTAAGAGAGCTTTGCTCCTCATCTAGGGTTAATCCCTCTAGATTAGGAATTCCATCTTAGACCTTGTAATTTTCTTGGATTGTGAGGACTGGCGTGTGCCTCCGGATGGTAATCGAGGCATTCATTGAGAGGAGTTGATTTGAGTCCTAGTTCCAAAGGCTAACCCGTTGGGGTTTTGTTGTTGGTTTGGGATTTCATCTAGGCCCTTCTAGTTATCCTTGTCCAAATCGTGAAGATCGGGAGCCCTCCGTATCACAAAGAGACATCAACTCCGAGGATACGATTGTGTTCGCGAGAACTAGGGCGTAACCCCAGTCAGTTGCCTGTTGGGTATGGCATATTGACGAGTCATATCACCGCTTGATTTCTGCTGCAAATTTCTAGCAGTTGGGCTATAGTTAAAGGACCTTGACCTGAAGGTCTATTTATATATCCGATGCTGAAATATGCATGTATGACAATGATATACAGGTTAACTTGTGTGTACCGGCTACTGATCATGGGACCGGTACAATAACCACAAGGGAGTATCCGGTCTTAAAACCAGGTATGCCACATAGGGCATCATCCTCATTGTGGCTCTCGCGCAGCCTTCCCGTATGGTGCTCCCCTGCGGTGGCACTCAGTGATCCATCCATGCCCCCCCTGACGGTCCTCCCCGTGCGGGCTTCCCTGGCATGGTCGCTCCGCGGCTCTAGCGTGGACAGGCCCGGCTCTGGCGCGCGGAGCTCTGGCTTGCCGGTGTGTCCTATGCGTTGGCTGGGTGGGGACCTGTGGCTGAGGGCTTCCTCACAACATCGGTGTGGTGCAATGGGAGGCATGGCTACCGCAGGAGCTTGTGTGGCGGGCGGCGGTGGATGCTGTGGGTGCCAACTGTGATGCCTGGTGGCTCTGGCCCTCTTTCTACTGTACTTAGGTGGTGTTGGCCATGCGACAAGACTGCGCCCTATCGTGGTTGCTCGGCTTGAGTCGTTGGCTGCGGAGGAGGCGGTAGGCTGCGAGTATAGCCGGGTGGAGGTCAAGAGAGCTCTAGGTGAAAACTTGTTCCGGCCTTGATCGGAACCGGCAACAGCAACACGTGTGAGCCTCACTTTCCTCCTCGGGGCGTCGTCATGGTGCTGCTCTCCTCTCCTCTTCTCAGGGCAAGGGCAAGTGTCTGAGTCCATTCCTACTGGAGAATTCATGGCTATATCAGTCATGGCTATGTCTTTTGAAGCTTCTCCTCGAGTAGTACAACTTCAGTGTGAACTTAAGAGTTAGACTGTGTTATTCCTATCTTGGCAGCACACATTCTTTTTCGAACCTGTCCTTTGCATATCAAATTTCAGGCCAACTTCCTTTGCCAGCCCCAATTTGGGTGTGTGCTGCTGATGGTGCTATACTTTCTTGCACTCAGTACATTCCCTTCTGTGAGTGGTCCTGTGCTGGTCATTCTTTGTTGAATGCTTTCAAGTTACTCCCTCTTACTTGTTATGATGGAATTCATGGAATGGATTGGCTTGCTGCCCATAGACCGATGCAAATTGACTGGAACCAGAAGTGGCTTTCCTTATCTTATCATGGTGCAATGATCACACTTGGTTCAGGATCAGGTACCATCTCCAATTCCTCCTCAAATCCAGGCTCTCTTGGATCAGTACAGTTCTGTTTTTGCTGAACCTAAAGGGTTACCCCCGGCGTCGCGCATGTGATCATTTCGTTCCTCTTTTGCCGGGTGGTCGCCCAGTTAATATTCATCCTTATCGTCATGTCCTGGTCTGAAAGACGAAATTGAGAAGCAGAGTTCTGAAATGCTGGCTACAGGAGTCATTCAGCACTGTACTAGTGCTTTTGTCTCCCCTGTAATTCTGGTGAAGAAAAAAGACTCTACATGATGCATGTGCATTGATTACCATCACTTGGATGCTTTAACAATTAAGAGCAAGTATCGTTTACTAGTAATTGATGAGTTGTTGGATGAATTGGCGGGCGCAAGCTGGTTTTCCAAGCTAGAAGCCGAGCTGGATACCATCAGATTCGTCTCTGCCCGGGCGAGGAACATTAAACAACATTTCACATGCACAACGGCCACTATGAATTCAGAATCATGACTTTTGGTTTAACAGGGCTCCGACCACATTTCAGAGTGCCATGAACGATACCTTAGCCCCTCTTCTCCATCATTGTGTTTTAGTCTTTTTTTATGACATCTTGATCTGTAGTACCTCTTTTGCCGATCATTTGAGTCATTTGGAGAAGGTTTTGCAGTTGTTCTCTTCTCACCATTGGCAAGTGAAGTTGTCCAAATGTGATTTCGCCCAGAGATCGATTTCTTATTTGGGTCATGTTATAAGCCAAGACGGAGTGATGACAGATGCTTCGACGAAAGCAGCAATACGTGATTGGCTAGTCCCACAACCGTAGTTTCCTTGGTCTTGCTGCTTATTACCTCATTTGTCCGCCATTATGGTGTGATTAGTCATCCTCTTACCAATCTTCTGCGCAAGCATGTGCCCTTCATCTGGTCTGCAGACAGCGAGGTGGCTTTTCAGACCTTGAAACAAGCTTTGATCACACTCCAGTTTTAGCACTTCCTGATTCTACCAAGACCAAGACCATCATTTTGGAAATGGATGCTTGTGATGTCAGTGTCGGTGCTATATTGCTTTAGAATGAGCACCCTTTGGCTTTTGTTAGCAAATCTTTGGGTCCTCGCACGCGTGGCCTCTCCACTTACGGGGAGTATTGGGCAATCTTACTTGTCGTGGAGCATTGGTGTGCGTACCTTCAACATGTTGAATTTCTGATTCGCACGGATCAACGAAGCTAGTCCCATTTATCTGCTTAGCGCTTGCATACACCATGGCAACATAAGGCTCTCACCAAAATGATGGGATTGCAGTTTTGGATTGAGTACAAAAAAAGGTGCTGAAAACAGAGTGGCGGATGCCCTGTCTCGGCAGCCAGCGGATCCTTCTCTGTCTTGCGCCATTTTTGTGTCAACACTTTGTGGCTTGATGAAGTTTGTTAGAGGCGTGTCTCCGCGCTACCCAGACCACCGACATACCATTAAGGCTTCGTTTGGTTTTCAGGGAACCAATCCCCTAGAGGAACCAATCCAAGGGAGGATTGGGTTGATCCCTTCCCTTCTCCCAATCCCTATTGGGATCAATCCCTCCCCCACCTTAATCCCTGCTGCTTAAATTCTGTTTGGATAATATAAATGCCACATGGATTGCTATAAACTTGCAGAATTTAGTAGCTGGTTTTTCTTGCCTAAATATTTGCTAATTAATTAATGATGAGATTACATGAGATTTTGCGTGCATCTCAATGATTCTGTATCAACATTAGTCCTTACCCAAATAAGTACTTTACTAACTGATGGAAATGTTTTCTTCAAATTGGAAAAAGGAAAAAAAATCTGGAACAGAAGACGGTACATCATCTACATAATTGGTACCGCTACATCCCTAGAGCAATATTGTAGAAGACACATTCGCCAAACAAAGCAACCACCCCTACCAAAACTTCTTCCATTGAGTTAAGATCGGATAGAACCTGGAGAAATTACATTAAAGACTGCATGCTCCTCCTAAAAAACTCTTCCACAGAGATAACTAACAATTATCCACAACATGATAGTAAATGATCTCATTTCTTGTTTTTGCCCTCACATTCAGCTGCTGTTGTTTGCAATGGCCTGCACTGTACTTGTTGACGATCGGTAAACCGCCGATCTTACGGTATTCGTGGAATGTGTATGTATGAGAGGTAGGGACCGCTAGGGCACAAGGTCAGAGATATGATGGTAAGGAAAACGCCCTTTTTTATACAGGTTCGGGCCTCCCTCAGTATTATAACCCTACGTCCTGTTCGTATATATGATCGGAGAATATCTTACAAGGGGGTCTCAAGGTTAGTGGCTATCCTAGGCCTAATCGAAGACTAATCTACTCTGGCTTCTGAATCTCCTTCGACTTGTAAGAACTGTTGCTCTTGCGACTTGATCCTCCCTATAGGATTGCTGATCCTTTTATAGGGGATTCACCTAGTCATTCTGCACATGGACTTACGTCCGAGTAGGACTCTGGTCCCCTTAAACGTCGGGATGGACTTCCTTGTTTAAGGGATATCTTCCCTTCTTACGAGGGGTTACCTTTTCCTCCAGGAATCCTTACCGGATACGTAGTGCGTTCCGGTAATCCAGGGACTCGCATACGGATACTCCCTAATATGTGGGATACCGTACTATACATTGACAAGCCCCCATCAGTACGTGAAGTGAGATCATAACTGTTCTGTAGAAAATATGCCCTTCTCGGGGAATAGCTTCGAGTAGATGAACCGAGTAATCTTCATTGACGACCTCCTTGAGTAGGTTCAGAAACCTATCGGGTAGTCGTGATAGCCTAATCGGAATAACTTAGAAGTTTTTCTGACTCAATCTGATCCGTCGATCACGGACACGCGTTTGCCTGGCGGTTTTTTGGGAAAATGAACCGTTGTGGCGAAGTTTCACGTGGTGATGAAGAATCTTTCCCTTTCTTGCGTTACTGTTGGGCTGACATGAGCCGCAACGCAGCGCGCTTGTCGGGGTCGTGGGTTTGTCAGACCCTCTTTTTCCCGCGCAACGTCTCGTATGCGGGAAAGCAATTGCCCACCGTGCTTGGTCCGGTGAAAAATTTAAAACCTTTAAGAAACCAAGAGTTGGGGTTTTTGCCCGCATTTTCTTTGTTCCTTATCTTTCCCACTGATCTTCGTCTTTGATGCGATGGCAGGGCGTTCATCGGATGAGAATTCATGGCCGCGTTCAGAACTAACTCAAGCGAGGCTCGCATCTTCTCTTGAGCTGACCTTGATCCAGTCAACCTTTCAAGCCAAGTTTCGCCATGTCCTGAACGAGAGGATCCCCAAACCTGATCCCGGTTGGTTGGTTATTTTCCTGATTTCTTCCGGTGCGGATTCTTCTTCCCCCCGTCTACCTTCCTGTCTTCCATTCTCCAGTTCTATCGGGTCGAGGTGGTGAACCTCGATCCAGCCTCCTACACTACCCTGAGTGTATTCACCCACACTGTGCGAAGCCTTCCTCAGAATACGCCCTTCATTGGACCTATTCAGGTACTATTTCATTTTGGCGAGGACAAAAAAGGGATTGCGGGAGGTGCGAGCATCCATCCCCGAGAAGGAAAGGGTTACAGAATACATCGACACCGCCGGGTCAGGTCCTTCCCGAGATGGGAGTAGAATGGTGCTACTGCCATACGTCATCGTCCACTTGTGGCATCAATTTCTGGGGACTCCTCCTGAAGTTGCTCACTCGTGGACTGATGAAATGGCGCTGGACTCCTGCCTGACGGGCCTGATTGAAGAAATCAAGAGTCTCCGAGAGCGGGGCTTGTCCTCCATCGATGTCGCCGCTGACTTTGTCAGACGCGAGATATGCCCCTTGCGATCAAGGGAAGCGGGCGCCTGGGATTCTTCAAGCGACCCTTACCCAAAGGCGGAAAAGAATGAGTAAGCCTGCTTTTTGTCTTGATGATTTTATGAGAGGGAAATCATCTTAGGTCGTGCTGACTTCATCTGTTTTATTTCAAACAGCTCTTTCGAAATCGGAGGTGCTCAAGAAGGTGAAGTCCCTTTTCAAAAAGATGCCTCCACCGGGTCGTCAGGATATCCCCTTATCGCTACCCCTCCGTCCTCAACATGAGCGGGAAGAGGTCCTCACGGTAATCCTTTATGTTTCAGGGTACCTGGTTTTTCCGGTCTGATTTGCACTGACCTAAGGTGTTTTACTGCGGTTTTCCTCAGCGAGAGGGACGTGGCGTCGCAGATCCTGAAGCAGGGCCCTCACTCCCTAGCCAGGATTGACTTGTCGGGGGTCCCGTCTTCTGCTCAGATAGCACGAAAGGGATTACATGGATGAACAGCAGACCTCCACGACTACACCCGAGGCGCCTTCTCAGGCTCCCTTGGTAAATGTGTGGAACTCTTTCTTCTCTCTTTTTTTTCTTTTTGGAGAGGTCGTATCAACCGGTGACGGGTTTCTCGGTTTGACCAGGGAGAGTGCTGGGGGTTGTCCTATGAGAGGCTCGCCTCTCATCTTCAGGAGGCCAATGTTTTTCTTTCTTTTTTCTTTTCCGGTTCAGAAGATACGTTCTATCTCTTTAAAGAGAGACAAGGTATTCTTCCGTCGTAATTCCCGAGGTCGAGTTTTCCTCCTGGGGCGTCTGACCTGGGTTGGACGCGCCCGCAAGGGATTAAGCTTTGCCGAAGCCCACTCCGATCAGCCGGCCGCCCCGAAGTGGTGGGTTATCTATACTCTAGATTGCTGCTTAGTCAGGCTCCCGACTAGTGGGTTGGATCCGCCTTGTCCCCCGCACACATCAGCCATCTTCTAGTCGGCTTGGGCGAGGAAAGCTAGCAGAGGACAACACGTTGGCTGGTTTGGCGTTCTTGGGCAACTGGTGGAGTAAGAATACTTTACCCAGTCACTGCCTTTCCGCTAGACAGAATCCTTCTAACCTTGGTTTCTTCTCAGGTGTTTCAGGGAAATGGAAACATTGTCTGCAGCGAGGTCCGAGAAACTCCGGGACTCCGGTCAACACCGTCTTGCGACGATCTTTCCCGCAGAGAAGGCAAGGGGCTTCTTCTTTGAGAAAAAGCTCACGATGGTAACAGACCGCTTGGAGCTGGTACTTTGCGCACGTCGGCGCGCTTCCCGGAGTACGGAGAATCTTCCAGAATCGGTTGGCGGAACTGGATCGGGTTGGGCTCAAGAATTTGTAGAAAAACGTTCTCGGTGGGGGGAAGGAGAAACAAACTCCGAAGTCGTGAATGTGTAAATAATTTTTAAATTTTACGTTATATTGCCAGATCAATTAAGGGCTTTTTTCCTTTGTGATATTCAAAAACAATTTTACTGTAAATATCGAAATCATGGACATGCGTATACAGCCCCGGACTGTTCACTGGAGTGGATCTTCTCACGTTGTTATGGGGTCCCCGTTCCACTGCAAATACTCCGCCGACACCGGAGGTTCCAGCAGTGATGTAGAGAAAAAGGTTGTTCCTCTGGCGTTGGGCGAGACTAGCAACAGGGGGGTTAGTTAGATATTCTTTGAGCTCCTGAATGCCTTTCTAGATTCACTCCATCCACTGGACAAAACTGTCATGTTGGTCGAAGGTGTTTGAAGAAAGGAATCCCTCGGTCTTCCTAGCTGGGATATGAATCGCTCAGGGCTGCCATGAACCCGTGAGCTATGGGAACATCTCGGACCGAGTTAGGCGAACCGCATTTTTGTGATTGTCATATCTTGTCGGGGTTTGCTTTCAAGTCCCCAGTGTGACACAAGCAATCTAAGCAGTTTCCGGTGTCACCCCGAAAGTACACTTTTCTAAGTTCAGTCATTACCATGTGCCTTCGGAGGTTGGTGAAGGTTTCCGACACAGCCGAGGAGCATATCTTCTTTCTTTTTGGTCTTTACGACGAGATCACCGATGTTAGGCTTTGACATTTTGAACGAGTTGACTATGGAGGGCGAGCATGCATCCCTCGTTGATACGTTTCGCCGCATTTTCGCATCCAGACGTTTGGAGTCCACTATCTGATCTATCCTGGGTAATTGAAAAGTGTCTTTTGGGGCAGAGCACTTGTTGCGGTCTGTGAAGTCGACACACATTCTCCATTTTCCGTTGGCCTTTTTCACACCATGATGGGATTGGCAAGCCATTTTAGGGCATGTTCGACTTCTCGGATGAATCCAGCTTTTAAGGAGTTTTTTGATTTCTATTTGATGGCCTTCTTTACGATTCGTGGGCGAACCGTCGGAGCTTCTGCTTTACGGGGGTGGCGTCTGGCGGATAGCCAGTTGTGCTCGACACCTCCATGGGGGATTCCAGGCAGGTCCCGAATGGTTGCCTGCGAGAAGACATCCGAATTGCCTCCGAAGGAAAATGTTGATGAGCGATGATTCCAGTTTGGATCAAGAGTCGAACCGATCCGAATGGTTTGGAGGGTTCTATGGATCCAAAGGAATGATTTTACTTCACCATGAGTTTTTACAGTCGCTTAGTTTTTGCGGTGGGAATGTTCTCATTTCCCGGACCGTTCGTTTCAAGGTGAGTTGCCGCTTTGTCTCATAGAAGTGCTGCTTGAGGAGAGCTCTTTATCGTAGGAGGCCTTTCGGGGCCGGGATCTTCACGCATTGATAAGCATAATGCGTTGCTGCATGAACTTGGCCAGATTGGGCACCCCAGGATAAGCATTGTACGCTCGTCGAAAATCGACTACGTTGAAACAGGATCTTCTATGTTAGAAGTATTTTGAGGAGTTCCGAAAGTCACGAGAGTGTGACCTGCCGATCGGCGTGGGCGATGAGCCCGGCCGATGGTGGAATGCCTGCGTGATCGTGTGGATCGATGAATACGTGGCATTGCATTGCGTCGAGGGCTTTGGGTGAATAGGATGTTGAGGGAGCTCCCTCCATCTATCAGCACCCGTCCGCCACTAAGAAAGTTGTTGATTTCGTGGTTCGAC